>CAXHWN010000846.1:0-110000 GCA_964020975.1 Hermodice carunculata | reverse complement strand
ATTCAGTATTATATGTTCCTACGAACACTGACCCAAGAAGCTAGGTGAGAGTTATAACATGAAAGGAGACGATTATGGCTTATAACTGTCGAGTGGCGAAGCCACGAGACAGTTATAATAGCCATAATCGTCTCCTTTCATGTTATGACACATTTGTCATTGGCTGGTAGGAATGGTCATTTGTGTTTAGGTCGGATCAGTGATTTCATGATTGAAAGCGTATTATCTGTCAGTTACGTAATCAAATTCTTACACATACGTGTGACAGTGTCATTTCACTTCTGAGTCACTTCATTCGTGATTTCGCTCAGGCGTTCAGGTAGTTCGTGAATCTGCTAGCTGCCACAAGATGGAAGATGACGTGCCTCTAATTGAACTTAATAATATTGCAACTCAACAATTATTTTTCCAAAGAAATGACGGCACCGGCAGTACTGGGAGGTATGAAAAAGCCCTTGGGGCATATGAATTTCAGCAGACAGTTGCATTATCAAGTTTCATAATACATTCTTTTTCATAATCAATGGTTATGGGACATAATCAACACTTTTTGAGCCTTATGATTGGCTAATTCCTACCAGCCATATGACAAATTTTTATAACTTGTAGATTTAATTCTACCCTATTGATCACATTGTGGAATAAGTGGACATTACAGCTGTGTGTCGATGGGAGTCCCAGTGATACATTCAACAGCCCAAAACAAGAATTTACAAAGCACACTACAGAAAGCCCATGGCAATCTTGATATTTTGAACCTGTTGAATGACACAATGGCACTCCTAGTGAAAACTGCGGCCAAGTTCAATATTCCTATAATGTAATTAATAGGCCAAAAATAAATCTATTTTATGTAAAAAGTAAAAATCTGGCTTCTTGTGTCAGTTCAGTGTGCTTTGTCAATTCTTGTTTTGGGCTGTTGAATGTATCACTGGGACTCCCATCGACACACAGCTGCAATGTCCACTAATTCCACAATGTGATTAATAGGGTAGAATTAAATCTATAAGTTATAAAAATCTAGCTTCTTGCAATTAGTCAGTGTTCGTAGGAGCATATAATACTGAATGACATTGGAACCAAGGACGTCAGACTTGTAGATTTCCCTCTACATGTCAATCCAGGGGTTGCATTTTGTCATAACCCAGTCTTTGCCAACTATGGAACTGCTGAAGGTCACGCAGGCGTGGTTTGTTACGAAACAGTAGAATTCGTATGCCATGGAAAGCCGTTTTAGCACTTATTCCATAATTATACATATATGAAAATCTTTTTCACATATGTAAATTATATTTTACTTATGTAAAAATCTTTAACACATATGTGAAATAATCATTTATTTTACATATGTAAAATTCTTTTATACATATGTGAAATAGTGTTATTCATATGGGAAATTCTTTTATACATATGTGAAATGGTTTTATACATATGTGAATTGAAACTAATATCATACATATGTGAAAAACAACTCCACTTATCTATAAAACTTTTACACATGTGTGTAATTCTAATTCACAAATGTGAAATAATCATTTATTTCACATATGTGAAAAAGATCTACACATATGTGAAAAAGATTTACACATATGTGAAAAAGATTTACACATATGTGAAACAGATTTACACATATGTGAAACAGATTTACACATATGTGAAATTCATTATACATCCGTGAAATAGTTTTAGCCATATGTGAAATAAAGACACAATTGTGAATCTGTGTAAAACTTTTTTACATCTGTGTAAAAGAATTTCACAAATGTATAAATCTTTTCCACATATGTGAAAAATTACACATATGTGGAATTCTTTTACACATCTGTGAAAAAGTTTTACAAGTTAATGTCAATAAGTGAAATTCTTTTGCATATATGTGAAATTAATAACACATTGTGAAAAAAAAATCACATATGTATAATCATGGAATTATTGTTAAAAGGCTTGAATGGCATGCAGGGCAAGAAGAACTGAAATAGTGATGCCCATTTTTAATTTTAAAAAAAATGACTTCATAAACACACAACCTACCACGAGACAAATGGCCAAGGCCACTGCACCCTTAGGTCCAACAGCCGAATGACTCATGTCTACTTTCTCAGTTGTCAGCTGTTCCAGCAGTTGGGTACTGGGAATTACACCATATTGTTTACATGCAGCCATATACACGGATTTTCCATAAAAGTCGCCATGCGATAAATCACCAGAGAGACCTGCAAAATACCAGAACAAGAAAAGTTCCAATAGAACAGATAGAGCACATGTGGGCCAAAGCCTGTATGATTCAAACAAGGACGTAGGCCTACTTTAAAAATGTAAGCCATTATACACGTGCCTTGGTATGAAGGAACAATGTATTAAGGTGGTAGATCTGTTGCCAGCACCTTTAGATAACCTTTAATCAGTGTTTAATATTTTTTGATGGTTTGATACTTAAACTACATGCTCCCAAAAACTCAGATATATGAACATGAAATTTAAGTGAGAAAATTGAGCTCAACATTTTTGTTTATGCTGAAGAGTTTCAGATTCAGGATTCGATCCTCGACATATTTGTATATACTTCAATTCATATGATTTCAATATGAAAAGGAGTATAATTTTGTGTGACTTCGGCACGAAAAATGTGAAAATCTTACCAAGCCAGAAAGAATGCTATAAAATCTATAAAAAAAAAAAAAAATCTTGTAATTGGGGGGGGGGGGGGGGGGGGGAGCTGTGGATACAAATCTATGGATGTGTAATAATCAGAAAATATATAAGTTTGCTGTACTTGTGAAAAAATTAAATGTGTAATATTGATCCAAAGTGGCCATACTCACTGTACACTGGCTACAGATCTGCCACCTTAAAGGCCTGGATGTCTCCTCAGCTGGCAACAAGGCTTGCCGCGACTGCCCTTTTATTCATTATACATTAATTGGGCATTGGATAACCTCTAAGTAATACTTGTAGGTTATCCCGTGCCCAATTCAGTATCCTTGGCTGTGTGGATCCCCCGGGATCCTGTATCTTCCCGAAACCCGAGGGATCGGGGGAGGATACAGGCTCTGTCTGTACTATGGCTCCTCTGAGAGCCTCTATCCTCCCTAGACCCGAAAGATGGAGGGAGTATAGTCTCTCGGGGCATCCATACAGGCAAGGATACTGAATTGGGCATAGGACGATATATGTATACCACTATCCACAGGGTCTCATTTCCAGTTACAGAGACAAATTTCCTGTTACTTAGTGCCTCATAGTGCAGAATTTTGTCAGCCAGAATGTCCAGAGCTGCCTCTCCCCTCCAATAGGCATTGCTGGTCAGTGAAGGTTTTTTTGTGGCTGGTTGTAGGGGCAACAAAACAAAAAACAACCTCATTGGCTTATGAAAAAATGAAGGATATACGAACTTTCTATGCTTTTTCAATCATGAGGCTGTATCTTCCCTTGGGAAATACTGAATGTTGCCAGAGTAACATTTCTCCAGCATTGTTCTTTGACAGTTTCAGTACGCCAACTCATTCTGATGCAGTTACGTCCCTCTGAACACACCATTAGCCCCAAGGGACCTCCCCACGCTCTGTAAACTTGCGGTTACAGAGCATGGGGGAGGTCCCTTGGGGCTAAACACACTGTATGCTAGAGCACTAAAAATGCAGTATGAGACAAGTTTGTACTATAATTAGGAACCATTCTGGAAGGGATGCAGGCTCTCGGGGTATCCAAACAGGCAAAGGATACTGAATTGGACTTTGGATAACCTCAAAGTATCGGGGCCCTGAGAACAAAATTACACCCTCCAAGGGACACAAAGACAAGCAACAATGGGGGCGTCACAACATTGCAACATGGTGTGGTTGACATCAGATCCGCGGCAGGAACAAAGTGTCAGAACCAAGGCTGTCTTTCAAAACTTCTGGATCACAACGATCTTGCCACAAAGGAGAATACGCCTACTGGAGTACTTAATACATACTAAAAAATATCAATATTTAGGCCTAAAAAGTATCTTCCTGAATACCCCATGGTAATTTATAGTAGGCCTACTTTCTGACCGGCTGGCAGACATGGTAGGCCTGACATAGACCGGAAGCAATGAATTCAGTTTCCAACATGGGCGTGAAAATTATTTTGACCTGTACATATGGTAGATAGGCCTAAATATGATCGATGCCCTTATTCTCGACAAGTTCCTATGGTTCGTAGGGCTGCTGTAATAACGGGTATAAGTTATTGCTTATCATGCAATTGTGGTGTGCTGCTGATCCCATTTCTTTAGATGACGCTATTGAAAGAAATAATATCCAATATTTGACTCTAAGCGTCTGATTTGCACAGTGAGATACATCTGCTAGTTTGTTTTTGGGGGGGTCTTTCTTTTCTTTTTCTTTCTTTTTTTCTTTTTTCTTTTTGTTTTTGTTTGTTTGTTTTTTGCTGGAGTTAGGAAATATGCAGTTAATAGGAAAGGTCAGAATTAGCTCCAAGGTGTGTATTCGCCCCAATACACAACTGGATACACAAACATTTGGAGGGCTAGTGCTGTTTATTCCCATGAGTTTGTATGTTAAAGCAACCTTAAATAAACTAGTCACTTTTGTAGCTGTGGTTATATGATTTTCATGAGGTATTTAGTTATGCTTCTAGATTTGCTGTCTGAAATTTTGTGTTTCTATGTGCAGTAGTTTTCAAGGTATTAAGTTACAAATTACAATGTAAAGCAATAGGTATACACAACCCTAGCCCTCCACTGATTGCAGTGCCCTCTTTTAGGCAGTTCTTGAACCTTCTATTGTTGCCCTTGCCTATTCCAAGAACATTCAGCATTTTTTTAAGATGGGATTTTTTCACCATAATAAAGTACCCCTAATACTTTATTATGGTGAAAAAAATCCCACAGGCTATATGGAAAGCGAAAAAGGCATTTCTTGTGAACTTTTCGGCATAAATATTGTGGCAGTCATTGACACCTGAATTTTTCTGCTTCATGTCTCTGGTCCCTATATTGATAATAGAAACAGTCATTTTACAGAGAGGAGATTAAGAAATATGGTCTACATGCGAGGCGCATATAAAGCACAGGTGAACGGCGCTTCCTCAAGAACGAACTATTTACCTCTTTCACTGCCAGCTGTGACTAATGCGAAGTCTTTGAGATGAACTTCTCTAAATTATCAAATGGATACTTTATTTATATTTTTTGTAAAAAGGCCTTTCATTTAAGTACCAGTATGCCTATAGTCCCATAGAATACAATGGTCCATGTCAAAAGCTTTCTTGGGCGCATTGCGCCCAAAGTGCACCGAGGAAAGCTGCTGACTTAGTCCAAACTTGGCATTGAAAGAGTTACTATTAAAGTGTACGGTAGGCAAAAAAACAAACAAACAAACAAACAAACAAAAACAAAAAAAAAAAACGTCTCGGGTAAACAAGACGTTCTGATGAGCTCGTGACCATGCGTTTTAAGCGTACCGGTAAATGGTACGTCGTTGCAACATTATAAAATACACTCAAAAGTTACAAAATTAAAACATGAAAACGCTTATAATTAACTTAGAAACCCACGATAATACACTCTAGAAAATAAACTGTCCAACCAGAAGATGTGCCTTATTATTATACCCTCTGTGTGTCTGTTACAACAAGATATCGTGGGATTCCACCCTCACCCCGAGCGGGGAGTACCAACAGCATTTCACAGTTTTAGTCCTTACACATGCAGTGACCCAGCACCTCCATTCGTTTTGAACTTGGGGTAATAAAAACCTGAAGAAATGATCTTGTCATTGAATAAAAGTGTTACTATTTGTATGTAATACTAACTCTGTACAAGCGTATGTTTCAAAAGAACAATACAATAATTAAAATTTGTACCATCTCGTTAGGCCTATACGTCAAATAAACAAGCTGGAACACAATTAATGAAATTTGGTTATAGACCGGGGTTATAGACTTAAACATGCTTAAAATCGCTTATGCTGCACTTGTCTTAACTTGTAAACCCTTGGGCTCCCAACTCAATGAAGTTGGTAAGTCTATTTAACCGCACAGAGGCCAAGGTCAATGTGCAGATTTTACACGTCCACGAGCATGCAGAAATATGAGTTGATTATGGACACATGGCGTGAGCTTTTAAATTCGATGAAGACTATGAAAATAATAATAGGCCAACAACCTATTCATCGAGTAGCAAAGGAATATGATCACCAGATCAAATGAGTCGCTACCGTGCAGGATTGCGTAAAATAGTTCAAATTTAGAATCAGTTTGGACGCATAGAAAATGTAGATGTCTCGCGCACAAACCCTATGCTTACACAAATTACACATTTTCAATATTGAATTTCGCAGTAAGTCTTTAATATTATATCATATATGAAAATGAATGTGATTTGGCACCGCTGTGCATGGAATGTTTCAAAGCCACAGCAAAATGACGGAAATGTTAATACCCCAACAGTCAATCAAGTTGATAAAAACGTTGTGTTTTTTCATGTAGATTTAGTTTCGTCAATTCTATATTTTCATCACAAAAATACTTCTGATAGTATAATGCACTATCATTCTATGCTTGCTTGACTCTAAATTGCACTTTTAAATGACAGTTTTACAAATCTAGTCCAGCAGCCTCTAGTAATTAATTGCAAGTCAGTCACCAATTCTTTAAAATAAAAAAGCAAGCAATTTATCTGTCGCTGGATTGTTTTGCAGAGTCTAATATAAACTTTATTATCCGGGCATATGAATTAAATTTAAATAACTGAGAAGCGTTTGTCAATAAATCAAGTCATGCCTGAATTCTAAATCCAATATATTCAAAATATGAAAAATTAGTATACCTCATTAATTCGAATAATATTATAATTCTAAGACTGTTTTCAGTTTCAATCCATTGAATTTGTTGTTCTGTAAATATAACTTCCTGAATGAAGTCCGTGTTCCTTCGATCTAGATTATGTTATATTTCTCAAACTTTGGACAAAGGAAAACAGTTATACACTTGCGGCGTGTGACATTCTCTTTCAAAAATAGTGTTTTCGTTTAACAATATGTTTGTACACCAATATAAATGCATGAATATTGCAGCTATACATAATGCAAACAAAACACATACTTAGGCCAACACCAAGATTTATCCTAAAACTTATGCTTTAAAACACAGGAATATGTGAAAATCATGCTGTCATTTTAGTATACATGTATTCGAACAGTACACTTTTATGCTTTGGTGTAATTGTCATACATACATACATACATACATACATACATACATACATACATACATACATACAGAGATAGAGAGAGAGAGAGAGAGAGAGAGAGAGAGAGAGAGATTGTAAAAGTCCAAATTCACTGCTAGGAGATTTTATGCTGCTTTAAAATATACAATAAGATAATTTTGCACAGTTTCTATATACATATATGCATGCATGTATACATGTATTTATACATTTCGGTCAGTCACTTTAGTGGTATTGTGGTACAAAATGTCAGGATGACAAGGAATATTTTGTTTGTATGCCCTTCTGCAGGATCGAAGAGCGTGCAAGTTGGTAAAGCTCATACTTAACAAAGGTCGCTCCAAACCTTCATCTTCCAAATCTGTCTCAACGTCCTCATCCTGGCGTTCATCGTGAGGGCTTGAGTCATTGGACACAATGGATGATTTCCCACTCGATTTTCGGGAAATTGCCGAGTTTGTAGTTGTAGGTCTTCCTGGGGTGAGTATGTAAGTGCCCTGCCTGACGCCAAGGCTCTGAGCTGGGTCCTTTGCCGCCATGTATACTTAACCTTCCTAGACCAAGTATGCCGTACACATTTCATAGAACAAATCAGTATCACTCGGAATCGATGAAGTAGCTTCATGCATACAGTAGTTAAGGAAGCCCAACGGGTGTACTCCGAAATTTTTCAGTCAACTGTACTGTAGACAAATCAAACACGTTGGGATCTAAATTAGTTGACAGAAACATGATAAAATCTAAGTGTTTCTGTTGCCAATAATAATTACAAACAAATAAGACCTAAGTAGCTTAGGTTGTAAAATGTTGTAAAACTACGACGGCTTTTAGTAAAACAGCTTAAAGTAAGCTAGCGCTAAGAGTGGATCGCCTCTGTTTGTCTTTATGTACATATCTGTGGCTTTAGCATGCCGACTTAATTGTGATGAATAGAAAATCCTTCATATTAAGGTTGATCTTTTCCCTCAACATATGCTTAACCTGCAACAAAGTACCAAAAAACATTTAGACCGATCAAATTCATAAATTCACTGTGACCTGACCTGTAGATTGCTTTGATACGGCTCAAATTCGTGCGTGGATTTACCATTATTTTTTATTAGAAATCCCGACAACAAAGGCGAAAGTGTAAAACAGACAAAAATGGGGAGTAAAGGGTGATCAAAGTCCCGATATGTAGCCGTAGTGACCACCGTTAAGTACGTACAGCCGATTAGTGTTCGACAAAATACTACACAGTGGCGTTTATTTTGTCTGTGCTAACGCTATAGACACTGAATAACAATGACATATTTGGAACTTGCAGTGAAGCTTGATTGGTAAAAAAATGGATAAATGTGTTTTTTATGATTTGTTTTCAATGCAATGCTACATTTGAAAGATAAGATGCATAAAAGCTGATTTAAGAATATTACAGTCGATAATTGCCTGTGTAATATACACGAGACCTTTCGAATATGTTGAAATAAAAATATTATTAAGAATAATGAAAGTCCTGTATTAGTATAATATGTTTTGTGACCACGGAACGGCCGGCTATAAGTCATAATGTAATCACATTTTCCACACTTTATGGATGTGCAACAGCCAATAACGTATACGCAGACGTTACTTTGGCGTCTGAAGTTATATTATACTTAACAAGATACTTGAGAGTCAAGGTGCGATAAGATATTTCCCTGAGTGACATACCAGTTCTAATAATTATGTCTGTGTGCCAACACGGATATTCTGTTGCCTCAAAATTCTTTCTTTCCGCCGCTTGTGTCCTATACGGCGCGGCTTGTCTCAAAGACGGCTATTGCTAGAAATCTGAGTTGTTGCATGGATATAGCACTATTATTAAAATCCATCCTCTGATTTAGAATAAACATATTTTCAAAACTATCCAAATTAGACGCAATTGAATTTTAATTTTAAAAAAAATCCATATCTTAAAAACTTTTCCTGGTAGAGGTGTCATTCCCAGTGGTCGTGTCATGGGCAACTCGTATGGTATACAAACAAAAGTTGAGGAATTTTAATTTATGCTGATTTCACTGAATATCTTGCAGACCTTGCTCAATACTCGTGCAACATACTTTTTCTTTCTCCCTCCCCTCCCCCCAGTCTTTCACTACATGTACAAGCTGGTTACTTATGTGTCTACCTCTAGGCTGTTATGCAACCATTTTGCATGCATAATCAATTAGTTCGCAGTGTTAGAACCTGTCTGCTAGGCAACTTACTAAGCATTGACTGTCTGCTTTGAAAATGAAAGGCTTGGTTTCGCAGCAAAAGAGAAAACATCTTAATCACTGTGTAATAACGTGGGTTCTCAACAAGTTTATGTTAAACAGATTTCTAGGGCACAAATAACTAGGTGGCCCTATCACAATACTGCACGACATGAGGCTTCACAGGAAGAAGCATTGACCTCAGCGTTGTACCTGGCATATTTCAGCCAGCCCTCGATCCCGAGAGACCACTGCATCTTATATGAATTATCATGATTTCATTTACTTTTCTGATTTAATCCATCGAAACCCCCCTTTTTAAATTACAATTCAGTCAGCTGCTACAAACAACACCTATTTCAGTCGCCTGGATTCGAATTTCACACAAAACGCTGCACTCGTTGTTTTGTATGACATCTAGACATTGTCCTCTTCATTCCCCACTTTATCAGTTCTCTCTTAGCCTATATATCTCTAATGTATGGGTCTATACCGTATGCTCATCGCATGTAAGTCTGGTCACGAAAAACTACCGTAAAAATATTGTTGATCCTTGCACACGTGATACCGATGAACACATTAATTGCGCTCTGCGGTCAATGTGCTGTACTCTGTCACCATTCTATCGCCTCAAGGGTCTGTATTATACGTTAAAATGTTTACAAAGAATAAATTTGCACTTCTGGGTTGCAAATTACTTTTTTTTGGGGGGGGGCATGTTTTGTGCGCCTTCCTTCAAATGTTCGCGTAGGCTGTGATGAGTGTGTGTGAAGAACGCTCTTCCTCCACATGTCTGCTCTGTCCTCACTGGCTCATTCTCCTTCAGGCTTCAAATGTTCACACTGACGTGTTATTTGGCATTCAAAGGTATCACACTGATCTGTACAGATTATCCCTACATTAGCAAGACGGAGCACAATCTTCGTGTTCATTTTTTTTTTTTTTTAATCATGGAATTAGTCCTTGTATCGGCAAGTGACAGTGTGTAGGAGCGTCATTGAAAGTGTTTCTAGCATATTACCTGTCCTGCACACGCCGCATTGTTGTTCATCTTCACAAAAAGACCTGCGAAAGAATTACCACAAAAATTCCGAACAGATTTAGTACTTTGAACAAAAACCGAGAGGAAGAGTTTTATCTTATAAGTAATATCATCACAACTTCGATGTTTAATTAATTATGCTAATTTGTAAACTGACACACAGAACTATTCTTTTACCGGTATTTCAATAGCTATTACTGTAACATAAATGCTCAAACTTGTGGATTCTTTCTCACAGATCGACGTTGCAGCTTCGTTAACGTTGGTGTAATATTTGTCGTTTGCTTTATCTAAACTTTTTTTCAGAAATAAAATCTCAAAAGTGTGTGAAGATGTACCACCGCGCGTTCAGATTGTATCAGCTATACAATTGGCGCCCTGACAAAAGACACGAAGCATTCAATGAATGGTTCGAGGAGAGCCAGTGTGCTAATTATGTAAATAACGGCTTCTTTCTTTGGTGTTGGAGGGGCTGGTGGGGTGAGTGGAGAGGAGTTCAAGGACCTCCCCGACTATTTTTGAAAATGTGGATGTCAGATGGTCGATTCTAGGCCGTTTTAATCTAAAATATTGAATCACATGTAAATTATTATAGAAGTTGAAAAAAATATATGCAGCTGAACTTTAGCCTATGGTACCATGCATCGTATAAGTTTAAAGCCACGGTCTCCTTGGTCTTTGTGTGGAAGTGGTCTCAGTTAAAACCTTCAATTTACTCGTTATATGTCACTTATACAAATACATTGCGTATCTCGCGGTTTTGGGTCATAATTCTTTGGAGTGAAAGAGAATGAAAAGGCATCTGGTTTGTTCAAGACAAAATGTATTACTTTTTGACAACTCAGTGCAAGTCAGTATTAAGCCAAGTCGCCATCTCAGCCCAGCTGGCCCCAAGCAGATTTAGGCCACGGGTCAATCACCACTGGAAGAGACCTTTCCCATTTTTTAAAAAAAAAAATTTTAATTCTTTCTCCATAATGAAATTATAGAACCAATGTTCACAATCAAATCATACAACAAAATTCATGATACATATGTGCAATATATCAATCATATGGAAGGGACTAACGGAAACCCCGAAAGGCTTATAAGATCCCCTTAATAATAAAAATACAAGTGCTTCTAGGAGGTCATTTACACAAATATACAAAGATCAAGTACAAGAAAATATCATGATATATCAAGAATTATATTTAATTATTGGTAAACACGCCGTTGTAAACCCCCGAATCTATCTGAAATATAGATATATACCTATCTTGTGATCAACTGTTCCAACTAAAAGATCCCCTAAATTCAATGCTTTTTTCTCAACAAGTTTTTCTTTACTTGAGGTAGGACTAACTGCGACCAAGTGCACAGGGATCCAAAAGATCTATGTTCCCCGCCACAATGTTTTGCAAAAGTTGTTGCACTTGTTAAAAGGATGCACCAACTAGGATGCACAAAAATTGATATGTTCTTGGATATAGACCATAGTCAAAAACAATACATGGCGCACATGCCCTTGGTATGATACATCTCTGGAATAAATTTCGTTATTCTATATCTAAGGGTTCTAGAGATGTGCTGCCACACACACTAAAATGGATATGTTCTTGGGCCCTGTGACTTTGAAAATAGGTCAAGGTCAAAAACAATATATAGCACACATGCCCGTGGTATGACGCATCTCTGGTATAAATTTCATTAGTCTGTCTCTTAGGGTTCTAGAGATATGCTCCCGAACGGACGGACGGCCCCCTATCTTCACTAACTCGATGTCCCCCTGTGCCACCTTTGGTGGCGGGGGACAACTAACTGCGAAATGTTTCTTAAATCATAACCATCATCAAGTGTTTTGTGTAAAAAAAACAACAACAAAAAACCAAAAAAAAAACAAAAAAAGTTGAAAAATATAAGTTGGAAGAATACCGTTGACGAATTTACACATAAATAAAGACACTTGCAGAAAAAATGTCGCAAAAAGTTAATAAATTTACATTATGGAACAGGTGCTCAAAAAGGTAAAGTGAGGTAAATTTAGTGCAAGTTTCAAAGCTTTTCTTTGTAGAATGATTATTGGATTTGGTTTTAATTTATATGTTGACCCCAACACAATATGCAACACGTTATATGAGGGATAATAAAAGCAGAATATAGAACCTTCGTCATTTTTGTGTTAAGTGCACATTTTACCTTGTATAAAATACCTATGCTTTTGGCTAATTTATTTGTCCAGTGTGAAATATGATTTTTCCAAGTCAATTTAATTATACGTGTCAAGTCCATTGGTTAACCAGTCAAACTCTTTTTTCCTTCCTTTTTTTCTGAAACTTTTCTGGACCAGTTTCATCAAAACAAAAACAAAAAAAAAGAAAAAAAACAAAAAAACCCAAAAAACTGTAGAGACTATTACCATAACATCAATAAAACTCTTAAAGCCAATTCAAGTTCTTGCCCACAATAGTGCTTTCCCTAGTTTTTACTTCGAACCACTTTATACCTCTCCATGCTAAGTGACAGAAAGTTGTATCAAGTGTCCTTTTTATTAGAACCCAGAGTACCAGGTACCAGTACATAAAGAGGCATTTTATGAAACGTAACTGTTTCTTGGGCGGTGGTGGTGGGCGAGTGGATCCTTGTTTGTTTGTTGTTTTTTTGTCTTTCGAAAGTTTACTTTTGAACCTTAGTTGCCCACAGTGGAGTGGACCAAAAAGGGCATAAATAGGCATAGATATGTACTTTTCTTACTTCAATCATATGCTGTTGGAAAATGTTTGTATCGTACCCCCCACCCCCACCCCACACACACCTTTTAATCCGATTTCACTTTGGCTTGCCTCCTGAAAGGGCTTTCCCATGAACCCCATTTCATGACTGGAAAATAGCACAACAGGACTTAGTTTTAGCTGGGTAGATAAGAGTGATTTCCGACATGAACCATACATGTGGGTGAACAATATGTAAACCTACACTTTTTTGTCTATATTAATCTAAAAAACATTGAAGTATATTATAATCAAAACCGACGTTTTATGGAAGCGTTCTGATGGTGGGGGAATATTTATCGACTCCTAAATTAACCCTTTTCAAACTTCACACATTTTAATCTGGTTTTCCATAAGCCTGCATTCTCTTGTTCACGTGCTTATTTGACTTTCAAATCTTATTCCATAAATTTGTTTGCTCTTAAACTTATTCCACCCTGATAGAAGACAGAGTCAACAGCTTCCCTTGGCGTGCTCTGGGCGCAATGCGGCCAGAGCGCGCCAAGTAAAGCTGTTGACCATGGGCATATAATTTGGAATGATCTTCCATGCGTTTCATCTAAAATTTCGAAAAATAATCCCTAAATTAGTACAAGGCAATTAGCAGACGACATAGACGTTAGCGGGAAAAAAGCGTCATTACAGCGGAATGAGCTATTAGAAATGTAAAAAAGCATAAACATTTAATGCATATTCGACCTACATTTACACGGTTTAAACATTTTAGGCTTACATGTTTACTGTTAGGAAAAACCCCAGGGGCTACAGGTAGCAAGAAGCGGCCTACGACAGTTACATGTTTGCCTAATTGTACTTAAAATCCTGTTAAGAAAAATTGTTTTGATAGCATGTTTTTGGCATAAATGCTAATGACTTTCATTCTTTTCTGATATGCCTAAATGCACATTTACTCAATATTAAAAAATTACTCAAAATTGACAGTATTTTCTGAAATGTCACAAACCTGACACATTAAGTTGACACATTGACTCAGGGTTGGCAGTTAAATAGAGCTTAATTGTTTGAGGAGTAGGTTTTACATCTCTGGTGCAGGATGTACATTGTTACAGTCCTTGTTAGGATTTCCCTTGGTTTATACAGGTGGTCTAGCTGCAACTGTTTGTTTTACAATCACTGGGACTGAATATAATGCCCCAGCTTATTTCCACTTCAGTTAAACATTGGCGGATGGTTTAACTAGGGTAAGCTGTCCAGCTAGAAAGGGTACATATTGGTTCAGGGGTAAGTCAAATTGTTCTTATCTAAACCTGTACTATGCAAATTTTGTAATTATGGTTTGTTTGACAGGTATTCTTCTTTGATATGAAGCTCTGCATTTATAAGCAAAACTTCACGTATTCAGCTAATTCATCAATTGCCACGCTCATATTTATTCATTATTATGTTGTTTGTCTTTGCTGAATATTTAGCTTAGACAAGGAGCCGCTACTCAGAGAGACATGTACGGGTAAAAGGCTCCGAAACATGTTAAGTAGTTACCCGCTGAAGACCCTTTATTTGGGCTAATACAGCCTATGTCAAAATTTTATAGAGGAACGTGTGCAATATGGACAATAGTACTTCTATGTATATAAGCTAGACAGGGACAGGTTAGCTTATGGAGATGTAGAGTTTGGACTGCGGAATAGGGGAATGACTTCTAGGAAGTGGGTTTGGACAAAAAGACACAAATACAATAGAAAAGATTGTTAGAACCACAGTGTCTATCATCATGGAGTATAGGCATTTTATTTAAATGCTACCAAGTCAAACAACAACAGCATACAGTTAATAATATGGCAACTTCGTAATTTAATAGTTCAATGCACTATGACTACAACTAAACATGCCTCAGGTAAATCTACATTGTACCTGAATATAAAGAAGAGTAAGATGTGACTCATGTCAAGATGAACTGGTCATTTACTTGAATTAAATCATGCTAGTTATAGCATCTTAGTTGAACATATAGATCTTTGTAATATCAAGACGCAAGTAGCAACAAAAAAGTGCAATTAAAAGACTGGATTTCAAAACATATTAAACATGTAACAAATGTACCAGTATGTCATATACAAATGACTAACAAGGTACAGAAAAATACATGTAATTAAAAATATTGAAGTTTAACTTTTTTTAATCTAAAAATTCTAAAACACCATTTATACGTAAAAAGTTGTCATTTATATTTCACTGCCACTAAATTCTCCATAAAAATGGAAAATTGGTGGCAGTTAATCTACAAGACGAAATAATTCATGGCACACAATCTTATACAATGAGTGTCTATAGCACCCTACAAGCTAACAGAAAACAGGGTTTTGCTATAATTCGGATTTTCTTTTTTAATCATGTAAGTTGCAGCCCCAACATTTTGACAAAAATCAGAGGTTATGATATACATAAACATGTAAGCACAAATTAATCTGGATTCACTTGAGTATCACGTAAACAGTTTAGCAATTGACGCTTTTACTATGAGCTAACATCAAGCTTATACAGGTGCAAGACCAAGCAAGATCACTGGCAAACAAACCACATAATTGAAAAAAGCCTGAGCAAGGACCTTCTATCAACTGTTGATAGAGGGTCCTTGGCCTGAGTGACTTCATTGGAATACACTGTGTATTATGCTTATACATCAGTGATAACATGGCTAATGAGTCATGCAACATAAACATAATTGATGTACAGGCTGATCTTCAGGTCCACCCATCTTAACCCTTTCCCCCTCAAACCGGCCAAAACCGGCTTGTGGTCAAATGTTGTCTGGTTCAGTGTTTTTAACTAATTTCAACAGTTATGAAAAACAATTCGACTGAGAATTGTACATGAAACTTATCAAGATCACATGCCCCAGGTCAACAGCTTTCCTTGGCATGTGCCAAGGAAAGCTGTTGACTCAGTCTGAATTCAAGGGGGAAAGGGTTAATGATGTGTCAGGCTGACATTTAGTTTGTCTTATTATGCCATCCTAGATGTGCTGTAGCCTGGTACAGGTGACATATTTCTGTGTGCTACCATGTGACATACAGCCAATTTGAAGCACTGACATTGCAACCTGCAAGTAAATGCTAAGACTGACCTCCCCATTTCTATTTAAATATACAGTAAAACCTGTTTTGAGAGACCACCCCTAGGGCAGGCCAAAAAGTGGTCACATAAGGCAGGTGGTCTCTGAAAAGAGGTGTGATAACATGGGAAAGATGGCTATCGGAACGTGGTAAACATGGTCTGAAAAGGCAGGTGGTCTTTCCTCACAGTGGTCTCTCAAAACAGGTTTCACTGTACATATATGTGTGTGTGTGTGTGTGTGTGTGTGTGTGTGTGTGTGAAATGTGGTATCAAAAGCCTGTAAGTTAAGTACAGTAAAGTAGTTTGCAGTGTTCTTGTGTAAGATCAATGCATTCATCAATTTCAGATCATAACAATGCAAGACATTGTCGTGTGTGTGTGTGTGTGTGTGTGTGTGTGTGTGAGATCATAACAATGCAAGACATTGTCGTGTGTGTGTGTGTGTGTGTGTGTGTGTGAGATCATAACAATGCAAGACATTGTCGTGTGTGTGTGTGAGATCATAACAATGCAAGACATTGTCGCGTGTGTGTGTGTGTGTGTGTGTGTGTGTGTGTGTGTGTGTGTGTGTGAATTTGAGATCATAACACCACAAGACATTGTCCTGTTCCTGCAAGTTGATAAGACTGATGTCACTGATCTTTGATAGCTGAGTTACTTGTAAGCATCACTCCCATCTGCCTCTGTCCACTTTCTGACTTTAAAACATTAAGAACACAGGCCAAGTTATTCCTATGCACCAACATGCTGCCTGACTAAAAGCCACTAGGTCACAAGACTTGATATAAGTATATGTCATGTAAGTCACTGTCTTGGCTGACTGGGTCTCCATACAGATGCAGGTTGGCTGTAGCCATGCTGTCCTTCAGGGGGATCTGTTTCACCCAGTCACAGATGTTAATCTTTGTCTGAAAAACAGAGTACATCGAGTGATTAATATATGGTCAAAGGTAAAGAGAGGTCGTGCCAAAAGTGGGCCTCGTTTTGTTTTGTGGGTGGGTTCATTAAATGTGATGTCATTCTGTATTGGTCACAGGATAATTAGTTCTCCCATAGTTACCCATGTGGAAACACAATCCTTCCCAACATATTTGTGGAATGATTTTAAGACCGAAATGAAATAAAAGAGAGAATCCTATTGGTTGCTGTTTTATTGATAAGCCAATCAGATTACCTAGAATAGAAAAGAGAAACTGAAAGTTCTTTCTTGAGTGACGTCCTTTAGCAACGCAATGCACAAAGTGAACAAAATGGAGTTGAAACAGCTGCCGCCAGCATGGCAAACCAACTAGGTTTTTGACAGAAACATATGATTTAACACTCTATGGGAGAAAAAAAATACATATATCTGTGTCATGGGGAATGGATTTAGACAGCACTCGCTTCAAACTGTTCACTGCTCGCCAAAGGCTCGCAGTGAACTGTTTTACAACTCGTACTGTCTAAATCCATTTCTCATGACACAGCCATGTGGAATTCTATATATCTCTTTCATCTCTTCATGTGACCCATGCCTGGCAGTACCATTGGCTGAGGTGTCGTCCATGTCCTAGGCTGAAACTAAATTGTGTGTGCTGGCCTGCCCCATGTATATATGAATACCTACTAAGCCACCTGGTGGCAATAACACTTCTGCTTCCCTTTAACATGCTGATAATCTGAAGTCTTAAACTGTAATATCACATTACACACCATCTTGCTTGATGGGAATACATGTATTAAAATTTTAAATTAGTAACTGTAAAGGGTAGGCCCTAGAAAAATGTATCCATATACCATTTTCGGCTACATGTAGGTGATTGGTGCCAGAGGTTGCTGGTTCCAGACCCATCCATTCTGTGTTCACAAAACATATATATTTTCGGTGCTCCTTTGATGCTGGTGGACTTACATATGTACAGTCCTCGATCTGAGACAATGCAAAATACAGTACCTCTATTAGATTATATAGAATGAACAGGGCCATGTCGATTATGGAATTCACGCATACCGGCCTCCATCGAACCATTCTTTTTAGGAATGGAGATTTGGTGCAGTTGGTATGTGTCTTTCCCATTTTCGGTTAGGTGATTTGGTGCTAGAAGTTGCTTGTTCGAGACCCATCTGTTCCGTGGTCACAAAACATATATATATACATGTATCATTGCAATGGTGTCCCAAAAGTCCTATATTCTTAAGAGTTATAAGGCTTTACAGCCCAAATTAGGAATAAAAATCTTACCTTTCTATTTAATTGAATAGGAGGTCACAGCTTTCATTTGGTCATTTTTGCTACATTGAACAACCCCCTTTTACCCTTTTATGGTTTTCGGGGGGGGGGGGGGGGGGAGAGACACCTTGTAACTGGCTGCTGAACAGACCAATCTCACTGTTGTTTCCGCTCCCCTTGGTCTGCCCTTTGGCTACATCAAGGGGGTCACATGATCACTGTTTGGGCACTGAAAAAGTGACTCAAGTTTCAAATTAGTCTACCTTGATCACCATGGCAAGAGATAACAGTGAAACTAGCCCCACATGCTGCCAAGGGCTGACATGATAATGATAAACTTCCTGGTTGGTTGATTAGTCCAACAGATGGGTGACAGTGCACTTTTACTACCCTGAATTTTAACACAATTCTGTATGTAGCCCCAAGGCAGACCAAAGAGGGTGGGTAAAGGGTTTCCCGCACTGGCGTACTGGGGCTTTTTATTTACCATACTGGCATATTGCAAGCCCTCTTATTTTATGTACTTCGTACTATCCAAAATTTTAAAAGATTTTTATTTTTCGTACTGCGTACTCTAGAAAAATAATTACCTGTACCAGCATACTGAAACCCCCCCTTGCCCTCCCCCCCCCCCCCCAAAAAAATACTGCAGAGATAATGAAGAACTTGGTCTGCTTTGGAGGCAAACCTTGTGATACAATGTCAACTTGACACAGGACAACAAACAACACTATAGCAAAACCCCCACACAGGGGTACAAATTCCCCTTTATAGCAACCCTGGCAATAAAAGACATACGGGGTGTTTCCGGGAGATGTTCAGTGAAACCTGCCTTCAGTAACCACTGAAATAAAAGTGAGACTAAAACAATCAAAGTCTACTGGTAAGAGACCATACATATATTAATCAAACTTTTTATTCTATATTTCCCAATGTTGTATTATCATGTATCATACATCATACATAACAAAAATTAACTCTCTTGAGAAAGTTGAAATCATATCATACCTGCAAAATGGGTGGTTTTTAAGAGGGCAGTTGCCACTTTCGGTTAGGGTGGGGGTACATGTATAGGAGACAATTTTGCCCCAGCACAGCAAACACAAAAGAGTGTTCCAAAATAATGGCCAGTATGAAGTAAAGAAAATACAAGGGCTCTCAGGATGCTGGTACAGAAAATAAAATGCCTGATAAGTATGCCAGTATGGAAATACTCTTAACTCTCCCACCCCCAACCCCACAACACACAATTCACTTTCAAAGCAAGTGAAATAGGGTGCCTCCATAAATGGAAATTTGAGTCCAGCACAGTTTGTTCTGAAAGCAGACATGTAAACCAACAGCCCTGACTATCTGGCCCTGCTCTGACTCAAAACCAGGGTTAAACTATCACATTTCGTGCATGCACTTTCATATGCTGCAGGTTGACCATACTCTCACCTGGAGATATTCCAGTGACTCTTCAAGACTAGGTGAAGTAACCAGTAAAGTGCCCTTCTTCCTCAGTGCCTTGTGAAGGAAGACCCATATTCTGTACAAAGGAATAAAGATACAAACTGAGTCCAATAATCATCTGCACAAAACAGTTGAGCAACTTTTCATTCAATTTTACTTTTTTCAATTAAAAAGTTATTTTTTCATTTTAAAAAAATATTTCTTTCATTTATCAATCCAGGAACATCATTTGGTAGTTGGATAAATTCCACATTGCAGTAAGACAGGCAACACACCGGGTAACTCTTGCTTATCAGCCAATCAAATGCTATAAATTTAATCAAACACTAGATGTAACAGTGGTGGTTACACCACTGAGGGGACTGATTTATACAAACATGGTACAGTATAGGGCAGCAACTATTGCTGCATGCTAGAAGATTACCCCTCTAATAAGGTCACAGTTCCAGTGCATTTGGGGTGGCCTCAGTAGAAGGAGAATCACTTCAGTGATAAGTGATTGAAGCAAATAAGCTTAAAAATTCAGTGATTGTGGACACACTGAATTTTACACAAGTGGCTGTGTGATCTTGAAAAATGGGTCAAGGTCATACATGTTCAAACTTAACCTTGGTTCTATGGAGGGCTATAATCATGTACAGTATAAACCCACAAATGAAAAAGTTTATAGGTTATTGTGCAGACACTGAATTTCACAAAAGTGGCTGTGTGACATTGGGAATTGGGTCAAGGTCACTGATGTTTGAACTTCACCTTGGTCCAATAAAAAACAATAATGATGTGCAATATGAAAGCGCTAGCTCATAAACTTCTCAAGTTATCATGCGGAAATCACGCCGACACCATATTCACTACTGTCACTCTGTGCCCTTCAGAATTGGGCCAAGGTCATCCATCTTCGAACTTGACTTAGCCCTTACAAGCGGCTATAATTTTGTGCAATATCAAAGCCTTATCTCGGAAGCTTCTCAAGTTATCATGCAGACACCAAATTCACTAATGTGGCTCTGTGACCTTGGAAACTGGGTCAGAGTCACTTAACTTTCAACTTTAACTAGTCCTTAAAGAGGACAATAATCCTGTGCAATATGAAAGCCCTAGCTCAAAAACTTCTTAAGTTATTATGCAGACACCAAATTCACTAATGTGGCTCTGTGACTTTGGGTCAAGGTCACCCATCTTTAAACTTATTCTAGCCTTTATAGAGGACTAAAATCCTGTGCGATATGAAAGCCCTAGCCAAAAACTTCTCAAGTTATCATGTGGAAACGATCTGGATGGACGCACGGAACCTGTGATCACTATAGGGGACTCGCCTTCGGTGGTCCCCTAACAAGACAACTCTTTATTCCTGTACATCTTAACTACCTTTTATTTTATTTATTGTACAATTAGCATCCTACTTACAAAAGCTGAAGATAAGAACACAAAAAGCAACAGAACTTTACAACATTATTGATGTGATGAACTTTTTTTTCTGATGAGACAGAAAAAAGCTCATTGTTAGAGATGTTGACTAAAATCTCACCTCTCTTGTATATCTATGGCAGCAAAAAACTCAAACACATTCTGCATAATGACAACATCAGCTACAAAAGAAAAGCAATCTGATATTAATTCTTTACTTTCAAAGGTTATATGTATTTGAACATCATCTGCTCTACCTTTCGTGACCACACATAAGTGTAAATAAACAACTTAAAATTCAAACCTGCATTACTGGAAAGACATCATAGTGTACGGAATACTGTATAAACTACAGACATTTCAATACAAAACATGAAATGGTGGGTCCACCTTTGCACAGGAGTCCTGTGACCTTGAAAATGAGGTCAAGATCACCAAAATGTAACTACGTCAAAGTACAAATGAGTTAGACTTGAGTTTCAGATGGCCAGTAAGTCTTGAAATATCATGTTCACAAACAAATGCTGAATGCACAGAACCACAGACAGATGGAGGGACAACCTGTAAAAATGGGTTCATCCCTGGGATGGACCCATAATAGAAAGGAAATGAATAGGACTATTGAGATTAAAATAGATACATGATGATTATGCCAAAACATTGTCAGGATGACCCCAATCAAGCATTTGCACATCTGCTTTCACTGGGACAACCTGTCTTAATTTGACATAGTAGCACCATAACTTACACCGCTAGAAGAGAGACAGGACACTGTGAAATACATAAAAATGCAGACAAAATTGCAAGGCAAGGAACACCACAAAATGTTGCAAACCGGGAATTACGAATATAACACTGTGCCATGCTGCATATTTCTCAGTATCCATCAAAGAATGTAACGACTAATGCCTTAAAACCCCTTGGCTGCCCACAAAGGGGAAGATAACCTTCAAATTAGGTCAAGGTCACTGTCCTTCAAACTTGATGAAGACCCTTACAAGGATGAATATCTGTAAATGTTTCAAGATCCTAGCAATTCTGGTTTTTACCCCTGGGACATAAAGTGCGGGAGGGTATTGTCGTCCCCTTAGTCATCTGTCTGTCTGTCCATCCATCCCTCTTGTCAACAGTACCGAGATATCTCAAAAAAAAAAATACTGGCCACAGCTTTACCAAATTTTTGTCAGAGATGTATCTTATGATGGACCAGAATCCTATTTCAAACCAGCTTCCTCTGATTATTTTTTAACTTTTTATGAAACTTTAAAGTATTTATTTGGAGGCCGTCTGAGTGGTGCACAAGGGGACAACATTACCTCAGTATCTCAACAATGATCCAACATAGCTTCGCCATTTTTTTTTGGAGATACACTATATAGTGGACCACATTTCTCTTAAAAACCAGCTTCCTCTCATTATTTTTAAACTTTTTATGAAAATTTTAAAGTATGTATTTGATGGCAGTATGAGTGACACAGAGTACAGTGCTCTCTGTCACCAGGACCTGCCCCAAGAACACATCCAAAAGTGCTCTTATTTCATAGACAAAAATATGGAAATTGTATGTAAAGTATTCTACTGCAAATTCTCACCAAAAAAAATGCAGAATTGAGGAAAAAAAAGATTGTAGCCACCGAGGGTAATCTATTCTCTGAATGCTATTTTCCTGATATTGTGTGCAAGAAATTCAGAGAATTTGACCTAGGTGACCTTAAAACTGGGTCAAGGTCATTCTGCTTCAAACTCAATATTAACTTTGAAAAACGTGATCAACTGAAAAAGTCTCATGATCCCAGCTTATCTGGTTCTACTGAAATTGCACGCAAGAAGGAACACACAAATGCATGGATGGATTCACACACAGATGCAGGCGACAGAAATACCCACCGGGCTTATATGGGCCGAGGGGTAAACAGCAACTTCTGGTATTTTTGTGCAAAAAAGGAAAAAGCAAAACAAAACAAAAAAAAGCTCATTATATGAAACAGCATAGATTTTATCCATGATACAAAGAAGTGCAGAATTAAGTACATGTATGTTAATAACATTCAATCAGACACAGTTTTTGTTGGTGTTTTTGGTTGGAATGGAAAAGTGGAGAACATCTTGGTTTCTGGTGGCATTAAGATGTGTTATGCATTGAGCAACAAGAACATTGTCACATCTGAGGAAAAAAATGTATAGCTTTCGCATGTAGGACATTATTGATTTTTAAACATTTTTTACTGTTTAAGTAAAGCACCACCTGATGATGGAGACATTATTGCCTTCCCAAAATAGAGCTGACAAAGGTAATGGATCTGATTTACAGGTGTACTGGAGATAATCCCCTACTTCTAGTTTTTTTCAATGGTTGCAGCACCATCAGGTGGCTATCAATAACAGTTCAGAACAAGAATCAATCCCTCTCCACAAACCATACCTGCATCATGTCCAAACTGCATGATTGCACTCAATATTTATTGATTTTGAAACCAAACAAGTTGAAGGAAGGACTTCTTCAAGTCTATGTGAACTGTAGCTTTCAATGGAATGTGAGTATAAATACAGTGTAGCCTGTGATGTCCTTACAAATTTTTGTATGTGACGAGCTTGCTAATGTTGTGCTCCTTCAATAGTCCCATAACTTACCATACTCTTAGGTCCAAAATATGGGTTTTTTTTGTATGTGTGAATCTGCATGCAAAATATGGATTACAAGTCTCCTTTGTATGGGATAGATCTTAATACATGTATGTTAAGAACAGACAGTGCATGCCACCAGATTACCATTACATTATAAGTAAACACTGTTCCACTTCAACATAAAATATGCAAACCTGATTTCAGAAGTTCCTCTTGAGTACATATATTTGCATGTATGATCTGAAAAAAGGAGACAAAGAGGGTTATCTAATCAAATACTTAAAATGAATATATCTTGGCTCATTCTACTCACTATTACAGGGAAATCTGAGTCCAACACAGATACAATTCTTTCATGAATGCTTAGAACTGCCATATTTGTGTTCTATAATAGTCAGTTTTCTGTTTTCTTTGTGTAGAAATAACTTCCCATTGAAATACAGACAAGAAACATTGGACAACCATATCTACTGACCCCCCCCCCCAAAAAAAGCAAGGAAAACAAACCCAACAATGTAGCTTTCAGTGAAAATTTCACATTTGTTTTCTGAAGACTGCTGACATATGTTGCAAATGTGGCTTTACATGATGCAGAATGGAGACAGGAATGGGTGCAAGTAAGTTCTTAAAAGAATTTTAACTGTGGGCAGGGGTGTTAAAAAAACAAGAGGCCCATAGCCTAATGCTCTGTTGACACCATGGCTACATAGCACCTAAATCTTCATTTAAAAGTTGCGAGCCAGCAAGTGGCTTCTGAACATATAAAGCTCATGTGATTTTAGTGTCGTTTGTCCACTAGATGGCACTTCACTCCACATGTAATCATAGCTTATTTGTGCCATTCCTGTGATGGGTATATTGTTGGATGTGCCAAGATAACAATCAGTGGGTTCCTTCATTTCATGTCCTCAGTGACCTTGGGACAGAAGATCAAGGTCACCCAGATTATGTAATACAAGAGGCCCATATACCTTGTGCTGTGCTGACATTGCCACTGATGTCCAAGCTACACCCTGCCATTACAAAATCACCTTTCAAATTTACAGGCATGGTGACCTCACAAAAATACGTCAAGATCACTGATATTACATAACATTCTAGCACTAAACATGGTCCATATATCCTATAAATTTGGCAAGTCTAATCCAATCACTTTTTCAAATATGGAATTTTTTATCTTAAAATGCATTTTGGCTCATAATTTCCATCAAATTATAGGTGGCACCACTAGTATCATTACCAACTTAGACTTTGACCTCCCTAAGAATCCTACCAAAATTTGGTGAAGATCTGCCAAAAATTAAAAATGCTAGAGTGTTCACAAGATTTTCATATTTTGACCCCTATATTGCACAATATTGTAGGTGACGTGAGTAATCTTGAAAGGGATCTAGATTTTCATACACTCTATGAGTCCTGAAAGTTACATTGGGCTAACTTGAAAACTATGGACAGTATCATGGTCACAAGATTTTCACATTTTGACCCGTATACAGTGGTACCTGCTGTATGCAACCATTACCATGAGCAGCCGCACTGCTTCTTGTTGTCACTAGGCTCAGCCATAGGGGTCAGTTTCTTTGTACAATTTACCTGTGCTGACAGGTCACCTGCTGTATGTGGTCACTTTTTCTTGGCAGAAGGGGTGGCCACATACAGCAGGTACTACTGTAATACATAAAACTATAAGTGGCGCTACCAACATTGATGTCCACAAAGATTTTCCTGCGCTTTATAACCTCTAAAGGTTATATGGGATAAAATAAAAAATTGTGGGGGTTCAGAGCATTCATGAGACGACCCTTATATTTAAACTGGCCATCTGACCTTAACCTTCAACTCAGATTTAAAAAATTGTTACATTCAAAATAAGCGCCCCACATCCAGCTTTCCATACATGGTCTGTTTGTTCAAATCGGGTAATAACTTTTTGAGTTATTGAAGAAAAACAATAAATTGGGACAAGCACCAAACTCCATAATAACTGGGTCATGATGACCCAAAAAGTAGGTCACCAAGAACAGTTTTATGTGCAATGAAACCAAGTGCAATTTTGATCTGGAGGCTCAATTCTCTTTGCCATTGATGTCCAAGCTATACCCTGTCATTACAAAGGCACATTTTTCAACTTTACAGGCATGGTGACCTTACAAAAATAGGTCAAGGTCACTGATATTACACATCATTCTAGCATTGGACAAGGTCTATACATCCTATACATTTGGCAAGTCCAATCCGCTTACTTTTCCAAATATGAAATTTTATATCTTAGACCACATTTTGGCTCATAATTTCCGTCAAATTATAGGCAGCACAACTAGGATCACTTGTAACTTAGATTTTGACCTCCCCCACAATCCCACCAAATTTGGTGAAGATCCACCACAAATTAAAGATGCTAGAGTGTTTACAATATTTTCACTTTTTGACCCCTATATTACATAATATTGTAGGTCGTGCCACCAATATTGAAAAGAACCTAGATTTTTATACACCTTGAAGTCCTGAAAGTTATATTGGGCTAACATCAAAACTTTTTCATTTATCGCGCTCATAACCCAAAAGTTTATAGACAGATGGACAGACAGAATGATGGACGGACATGAGTGATGCTATAAGCTCTGCAACCTCAGGTCAGCAGAGCTTAAAAGAACTGTATTGGCATGCCCTGCTACATATCTTGCACAATTTCTTTATGACAGTGCTTGAGGGACATTGGTAATTTAAAGCATCATCTCTCTTTTAATTTCTAACATTTTCAGCTTTGCAATCTCATTTTTTTCTCTTCTTTCACAAATAAAAGTTGCAGAAAATACCTACATGAGTAACATAACCCAAGTCAACACCTTGCCTTAGCATTCTCTCTGCCTCCAGCTCCTTGAGTACATCAAAAGAAGTTGCTGACACAGTACTCTGTGGGCTAGACATCTAATACTATTTCAACCCTTTCCCCCTTAAACCGCTCAAAACCGGCTGGTGGTCAAGTGTTGTCTGCTTCACCATTTTCAACTAATTTCAACAGTAATGAAAAACAATTTTGACTGAGAATTGTAGATGAGCCCTATCAAGATCAAATAACCCATGTCAACAACTTTCTTTGGCATGAGTTGGGCACTCAGTGCCCAACTCATGCCAAGGAAAGGGTTAAAATGGCCAAAGATTGCTACAAAATGGACAAAGACTAACCTGTACTCTATCCTGAAGCTGGTATTTGTCCACTATTTGTTGCTGTAGTTGACAGAAGTGTTCATTCATTTCCACACCTAATATGTAACTAGCACCACTATAATAGTAAGCCTGCAACACAACATGAAATGAATTTTACATCATTAACTAATGCAACCTGTATTGCATCTGTTTAAAAAATGCATGAATTTAGAATTGGTCTCTCTTCTATCGTTACGAGGTTGGTAACCATGTTATTTTCCTACCTTGATGTTGAGACTACAAGCTTCATCATAACATCTCTGTGGCTACTCAACAGGCTTTAACAATTTTTTTGTTGGCATCTATTGATAGCGGATGTAAACAGTTTTGTTCACAGTGATTAATTACTTGAAACTTAAAAATTCCTAGAAAGTCTTGCACCATACCCCCACTGGTGGGTTCCACGTGCCAGTACCACTGCCCATATTGTAATCAAAATGAAACTTTTGCACCATACCAGGTGTGGTTCACAGGCTGGTACTACCAACCCATAGTAGAATTAACCCTTTCCCCCTTAAACCGGCCAAAACTGGCTGGTGGCCAAATGTCCAGGAAAGCAGTTGACTCTGTCCTAATTCAAGAAGGAAAGGGTTAAAATCAAATTTTCTTGGGGGGGGGGGGGGCGCTACCCTCAGGGAGTCCCTCAGGCAAAGATGCCCCCCCGAGACCACTCATGTGGGCCATCAAGAGTCCATTCACAAAGTGGTGCAAGATTTTCTGACAGCACTGTAGTGTTGGACTATTTGTCATAAACAGTCAAATGTCCCATAACAATACAATATCATCAATAGTTGAAATCCATGAACCAAATTCTTTACTTTACATGTGCATTTCTGTGACTGCCTACCTCTAAAATATAAATACAGAGAAGATTTCATGCTTCTGAACCAAAATACACTCAACATATAAATTTTGAAAAGGTCATATCAGCTTGAAAGATAATACATTGTAACAGGTCTCCAGTGAGTAACTATCAGAACATGTTTCTGAGCCTGGAATACCCAGACATGTTCGTAACTCTGATGTCATATAGCGACAGACAAAGAACTACAAAAGTGTGGTACAGTGGCACCTGCAATTTAAGACCACTACCCTGAGAGACTACCCGGTTATTGTGACCACATTTTTTACATGGCACACGTCTGGATTCTTTGCAAATTTACCTCCAATTTCAGACCACCTGTTATATGCGACCATTTTTGGCTGGCAGAAAGGGTGGTCTTATATTGCAGTTACCACTGTATAAGACTTGACAAGAGTGTGATATCCCCACAAAATTGAGAACAAACAGTTCTGTGTTGCAAAGTTATCATATTATCTTTATTATCTTATTTGCTGCTGTGCTCCTTTGGCCCATATCATTCAACAATGAATTACACATATGTACAGATATGGCTGGAAATTAATATGTAAGCCCCATATTTAGTGTGGAGTTCAAGGGTGTTACAGCACATTGAACTCACTGATCATGCACAACTTTTGTTTAATTTCTAGAAAAATGCAGAATGGGACAGTACCATCTCTCTCATCTTTTCACTTTCTTTTCCACAACATAACACAGTACCCGAACTGGCTGAATAGCAGTGGTTAAAATAATGTCTCATTAAAACAAAACAAACATCAAAATAGAAAATCACAAATTACCCCATACAATACAGCACCTAGTCTTGATCCCACGTCAAGCACCCTCTTGCCAGATAATTCAGGTAACGCATATTGGAAAATGAACTTCAGCTGGTTCAATGATGTGGAATGGGACAAAAATCCTGCAAGGTCAAAAAACAAAAAGACCGCACTTGTTAGAACAAAGTGGTGTTTAAACAGCCCATACTCAGGTTACCTTCATACATTCATCCCAATGTAAGTCCCCATCTGAGCAGAGGTCAGTTAAGCTTCAGCCGCAGCTTCAACTGAGCTAAGATGAATTAAGATGAGCTTATCTGAACTTTAAGCTGATATATAGTACATATGTGGATATGAGTGGTGCAGATGCTTAATAATATTTATCAGGTTAATTTTCATAAGTGCTGGTACAGTAAGGAAAACATATATAAAATGAATTATTTTGGTAATTATCATTTGTGAGCTACCTGATAAACTAGTTCCTTGAGACAACTTGATCAGCATATGGTCCATGTGGTTAAGTGACAGACCTCTTCACTGACTACAAGTGCACTGTATTTGACTTAATTTACAATTGAGAACAGTATCTTGTCAATGAAACGTCAAATTTTGAAACATTGATCAGATAGTTAGCTGATCAAACATAACTTTGAATACACCAAAAAGAAATTATCAAACATACTCAGTGGTGCCACCTGGTGGGAGCCACATTGTTTACAGTAGTTGCGGCTCATCTTCCCTTCATCACAGAGTTGATCCACAAGGTCATCTGGGTAAAGAAAGCCATCTATATGCACGGTGGTGGTTGGATGGCAGTCAGCATTCTGGCAACAAACAAGACATTGAAAACTGAAAAAAACATACCTGTCAACATTCCACTCCACAAAATAGGGAGATTTTTGTAAATTTGAAAAATCCATGGGGGAGATTTGTATTTTAACAAAGAATATAATAGAAAATACTAAATTTTCATGGGGGAGATGCAGCCAAATTTGCAAAATTTTGCATGCAAATAAAAAAAATTGGGGTGAAATAGTGGGAGACTCCCACCTTATGGGGGAGAGTTGACAGGTATGAAAAAATCAAATCAATCTTATAAGAGTGCAGAACATGATATTTTGACCGACCAAGACCTCAACCTGCCCAGTGAGGCCTTATTCTGCTGTGTATTGCTAAAGTTGAAAAGTCTTTCGAGTGTTTCTAAATACGGAAATAAACTGACCCAGTTTCAAGCCTCGGTGTATTAGAACAAACTACATGTTGTTGCCGTGATGGGAACATGGCTGTGGTAAGACATCAGTGACAATGAAATTCACCCCAATGACTATATGAAACGTTTTTTTTAACCTTGACTCCCTGACATAACATAACCTCTTGATCTTTGCAAAACAAATATCAATTTATTATTGTCTGGCATACCAGAATATTGTGTGGTCATCATCTTAAACAAAACATTGAAGTTATACTAAAGCTTAACATCTCAGAGATTATCCCATGGATCTTTACAGATCTTGGTACATCGTCTATTGATCAATAATGATAAATATATTTCCTTCAAAAAAAAAAAAGTAAAATAAAAGTTTTTGTATACCATTTGACAGTTCATACTCATTCACACCTACCTGGCCTATCGTTGGTGTAATTATATTTTCTGTTGGAGAGAGGGCATTTGTAGGAAGAGATTCCCTCAAGTCTTCTTGAATATGTTGCAGCATAACATCTGCATTGCTTGAAAACTGGTCAATAAGCTCATCTAAAAAACAAATAAATAAAATTTAAAAGGAGGAGGAGAAAGAAGAACAATGGACTGCTTAAAGAACACAAGCCGACTAGGGTGTATATTACATCTTTGCTATATTCCCTTGTGTTTACTTATGTTAATTACTTTGACAATGAGAGTCATTTTCCCAGGTTGGAGGCGTCATGAATGCTGTTATACCGATGATCGTGTAAAAAGGGGATATCATTAGCGTACCTGTCAAATCACCTTAAATTATATTCTAGATGCCATCCTACACTATTCCTTAATCTAAATGTTGTAGTTGGAAACAAAAGGGCAAAAAGCAAAATGACAATTGATTTTTTTGACAAGCAGGGATTGCAAAGTGTTTCCAAACTTAAAATCTATATTTTGTTTGCTAGGAACAATCCTTACACAGGCAGGGCTATCTCATTTCTCATGTTATGGCCTGTTTACTAACAAGCTATCTAGCCATTGTTGTCATCAATTTTTTCATTTTGTTGTTTTGTTTCTGCGTTGTGTGAGATCACAAAAGATAAACTGCAAAATTTATCATAATGCCTGCAGACAACATCTATGGCAGCAATATCAAGGAGTTCTATCTCCTGTAAGCTTGACTGTTGCTATTAAGACTAACCCAGAGCCTCCAAGCTAGCCTACATTAAAAGTGGGAGATCTCCCTCCTACAGTTAACGAAAAGTGGGAGGGCAAGCGCCAAAGGCATGAAGCATAGCATTTTTTTTTTTATTTTACAAAAAGTCAGAAACATTTTATAAAAAGCAGGAGAGTGGGAGATTTTGTGAAAAATGTAAGAAAAAGTGGGAGACTTGGAGGCTCTGCTAACCAAGGAGGTATTAAGCAGTAATTATAGTACCCTGCCCCTGGCAAGTGTACGTGGTTAGTCTACATTACCCCCGAGCCCAGGAACTGGACTGATGCACAGCATATGGTGCTTGGGCTTCGTGGCATGGACTAACTACATACACTGGCCAGATACATGTATTATTATATTTTATTCAGCCTCCATTACTGGGGAAGTTGAAATAATGTACATATAGACAACTACAAAGAATATGACCAAAAAAAAAATGAGTAAACTGAGTAGGGATTAAACAATACAAGCAAAAATTTATACAAATTATCCATATGGCATATATAGAAACCATAAATCCACCTGCATAACTCAAACAAAAAGAAGTATGAACTGTACTGTATTATCACATGTGGTGCTGTAAGCACCCTTCAAAAATATCAAAAGGACGCGAACAGGGAAAGCAGTGATGTGACACCAGCTAGACGCACTGATGCATGGATAGGCTCAAGGTTGTCACATGCCAGAGTGGTCAACACCCATGCCACAGTCACACCCCCACCGCCCCATATAGCATATCATGTCACTGTCAAATAATATCTGCTATGTCCACAAGAGGTCAGGTATAAGCAATCAGGTTATCTCTCCTTATTACTTGTCCCATAGTCCTCCAGAGCAACCAGGACTCAACATGAAGGCCTGGCACCATAATGTGAGACAGTGAAATGCATAAATCATATCATATGTCAGCATCTTAATCCGTGACCCCCAGAATTTGACATGATGGCTCCATGTCAGTAAAATTGAGGTTTCACAACAATTGGGAAGATAGAGTGGCAAGCGTTCTTCATGCTAAGCAGTTTTACGGGAACATGTTTTGATTTATGAAAAAATAATATTGGTATAAGAAATGTATATCACACAGTGCATTGAGTTTCTCAGGGTTTTAGTCCCTATAATGTTTAAAATTCATTGCCCACTGTTTTGATTGTTAATCACCATTATTATTCATTTACAGGGCATAACCTACACATTAACACCATAACAAAGGGCATAAATGGCAAGATTGTGGGCCGCAAATGACATTTGCGCCCATTTTGCAGGATGCAAATGACATGAAGCAATGGGAACCAGTTTATTTCCACCTAATAACTAATAATTGGCTTCAAAAGTACTATAAATGAATAATAATAATAATAATAATAATAATAATAATAATAATAATAATAATAATAATAATAATAATAATAATAATAATAATAATAATAATAATAATAATAATAATAATAATAGTGTTTGTTTTTATATCATTGGGATCCTTGCATGGCCCTTGGTATTTGATTTGCTACCCTCCAGTGATCATTTGCACACAGCACGAATTTGCACCCTCTGCGTTACGTCACGCGCAAATGACCAGTGTTGGGCCACAAATGATCCCAATGCCTGCAAAACAAACATTATTGTTATATCTGCATCTCACACAATGAATTGTGTATTCTGAATCTCACCAAAGGGTACTCGTTGTTAACTCAGACCAGTTAGTTTTGACAGCTAGGACATAGGGGATTTGGATGACTAATTTTAGACAAGCTATTTTTGTTTACGAAGCACCAGAGAAGCCAGTGAAGGGAAGGGTAGAAGCAAGGGTTCAAGATTACTATTCCATGGGAGAGCAGGGGTAATTAATCTTGCGAAGCTGAAGCAAGAATAGACAATGGGAAGTGATAGGAAGTGCCAAATATGTAGAGAAGGTGTAGACAAGACCATGGATCGTTTGCTTTTGTGGTGTTAAGAATATGGGGACTTCAAACACAGAATGTTTCAGGGTTGGCCAGAAAAAGATGAGGCATGTAGGAACCTAGACCAAATTCGAAATACGACAGAAAGTGACAGATTAGATGATGGGCTGAATGGGCAATTGCCAAGAAGTACAGTAGGGGTAGGCTTAGCAAATGGCTTCCTGGTGGAGTGCAGGGTTTTAAGAAGATGGAATCTACATGTAGCGTGGGCAATTGAGGAAAGGGAAGGGAGAAGGTAGTCCTTATAAGGCCTCCCATGACTGTGGCTGTGGCAACACACACAGGGGCTGTACATGCTGACTGTGAGATGCAACAGTGGGAATGTCTTCGTTTTTAATGGCTTCCTGTTTTCAGGACTGCGTCACACAAGCAGCCCACCACAGAATATTATTATTTTGGGGCTAAGCTCATCAGGCTTTACATATGCAGGTTTCAACACAAAAGTTAAAAGCCCCCTATGGAGTTCTGGGCTTAAATGCTGTATTGATGGTATGGAGAGTGTCCATCTCACTATGTTAAACTTTTCCATCATCTGAATTCAACTCAGAGCTGTATGCTTAAAAGTGCAGTAACTCTTGAGGAAACAAACCCGCCATAGTCATCTGCTACAGGCCCTCAGTATCATAGCCTGCTTTCTGATGTGGTAATGGGGACTCTTGTTCATTTTGATCACAATTTCTTCAAACAGTCTCCCCACACAGATCTTTAGGTTCTCATTTTCTTTCATTCGGTATAGTTAACAGTCCGGTTAATAATAGTCACCTTGTGGGTCAAGTTCTATCAAGTGGGATCTCTGTAATTGAAACATGTTGTAATTCGAGGGATCGTGGGTCATATCCTTTTCCCAAAAGACACCAGCCTTGTGGAATCACAGACTCTTTAAAACACTTGGTCTCTCATGAGAATTTCAAAAATTACAATAGTTTGGAGTATTGCCTACAGCCATACTTTTACCAAAATCCTTCCAGTCAACCTTGGTATATTTTATCATTCTGTGACACATGTATTATTTTGTATTTTACTTTTAGTTTTCATGGTGTATGATGTATTACCACACTCACTGTATGTGTATGTGTATTATCTCCAGTTCTGTTCTTATGTCAACCATAGTTTGTATTTGTGTGTCGTATTTTATCTACTGATTTTTCCCTATTTACATGGGCTGAGAAAAATGTATCATATCAAAGTGGTCATTGATCCACATGTCAGGTTGGAGTCCAGATGTTGCTCAAAATAATTAACACAAAGCTTTGAGCGTTGATTTGTCAGAATGTAATTTATAAGATTATTTATACATTTATTTTTGTGCAATTGTAACTCACATATTAGGCTCAACAGATTTGCATGAAGTAAATAGTAATTGAAAGGTGAATGTAATTTTTTGGATTTGGTGTCGAATATCAAATTTTTTGGTGTTGACTTTGGTGGTCGGAAGTGGAGAAAAGTTACTGTGACCATGTTCTACATTGAAATGGTTTGCAAAATGAAAACAGCTCTGATTTAAAGCTAAATGCAAACATCGAACCCTAAGTGAGCCTATCGAGTATAATTTCACTAGTTTTAAAGCTTCTTTGATCACCAGATTTCCTAGAACCCTTGAACAAAATTTAAATGAGACTCTGTCACTCACATTTTATTTTAGAATGTGGCTACTAAACCAGGTCCGGTTTCAGTTGTTGAAGTGGCTACATAGCCGGACCAGTACCGCAGACAATATACACTGCGAGCCAAATCCAGTTCTCTTTCCAGTACTGTGAGAAATCACTCGAGTCGAGTGCTGGTCCCGTATTGCAGCCAAATACAGTATAACTACTTCTATACAGAAAGCGCTGGAGTGCCAGGTTCTAACCCAAAGTCGCTTGTCTACACAGAATAAAGCATAAGGTTAATTCCGTCCCATCCCAGATTTGCAACTGGGCTCATTTTCCTCACCTGTGGGGGTCTTAATAAAATTATTATTATCATTATTATTATTACTATCATTATTATTATTATTGTTGTTGTTGTTATATTATTATTATATTTATTATCATCATCATTATTCCACACCACTCTCACAATAACCTGTGTGCTACAAAAAGTGTTTATGCTGTGGATAGAGAGTGTCGTGAGAATAATGATGTCACGATGTTAGCCAATCACAGGCCTCTCGGTTCTGTAGCTGGAAAATTTTCTGCAACTGGACCCGGCTCCATAGACACTTTGTTCATTTTAACACCTTCCAAACGGCACATCTGAACAAACATAATGATACATAATTCAATGGCTTAAAATGTCCAAAAAGAAGTAACAAAACAGCCAAATTTAATCACACCTCCCATGACAATTCAAAAAGAAATCGACAGCCCTGCCCGACGGTTGAGGGGTTCATGCAATCAAGTAACAAGTAACAAAGTGTATACATGCAGTACGGTCCTAGATACCTGAAGGTCTATAAACCTGTCCCCCCCACCCCCACCAAGACACAACATCTCATCCCTTCTTGTATCAATGACAATGTAGGTGCTCCACCTCCTTGCCACTCTCCTCTCTTTCCTTCCCGTCCCTTCTTCCCCTTTCACCGCTTGCAGTGACAGTAAATTTTCTGCAATCCTGTGGCAATATCATTTTATTATGCCACTGGGAGAAAGTTAAATACTCATAAATAATACATCAAAATAGTAAATACATTGAAATCATAATGAAGAAAATACAGAACAAAGTTACATGTCGGCCTAATAAGTACAACCAACTCATAAGTAAAATAATACACTGGTAATGCCTGCTAAGTAATGAGTCACAGGCTGTATCCTTGGCTTTGGTAGTAGTAGTAGTATAATGTTTATTGCATCGATACATCCTCAAAGGGGCCAAACGCCGATGAGAAAAATACATGTTCCCGGGCCAACTGTACAACGTGAAGCCCGGGGAGTTTAAGGAAAGATATGGTCCGGGGCCGGCATGGATGCCCATGGCAGCATATGCCACATTGTGGCCTGCGGACATACTCGTACGAAAAGTCACACTAATAATTAAACAAAACAATACAGCACCTGACACTGCTAAATAGTCTGACAACAGTCTGGCAAGCTCCATCATCCTTCACAGACTACTGACAGTGCCAATGTAAATAAAACATATACACATGGATCTATATACTGAATGTAAGTGGCAAGTCCAATTTGGCACATCTTGTGGGCTAAATCAGAATAAGTTAATCTCTAAATATAAAATTAAGAGCCTGTAGTTGTATTCTTAAGTTCAAGGCACTCATGGCAGTACTTTGCAACTGACCTAATGGAGTTGCCTTCTGACTTTAATAAATAAAGAAAACACTTTGTCAGGATCTGCCAAGTTTGGAAAATTTGTACAATTTGGTGTGATGCTATTAAACAAAACTCATTTTTTGTTTTATGAAAGTCATGCATCTCAACAAAAAATGCTCTTCACCATTATTAACTTGATGTCCATATCCCAGAAATTACAAATACGCTGATTTCTTTCAATGATAGGTCAAATAAATAGCTACTATAACAGCCTGTTTCTACTCTTACACAGTGGGTGCTAATCCAGATTTTAGTCAGGGACTTTCTACGCAGGAAATCATATACAATATCATAGTAATTTTCATACCCGTGTCTACTAGGGATTTATTACGCTGGTAAACGTGGTATATGATATCATCTCTTTCAGCCGCCTTTAGTTTAATATAGTACTTTAGAATCTTTTTAATGCCTTGCAGTATTAAGGGATAAGACCCGAGTTCTCCTCTAATGGCAAGGTTTATAGATTTTCTATTCACACCCAAAATGAATTTGCAGAAACTCATGAATAAATTCTCGGACACAAATCGATTTTCCGTATCATTATGCATTTTTTGTCATATGTAATGCCATCACACATGATATCATTTGGTGTGTTTAGTGCATACCACGTCCGCCAGATGGCATACGGCTCTCCGCAATGAAGATCAGTGAATGTTAACTCTTGTATATTAACTGCATAACAGTGAGAACTGAAGAATTACCCATCATGACATATACCCCTGGGCCGGGAAGCATTCTTAAGTTAAACTAAATAGAGCCCTGTGATGTGTGTTGATCATTTAAATCTGTGGAGCAGCTGATGATAAAATTACAAAACAAACGTGAAACGAGTGGACGCGGGTGGAGACATCATGCCTGGGAAAAGGAGCAGTTGTCATTTCCTGCTGATTTCACATCGTGCAACGTTAGTTCAGAAGGCTTACCACTGCAGTATGCGCTTCTTATCCATCTAAGAAAAGTTAATTTGTCTCTTGGTTTCAAATTATTCACAATCAATTTAAATTGTTCTTGTGCTGCCACCAATTCCATTCGACTCGCTCGAGATGCACCTGTCCTCTTGTCCTGGTTTGCTGGTGCTTGTTGCTTGGGTTCGACGCTGGGGAGAATTCATTAACTGAAATTAAATTTCTCAACAGACAGTCAACATCACGCCCGTGGTTTCTGATGGCACAATTTGCAAATGCGTCTTTCCGAATTCACAAAAAGGCTAATAATTGACAGTTACATGTGATCTTGCTTCTTGTCGTCAGGTGCGAGACCGGGAAATTGTGAGAATTAAGGGGTATGCCTATCAGGGGGCTTTGGTAGCCCCAAGGGACCTCCCCACGCTCTGTAAGCTTACAGAGCGTGGGGAGGTCCCTTGGGGCTAGAGGCTTTGGAAGCTGATTTAAGGCATTTTTATTGTTGTAAAATAACTTTCCTGGCACTACAATGACATGTGTTCGGTTTTATATGTAACGTGGGCTAATTCATTCTCACGAGCATATATGACTATAGAAAATATTCTGTCCATTTTATGTTCCCCCAAGCAAAAATATAGTAAATTTTAGATTTTGTTGGTACCTTGATCCTAATTAAGTAATTATAACGTGTACAACTCATTAAAAATCATTCGTATCATGATGGTATTATTTTGTGCAATATTTTCATCGTGTATTTTTATTTTTCAGAATTTAGCATGTCGGCCTATTTTCATTTTCTAGAATGATGAGTCACTGTGACACAGATACTGACTGTTTTTCCTGTGATCCATGCATTTAATCCAATTAATAACGCAACAAAATCTTACTCAGGTCATGGAGGAAGAAAGCCTTTCTTCCGTACTCACGTCAAGTACCAGCTGGGCTGGAGAAAGTATCCAAGCTGCATTAAGTTCCTGAATCGAACATTGTTGTATTTTGTTTGTTTATCTATGTTTATATTTCATCTTATTTTACTTTTGCAGTAAAACGATAATGACTATAGGCTGCAAAACCGACTATCAGACTCAGACTCAGACAACCTCTATTTGACCATTGTTCTGTACAGAATACACATTTCTAACATATCGTGGCCAGGAGACACCCATTAACGCCATGAAACAACCGCTATCATGGTAGCCACCTTAAACCCAAATTGATTTACAATACAATTTTCATTGAGATTAAAAGAAAGTTTGTATTACTCTGTAAGTAGTAAAAAAAAAAAAATTATTGTAATTTTAGACCATGATTATTGCATGTATGTTGACTAGGAAATGAAGGATTGTTAACGGCCTTACAAATTAGGAACATTACAGATGTAACATGTTAGGAATAGAACAGGTAGCAACATATTTACTAATATAGTATTTCTTTGCATATAAGGCAAAGCCGTGTTTACTGTGAGTATCAACCTTGTTGATTATGTTGACAGGAGTATCGAGATACAAATGTGGTGCAAATCAGTATGGACAACTTTACGGCCCTATAACTTTTAAGCTGTTCACATGAACATAGTAAAGGTGTATATTTTTGGATTATTCTAGCTCTGTACTATATGTAGGGAAAAAATCGGGACAAAACTGATTGTAATTGTTGAATAAACAACCCATGAAGAAGAGCATGTCTTTTATATCAGACCTCAGCGCTCTTGGCTAATAACTTTTTAATGCATACAACAAAGTTGTGACAAGTATGCCATTTTATTGGCAATATATCATATGTCTCAGGCATTTTTCAGTGCTAACAAGATTAGTTCTTTCTGCAAAAGTAGCAATTCTGTTTCTCGTATCATGATTATGGACATAAGATACTAGTCTTATATTAAATGATTTAAAGTACTCTCGTAATTGGTTGTTAATATATTAAAGTAAACTTCAGTTGCTGATGGAGAAAAATCTCATTGAAGCTGCGAAGAACGTCTCCAGCCGTATTCAGACAGAATTTTGATCTGATACCAAATTTGGGGTCATTATTAAAATCAACTTGTTTGATCCCATTTTTTTAAATCCTGGCTTCTATTAGGTATAATTCTAGTATGAACCGATTTGTGCTGTATGGCTATTGTGAGAAACGCAGGGGTATACTGCGGTGATAATTTACAATTTTTCGAGTTGCTTTATATAACAAATGTGGACCCATATCAGAAAATACAAACTCTTTTCCCAAATGGATAAACAGATATCAAGTTTTCTAAGATATGTAAATGAGGGGTGTGATGTCACCTAGACAAACCTCTACAGCTAATGCAATGACAGATGAGTGAAACTCTGACAAAAACAAGGAAACCTGACCAAGTACACATACTTTACTTTTACAATGGATGAAGCAGTGTGTATAGAAAAAATAAAATTTACCAGAGATATTTTTCTTATTTAATGGGGATTAATAAGGAAAGAAGAATGCAGAAATCAATACCACAAGCTAACAGCTCCTGCGGTTGTGTATTCAATCACTGAAGCAGGTGTCAACTAATATACCACACTGATAAGATCAAAGAAGAGGATTAACAGAGCACGCAAATCATTACGATATGCCTGCTAATTTTGTGAATTTCAGCTTGGTCCGCCTTCAAGGTCTGTGTATTTTATATGGAGGGTAGCCCATGTGACATCACACATCAGAACACCTACTGCAAATATAAAATAGCTCCAACTGAATACCTGTTTGAGAAAAAATGTTAAAAAATTGTCAAATGAACACATACAATGCTCATTAATGACGAAAAAATAAAAACTATCGCTGATGTTCCCCTTAACATTTTGGCAGTATTGTTTAATTTTAATTTAATTCAGATTTTGATTCAGATGTAAAGCACTGGGTCAAACGAAGATCAATTTTATCAAATGGAAATGTTAATCGCAAAAATTTTTATTATAGCCAAGAAAACATTGGATATTTCTGTAAGCGTTGATCAAATATAAGGCCAAGGATTAAGTAGTTTAGGGCCAAAACCATGTCGATTTTGATTTTAGGATCAAAGTTATTCTAAATATGGCAACTATAGACACTTAAACTCTCCCCTCCCACCACACCGTAGTCTCAGACAGGATAATTTTGAATACCTGCTATACACAATTGAGTTACACCTGATCGCCCTCTTTACAAGGCCGTTACAATGGGGGGGGGGGGGGGGGGGGGCACGTCTATAAATTAGAAAAAAAAAAAAACATGTAGAAAAGGTGAGATTCAATAGAAACACCAGAAAGAAATGTTATACAATGAGGATCGATCGTGAGCAGTTGAAAAAAATACCATCGTATAATATGAATTCCAACACCAAACTACAATTCGAGTAGAAAAATGTTATAGACATGAATTTACTCATAGTCTTTCGCAGGGCTGTCCACTCCTTGGTTGTGCTCAATTCATATGTATGACCTGTTGAGTGCCCATATTTATTTAAACACATTTTATTCCCAGCAAACCAAAATAAATGGGATTGGAAAACAAATTACTGGTTAGCTAAAATTAATCCTTACACACATAACGCAGTCTGTTACAATGAACATAATTAAGATGAACAATACATCATACAAATAGAGTTACAACCATAAATCATGTGACATGGCCTGTTTACTGATGGCAAAAAAGAAAATTCAACTGAAGAAGAGCTAAGTTTTCTTGATTAAATGAGTATTTACGACCAAAAAAAAAAAAAAAAAAAGGAAACGGAAGGAAGTGATAAGTCATTATGATTTACGGTAATATAAATTATACCATAAGATTATACATGTTTGGTTTTCTCTCTTTTTTACAACAAAACGAAACAGAATGGTAAGTGTCAAAACCAGTGTTGCACAATTTGAATACTCAAAAATGTTTTGTTTTCAGAATAAAAGTCTCTACTTTGTTAAAAAGAGATTGATTTTGTCTGAAACCAAGACTATCATTTCCGAACAAAAGAGGCTGGAAATTTATTTCTTGAACTTTGCAGGGTTGAAGGAAACATGGTACAATGTCAGTGGTGCTCAACCACATACTGTTGTCCATGAATTGAAAGAGCACCTCTAAAACTATTCATGTGAGTATATATGCCTAAATAGGTTGGGGGGGGGGGGGAGGGACAGAGGGTTTTCCGTATTATAGTACTGGGTATTTTTATTTGCTGTACTTACGTTGTGGAATCCCTTTTAATTTCCGTACTTCGTACCAACCATCATTTGTACATTTTCTTATTTTCCGTACCTTGTACTTGGGAAAAATCATTATGTGTACCTTCGTACCCCCCCCCCCCCCCCCAAATGGCGTGAACAGATTAATGGAAAAAAAATACTGATTCCTGTAAATTGTGTACATACAGTCCTTTCAAACGTAAATTTGAATTAGAACATAATCTACAACAAAACATACCAGTAAATATAAGATTTTTCTTTTTGCTTATTCTGCAAATTGAGAATCAGTGCTCACACATTAGCAATACGTGACATGTATATTTATTCCCCGCCACAAAGCACGGGTTGACTTTTGTCGATCAAGGTGGACACACGGGCGTATCACTGTCACAAACAGGGCTGTAGATAACCATTTCTCGCCAAATTAGTGTTTTTAAAATGGTTTAAGTTTACAGATGCCAAAGTCATATTCATTTAGTGCTTCCTAAACTGGATTTAAGAAGAAATTTCCTTCTGCCTGTACTAAGTATTCTTTATTTAAAAAATATTGGTAATATTTAGATTCTGTGGCTCAAAATGCATAATTGCAACCGGCCAATATTTGGGAACACTCTGTTCTTATGCTTCAGTTCTAAGAGGGCAAAGGTTGTTTCCTCAGACTCGTTTTAGTTATGTTGTTCACAATTTTGGTCTTAGGTGATTCGGTTAACTTTTCAAATCATTCAGCAATTCCTTGTCATGCGGTATAGACGTTGGCTGGCAAAAGTGAATTAAGGTCATTCGACCCTAAATTTTTCTGCCAAATCAATAAAACATTCAATCAAGCTTTTGCCTCTGTATTAATTCAACCTATATGTAGTTCCGGTTAATCTCTATGGTCACAAATTCCAGGTTTGCAATTTCCGCAATGCCTACTCAGGCAGCTGCCCATATTTCGCCGGGCGAGGCTATATACGGTTACTAAGACAACCAGGTATGCAATAATGGCGGGAAATTAATATACATGTCTTGCATTGAAACTGGCGGTTACACGAGACCCAATTAAAAAAACGTTAGTAGAGTTGAGAAAATGTCAGATTTGTACGCTTTAGAGGATGATACACTTCATATTGGATTACCCTTATCATGAGAAATTGAAAAGTAACTGATTTGAAGAATTTTAATTGGTTCATGCAAATTGATGTTTGAAGAATTATCATCGATACGTGTAAACTGATGAAATTCACTTCATGTTGGATTTTACTTATCATGAGAAATTGAAAAGTAACTTATTTGAAGAATCATCATTGGTTCATGCAAATTTCACCAACTTAAATTTACACGGGAAGAGAATTTCAAATATAGGCCTATTATGACCGTTAGGCTTAGTAACAATAGTTATCTCTTCCACTTTGTAAATTGATATGAATGCCAGGGTTAGCCATCTGCAAATCCTCTGGGGGTACTTGACTGTGATTTGTAAATACAATCTGTGATTTTATTTTTATGTTACACTTTTTCTTTTTATGTTTTTTTTTTTTTTGTCTGTGATTGTGCTATGTAAGGTTCATGTCAACTAATCATTCTCATATCATAGAGGAATAAACTATTCCTATATGTTCACATGAAGGATTTTCATAGTTCTACAAATCGAAACTTTTGTTGAATATCGCAATGAGGATAAGTTTGACTTTTCCCCCAAAAGAATCTCCAAGTTTCAGTGCAATCTTTCTCGGTAACACAGCCATTGGAGCCGACATTCGGTATGACACACACACACCATCTATCGGCAACATCCCCGCGACATTTCGCAAACATGACCAATTGCTGCTCCCGCCCAACCCGGGTAAGAGGTGAAGGTTCACGGACAGAGCATCGAGCAATAAGTTTCTTTCCTCCGTGGTGATTGGTCAGAGTAAGACGCCGGTGCTTGCAAGTTTTGCTGTTTGGGTGAGAGTCGTAATATCAGGAAAGCTTCTTATTCGGCATCGAATGCCATTTATTCAATTAGTGATTGGAACTTTTGATTAGCAAGCGTTTAACATCATGAATGTCATCAAGGGTTGGATTTCTGTAAGAAGCTCTTGCGTTATCGCTCAGCCTCGTGTCAAGCAAGGAGGAATAATCCAGTTTATTCCTCCATGACTGTGTCAATTCAAGGAGTTTCAACTCGAGCCTCGAGGGTGCGGTCGATCTTGCATTTATCAGGGACCTGCTAAAACACATTTATGTACACAAAATGCCTATACAATTCTTTTTTAATTTTGGTTTGTTCTTCTATTAGTTTTTTTTTTGCATTTCTACCATTTGATTTTTTTTCTTCTAAATTTGCCATGTCAAGGTAGTACTAGAATTATAACACTTTCATTTCCCAGAAAACGAAAACATGGAAAAGCTTATATGTTTTTCGATCCGAGTGTTTTTGCTAACCTTCTTGATACGGCATTACGGCCATCAGAAGCACGGGTACTGGAAGGGAGTGCTTGACTTGTGATCACCAACACAAATAACCCCATTCCATTTCTGAGGCATCAACAGTGTCTCATAGTCATATTTTAAGATGGGCACCCTCTGTGCCTAATAAAAGGTAGCAAGTTTCATAAAAAGTGCCCCATTGGCACATCTTTCAGTTTCAATCAATATCTCAACTACACGATATAAATAAATGTTCCTGTCCGATGTCTTATATTTATGGGTTCCTTGTAGGTCCAAATTTGGTCACAGAAGTACCATATGATGGACCACTTTCCTATTGAAGACCAGCTTCCTCTGATTATTTTTAAACTTTTAATGTATTTATTTGAAGGCCATCTGAGTGACATCAACGCTGACAAAGTTACCGCGATATCTCAAAAACTATTAACCATGGCTTTACAAAATTTTTGTGAGAGATGCATCTTATGATGGACCATGATCTTATTTAAAACCAGCTTCCTCTTTTACAATTTTTAAAATTGTTATGAAACTTTCAAAGTATTTATTTGATGGCCATCTGAGTGACGCACAGTACAGTGGTCTGTCACCAGAACTTGCCCCAAGAACACATCCAAAAGTGCTCTTTCATTTCATAAACAACAATATGGAAATTGTATGTAAAGTGTCTACTGTGAAGTCTCAAAAAAAAAAAAAATAAAAAAAAATGCATAATTGAGGAAAGAAAAATTGTGGGTGTCCTAGGTAATCCATTCTCTGAATGCTATTCTATACATGTAATTGCTGTGAAAGCATTGCTTCCAACAAACATTACCACAGTGCCACAGCATAGACTTTAATTCTGTATGCTTTCTAAAAGTGTATACTTTATTGCAATTCTTAGGTGAATTTACAGTGTTCTATACAAAAAAGTGTTATCACTAAGATCGTTGATAACATAACGTTTACCCTTAAATTTTTTATGTAGTCTAAAGAAATCTAAAATTTCCTCAGTGGCCACCAGGGATAAAAGTTGATAAATAGCTTTTACCAATTACATTAGCATATGGCTTATGGCCAAAGATCCCACACATGCATAAAAGTATGAAATCTGCAAAATTTTTATTCCCATGAGATGTAGGACCATTATTCTCTGCAGTTAATGTAGTCTACACACTTTGACAGCTGCAGCATCTGAATATGCTGGCTGTATTTATGTTCTCTCGGAACTCAAGATTCATGGTGGTGTCTTTTATCGCCTGTGGGAGATATGGTCTACAATGTGGGAAGAAAGTTGTTTTCCTACAACAGTCTACTGATCCAAATATGACATAAAGCTTCCATCTGTTTAAATTCTTCTCTTGCTGTTTAGAGTAGATATGATACTGTAAGTGTCCTACCTGTGCTACTGAAAGCTCTTGACTGGAGCACTTTATCCTGACTCCTCTCACATACAATTCTCCTTCATTATGTTTTCTGTTAAGAGTTTTAAGTGAATGCACATAAACAGACAACATTTTACATCTAGGCACTTTAAACACAAAATGAAATGAGCTCTGGAACGGAAAGGTCCTAAACATGAGAAAGAGTAAACTGCTCCGTTCATATTGAGTTTCTACCCAATCCCAAACTTCTAGATTCCAGCATGTACCATGTATATTAGATTTTCACTTTAAGCATTTATTTATTCGTAGCAATTCTTTTTACCTGCAAATAAATGCTTGCAACTTTATTCAATGGTACACTATGTGTTTTTTTTTTCCAGAATTTCTCCAGATGTGGTCATGTTCTAAAAATATGGTCCAGGACAGGTGAAGATGCCTCGCCACAGCAAAATACAGAAGGTTGTGTTGCAGTTGTATAAACAATTTCTTACAGTAGCAAGGGAAAAACCAGGCATCAGAGAACATGTTCGCCAGGAATTCAAAGCAAATGCTAAAATACCAAGAAAAGATATTTTGTATATTGAACACCTTATTCGCAGGGCTGAGCGTCAGTTGAAACTGTTACAAAATTCCAGTGTTAAAAGTATGGGTGTTTTTGAGAAAGAAAGCCCTAAATGACTAGCAAGTTGTTGGAATTTTGTATATGAAGATGCAGGTCCGCACAATTTACCAGAGGATTTTGTCTAATTTTCCACAGAACATGAGACTTGTGTTTGCTTATGGCTCTGGTGTGTTCCAGCAGACTGGCCATCAGGACATGTCGAAGAATATGTTGGACTTTGTTATAACAGTTGATGATCCCATAGAGTGGCACAGAGAGAACATGGCAAAGAATTATAAACATTATTCTTTCTTGAAATATTTTGGCCCGAGGTACGTGACCAGAATTCAAGACAAGTATGGTGCTGGAGTGTACTTCAATACGCTTGTTCCATGTGAGGGCAGACTCATCAAATATGGTGTGATAAGTACCAGCACTTTGATCAGAGATTTATTTGACTGGGATACCTTGTACATGAGTGGCAGATTGCACAAACCAGTCAAAGTACTTATGCATGAAGAGCACCCTGATTTATCAGCATCTTTGGCAACAAATAGACAAAGTGCTGTTCATGCAGCATTGCTTCTTTTGTCTGATTCTTTTACAGAGGAAGAGCTGTACTGTATGATCACCAGTCTCTCGTACACTGGTGACTTTAGAATGACTGTAGGAGAAGACAGGAATAAGATTTCGAATATTGTCAAACCAAATATTGAACAGTTTCGTGAAATCTATGAAAAGATTCTGGAGAGTTCCCAGCAACATCTATATTGGGACAAATCAAGCGGAATCATTCAACAGGATTTGAGCCCATCATCCTTGTCTCATCACCTTAATCTCTTGCCAAAGATGCTGCTGGTTGGCTTGGTAGCTTGCAAAAACAAAGATGGTCGATTTCGAGACACTGAAGAAGTTATACACAGCCTGTCACATGATAGTGAATATGCAGATTTACTTCATACATGTATAGCAGGAATTGTTAAGCAATCCAGCTGGAGTCAAAGTGTCAAAAGTGTATTTACAGCAGGGTTTTCTAAGTCCATTAAATACAGCTGCAAGAAGATGAAAAAGATGTTCAAGAGTGGAAGATAACACAGGATGTTTGATGCAGTTCCACAAATTTTGAGTTAAGGTTGTGAAATGCATGCATTAACATTAACATTTGAAAGTTGACGTGTGGATAACTTGTATTTGGTTAAAATGAAAAGTGTGGCTAGTATTTCTAGTAATAAAATAAGTTTGTAATATGTTTTTCACTTACATTGAGGTTATATATGTATATGTGTATATATATATATATATATATATATATATATATATATATATATATATATATATATATATATATATATATATATATATACACATGTATATATATATATCGTGTGTGTGTATATAATATATAAAACCAATATATATATATATATATATATATATATATATATATGCTGTAACTTGCTATATTTTTGCATGTATAAATTTGCATTTTTTTTCTTTTTTTTTGTTGTTGTATTTTTGACATTTCACAGTAGTTTTAATTTCACCATTTTGGAAATGAATTTTTGGTTATAATGGTCAGCAGAGAATTAAGCAAAGGCCATGGGCCTCTTGTTATTTTCAGTTTTATGCTATCAGGGAAATTAAGAACAGTGAAATCAAAGCAATTCACAGTATACATGTATAATATGAAACCAAACACACTTAAAGAGGTTTTAATGTCATGTGGAGATACGTAAAGCTTGACTTTTGCAGGTGAAAATTCAGCAAATGAGTCTCTGTGCCTAGAAAGCTTTTAAAGTTTGTCTAATTAGTGTTTATTCAAGTTATGCAACAATAACCTTTAAATTAAAGTTGGAATGACACCTCTGTCTAGAAGTTTTCAAGATTGAAGTTTTGTGTATTTGCAGCTTCATCCTTATATTGTGGGATCCTGATACTTTAGTAGTGTCCAAAGTGAGGGGAGTATCAAGCACTTCATATGCAATATTTTATTGCAGATTAAACACAGTGGCCGCTTAAGGTTCAGGTTGGTGAATGCTGGCAGAAAGAGGCTGGAAATATCAATGTTGCCTTACTGAGAAAGAATTGAAAATTTCATTTCATGTGATATATGCTTTTCATCATGAGATGAGAAGGAATAATGGTAGAGTTGTTTAATTTTGAAAATAAGCAAATATGACTAGGCAAGACGGGATGAACCAACAATTTAATGTACCAAGGCGTGTAAAGTTCCACACGGTTTTGATGCCAACACATCTCCTCAGAGACTGAAGTTAACAGCCCCCGGTACATGCTTATATACCAGGGTAAACATTCACATTAGCAACATAAGTGTGAGCGTTTTCTATTGTCAAAGGACTTTCAAGTGAATGAGACAGTGTAATTGGCTGTTGTGGCCCCTTACATGGGAATCTGGTCTGTTGCTAGGCAACAGAAACTGAATAGACCTGAGCACCAATATGCCAGGTTTAAATTAAAAAAGTGCTTTCCAGTTTGCCATCATGTTTCGCGTTTAGGAGTGGGAGATAAAGTCCATACAGCGATTATTATACTATGGAGAAAAAAGTGGTCCCACTTTTACATTGGGCATATTTTGGAGGGTGTGTGTGGAAATTAGCATATTTACAGTCCTTTCTCTCAAAATCGGAGGTCATTTGCCAGTGATCCCCACACCCACATGTTAACTGGCAATGAGGTCTCATACTTGCAGCAGGTCATTTAAGCCCCATGTTTACCTCAATGCTGGATGCACTTCATGTCCATTTCAATTCCAGGCCAACTTTTTCTTACTCTGCACTGGACCATAAACCTGGCTTTCATGGTCACCTTATACAGCTTCATAACTAGAACAGACTGATTTTCCAACAGAAAATCAAATGTCTCCTGGTGGAACACTTACATCTCTGAATAAGCTACAGGTGACAACAAATTACAAATGACCAAGTTTGCTTGAAAATTACAATCCTATTTTAGCTCTCACCTAGATACATTACTCTAGCAATTTTCATCAAGTTCTTCATGACTTATTGCAGAGAAACCAATTTCACATAAATGGCCCTGTGACCTTGAAAATAAGGTCAAGGTCACCCAAATACAATCCCAATCTTGGTCTTACCTTGATACATAATCCTATCAAGTTTCATCAAATGCCATCAAGTTCTTCATGACTTATCGAACGGAAACCAATTTCACATAAGTGACCCTGTGACCTTGAGAATTTGCTCAAGGTCATCCAAATACAATCCAAACCTAGGTCTTGCCTAGATACATAAGCCTACCAAGTTTCATCAAATTCCATCAAGTTCTTCATGACTTATCGCACGGAAACCATTTCCCAAAAATGACCCTGTGACCTTGAAAATTAGGTAAAGGTCACCAAAATACAATCCCAACCTAGGTCTTGCCTAGATACATAATCCTACCAAGTTTCATCAAATTCCATCAAGTTCTTCAAGACTTATCGCACGGAAACCAATTTCACATAAGTGACTCTGTGACCTTGAGAATTGGATCAAGGTCATCCAGATACAATTCCAACCTAGGTCCTGCCTAGATACATAATCCTACCCAGTTTCATCAAATTCCATCAAGTTCTACAAGACTTATCGCACGGAAACCAATTTCCCAAAAATGACCCTGTGACCTTGAAAATTAGGTCAAGGTCACCCAAATACAATCCCAACCTTGGTCTTACCTTGATACATAATCCTACCAAGTTTCATCAAATTTCATCAAGTTCTTCATGACTTATTGAAATCAATTTCACATAAGTGACCCTGTGACCCTGAGAATTTGCTCAAGGTCATCCAAATACAAACCCATCCTAGGTCTTGCCTAGATACATAAGCCTATCAAGTTTCATCAAATTCCATCAAGTTCTTCATGTGTAATTGCAAGGAAACTAATTTCACATAAGTTACCCTGTGACCTTGAAATTAGGTCAAGGTCATCCAAATACAATCCCAACCTAGGTCTTGCCTAGATACACAATCCTACCAAGTTTCATCAAATTCCATCAAGTTCTTCAAGACTTACTGTACGGAAACCAATTTCCCATAAGTGACCCTGTGACCTTGAGAATTCGCTCAAGGTCATCCAAATACAATCCCAACCTAGGTCTTGCCTAGGTACATAATCCTGCCAAGTTTCACTAAATTCCATCAAGTTCTTCATGACTTATCGAACGGAAACCAATTTCACATAAGTGACCCTGTGACCTTGAAAATTGGGTCAAAGTCACCCAAATACAATCCCCACCTAGGTCTTGCCTAGATACATAAGCCCACCAAGTTTCATCAAATTATATAAAGTTGTTCATGACTTATCGCACGGAAACCAATTTCACATAAGTGACCCTGTGACCTTGAAAATTAGGTCAAGGTCACCCAAATACAATCCCAACCTAGGTCTTGCCTAGATACATAAGCCTACCCAGTTTCATCAAATTCCATCAAGTTCTTCATGACTTATCGAACGGAAACCAATTTCACATAAGTGACCCTGTGACCTTGAGAATTTATTCAAGGTCATCCAAATACAATCCCAACCTAGGTCTAGCCTAGATACATAATCCTACCAAGTTTCATCAAAATCTGTCAAGTCCTTCAAGACTTATCGCACGGAAACCAAGTGTTGAAGAACATAAACAAGAAGAAGCGGAAGAAACGGGCACTCAACCAATATGTCCCCCGGCTTCCACTGGGAGACATAATTATGCATCATGTTTGCAACAGAAGTCCACATTCTTAGCATCCCCTGTTAAAGCAATGGGACTTTTTTTTTTCTTTGTCTCCAGAGTATATTATTGATGTAGTCTTGCTCTTGTTTTGTAATTTTTAACTTCCTGTGTCCCCTTGGGGTTCTTGCATGGCTAGAAAACTGGTAGGGCCTATTATGCATTACAAGCTCACCAAAATTACCGTCAGCTCAAGGTTTTAGTCAAGATTGCCTTTGCTTGGTTCCTGGGGTTCAAACAAGTGCTCACTGTGGCCAGAAAGCCTCACTGTCTATTGTTCCACAGAGGCAGTGAACTCCTAAGGGCCTAAATTCAAATGTATCTGCATGCAACCCTTTTCCTGTTAAACTTACCTGAAACTGTCCTGTATCATAAATGTCAGCTGCCTGTCATTTCAATTTACAGCTTGCTTTTTTTGGGTTGATATTAATGTGAGAAACATGGCAGACAGTGTGAAGAATTACATGCCATTTGTCATCTGCTTCCCTTGGCACACTCTGGGCATGCCCCAAGAAAAACTGTTGTTTCAGTCTTCAAAGCATTAAATAAATGAAGACTGACAAGTCATACAGATTGTGACTGTTTTATTGACCAGAGCATTGAGTAGCTTCACATGATATGATAATAGATTATCACTGGGTAATAATGTAGTTATTCAGCATCAAATACACCCCATGGGTACATACATTACAAAACCACCTTGAATCCTGTTAGCAATCCGTCCTTCATTTTCTAAATAAGTGTAATCTCTGAAATTAAGCACTTGTATCATACACTGTAAAATAATCATGCATAATATGTGTTCACTTTTTTATCAACTATTTTAACTGCATGTTAACATGTTAGGAAACTGCATGCAATTTTACAAATGTTTGGGATTACTCTATTTTTTATCCATGCTTTTTATGATCTCCTATCATCAAGTACAGTATTTTAAAATTTCAGTTCCCTTCTGGATGTCCGTCCATTCAAAACTTAAAAAGCAAAATTGGACTCAGTTTCAACAAGCTCTTTCGATTATGGGTTATAAGTCAATCTTCGTTCCAGCAAGCTCTTTAATATGTAGCCCTAATTGGAATTTCACTTGTACAAGCAATATTTACTGCACCATACACATTAAAAGTTGCCTGTTCTTGTTGTGGTTAGGGCATAGTTAGCACACAATGACTTCGCTGATGGTTACAATATGTATATGCGTGGGCCCTTATGCATAGGACCCCAGGTGTTCAGATATGAATAATGCAGATACCAATATTCAATCTTTTCTTGGTGGACAGAAGATTCCGTTCAACTTATATGCTTAGTACAATCACAGAAAACTTGTGTCAAGGTGAGACTTTGATCTACGGCATGTTGTTTTTAGAGGGCTCATCTACAATTCTTAGTTCAAAATATTTTCTATCAGTGAGGAACCAAAATTTGGCTCCCATTGATAACCAAGATCATTGTTTGTCTTCACACTGAACTTGATTAGTTCAACAGGGAACAGAAACATGGAAGCAGACAGTTTTACCATCTAAGTCATTCCACAAAAACCTTTGGGAAAATTTGTGTGCTTCTTTGATGACTTGAGACAGTCTCAACAGGGAATACTAGTACACCTGCAGTCTAGGTAGGTAACTTTTCATGTGATAGACTGTACAAATAGTGTATCAAGAGGTTATAAGAAAGCTGTGTGCTCTCCAGATTTGTTTTTACCTTTTTTTTCCCCCTCATTCAAACCATACTATCTTTTTTTAATGTCCTTGTCCCTTATAAGTGCCCTATCCAATTTTCAGACTCTGGAAATGCTGAAATAATGTTGATATATATATATATATATATATATTTTGCTTATAAATTACACTGTATGTCAAAAAAGTGCTAGAATATTCAATGCATGGGCCTGACATTGTGTCACATTCTGAAAATTTCTAAATGCCATGGGTACAACATAGGAATAATACAGGACATATACATGATCCAGAGAGATGTACATAAACTTTTAAAAGTCAGGTACACTGGTAAGAACCACGTGTCTTCCCCAAGTCTCATTATCCGTTCATGGTGAATACAAGTAGGGTTTTATAGATTTAAAGGATGCATGGGAACTTCATAATTATCAAGCCATATCACACGTTGTTGCCCAGTTTTGGAATTGCTGGTTCTCTGTGTATTAGTACAAATCATATGCAAGTGATTGCTGTGACTGTTGTCTGGTATTTCGCCTGTACCTGATGCCTGTTTTCCTGCTATCCTGTGCATAAGATGTGCTCTGCAGTTCTTGTGGTTGCCAAACCTGCCCATACAGTCTAGATAAAGGAACATGACTTGCTTTCAGAGTCACCCAATGTTTCACAAAGCAGTACTAGTGGGCAAAGAAAGCATTGTGGAAGGAGAACTTTCTTGTGTCATGACACCACACATAATGTTTTTAACAGAAGACCTGTGGCTTTGCCTACTGCTATGGTATATGGATAAGACTGTGACTTACTGTGACCTTGTGCCAAACCATACCAGAGGTAGAACAGAACTTTCAGGAACATCATGTCAGTACACTTATACCTTTTTCTAACAAGGCTCAGCACAAGTAGCGATGATTTTACCTCACTTTCTTCCCATAAGTTAAATAAAAAAGTTTTCATTTGCTTCATTTTGATAAAAGTCTATCACAGTATGTAAGTCTTATTTTTGAAAGACTTGTTGGAATATCTAGAGGCTTTTCTTCTGTGGAATTTTGGTCTAATCAAGAACAGCCAGCACTGCATCAACTCATTCAGACATTTGGCCCTGACACGTCACAGCTCATGCTCTGCATACTTCTGAAGCTTTACAGAAGACGATTTCTTCATCTGACCACCACAAAGGTGCCACTGGAGCTATATCACTCTGTGACATCAGAAATTATCCCCATTACTAAGATCTAGACTATATTGAACTACTTGGCCAAAAACAAAAGAAAGTAAAAGAAGGGTATTTCTTAGGTAAGTAGTTCTACCTTGAGATGGGTTGATTGTAGCCTCGTGCATGGAGCTTGTTTTGCAGCTTGGAAAGGTATAAATGGACTTGGCTGTGGGATGGCTTTGCTGCTACTTGGTTACAGTCCTTTCATATTAGTGACCTGAATAACTTCAATGCACGGTTTGAATGAATGTTATGTTAACTTCAACATTTCACAAGTTCCAAAGTATGAAAGTTTGCAATACAAAGTAACTCATTCCAACACATTGTGAAGATTTCTTTCATGCAACATGTATGCACTGCTTAAGGTATTGATAAATGCATCTGTTTCAAGCACCTAGAGAAGGGGGTGATGTAAGCCACATTATTATAAAGGTATTTGTAAACGGATCTGTTCCCAAGCACACCAAGATAGTGATGCAAGTCACACTACCAATAGATTTATCCAAACTGATTTTCATCTCCCTTAACAATGCACATATTAATTACATAATGTATCAGACTATGATAAGGCTGCATCAGTAGTATTTTGTTTGAGAGGCAACACTGATGAGAAGCCAGTTAGCTTCAAATACTGTATTCAGTAAGTCCCTGGTACCATTTTTTTTTTTTTAATGTTACCGTACTGTCCCTCTATTGAGACGCCACCTTTGAACATGCCCATGAAATGTTTTTCAAGATGGACACAGCGTGAACATCAGACATATGCTGCTGTGTTAGTCCATAAGTTTTTCATCACCGATATGTGTACATGAACATGGAAGTTAAATTTATTTCTTTCTTATAACTGCTTTTCGGCATGTAGGAATTTTGTGACATATCACAGTGTAGTTTGTGTACATGTACATAACACATAATGCACAGCATGACAATCAACTTTATAATCATGCAACAGTGCAAGCAAAGCAAAAGTAAAATTATATTTGTTACAACTGCAATGTATATATATATATATATATTTTTTTTTTTTTTTTCAAAACCATGTATGCATAAATCCAGACTGAACAATGATAATGTATGGGTCTGTGGACTGACTGGACTTTTTTCAAAGCATTAACAACTTCTGTATCCATTGTTGTTACTTTGTTTTATGACCTGATCATGCAGAACATAGTTCTCACAAAAACAGGTTTGCTGCCTGTTACAGAAGAGACGCCAAGGAAACTTGGCTGGTGCCATACACTATATATGTTATAGCACATTTACTCAGTCCGGCCAGACCACATGATCCATGTTTGACTCTGTACTAGTAACTTGTATGAAACAAAGGTATACAAATTGACTCAAAGTACTATCAAGCTGATAAATGTAACTGAAAATTTAAGTCTTTACATAACTTGGTTCAGCTACTTCCAAATAAAAGCAGTCGGCTATCCCTTTCCAGTGTATTTAAAGGGAAAAGGGTCCACATAAAGATGTACATTCAAAGTATAAATGTTGGGGAAAGACCATGATCAATGTATTATGACACATACAAAATTGTAGCCCTTCCATGACAATTTTGTGGGAAAAAAATTTCTTGAGAAATTCCAATGTACCGAGTATACAAAATGATGAAATAAATTCTCTGGCTAATCCACAACGTTAAGTTTTCACAGAATTGCTATCAACATGGGGTACTGAAAAAAATAACCCACAGATTTTCTTTATTGCTCTTTTTTTTGGAATTATGTAAAGCAAAACAGCAGAGACCCAACCTGTACAGTGCCAGCAACATTGAAGCATTGTAAGTGTAAAACAAACACTGGTAAAGAAGGTCTATGGGAAGACTTTTTCACCACAGATATGGCTAGGTATTGTATGTGAACAGTTTTCATGTTGATAAAACCATCAAAAAGTTATTTCCATATTGTTGCACTCAGGACATTTTAATTTCTGATGATACAGTGGCAACTGATGTGTGCAACCACTGCTGTCAACAGCCACATTGCTTTTTGTGGACACAAGAGTGTTTCTTTGTAAATAAAGCTGTAATGATAAGTCACGTGTTGTATGTGGCCACTTCTTGGGGGGCTGAAGGGGTGGCCACATATAGCATGTACCACTGTAAATGCTTGTTCATGCAATAATTAAAAGAAATTATAATAAAAGAGTTATAATTTCCATCACAAAATTTTTCATCCAACTGTATGGGTCATGGTCTTTCCAAAAATATATACTCTGCATATGTTTACACAAACTTTTTATTTTGTTAGCCACTAACAAGAGGGTGGACCGATTTTACTGATGTATAGTTACACCACTTTAACTTGTATATAATTATGTAATACTGGCACGCCACAATGGACTTGCCATCTTTCGACCAGTGTTTCTTTTATCCACATCATCTCTGTCATCTGCATTGTTCAGAATTACTGGGTGACACCACTTATCCCTTTTCCATTCAGAATCTCAATCCAGTATCCATCAGGGTCTTGAATAAAGGCAAGACCTTTCATTTTTCCTGGAAAAAAAAGAAAAAAAAAAGACAAGTTGCTTAGTATAGGCCTTCGTTCATGGAAAATGGGACCAGAGTCAAATGACGCATTTAAGGTCATACACAGAAAGGTGATCACTGTAGAAGTTTTATAACCTGAGTGTAAATGTGATCCATATTGAACACGTTATGTCATTATATGGCCATTTAGAAGTTTCCCCTTGGATCCCACCTATGGTCTGATTACAATGATTCAGCAGATCAGAATAATATTTATAAGATGTGATATTAATCTAAACTGGCCCCTTTGGGAATTTGTTTTCGAGATATATTGATGTGAAATGGTTATTTTGCTGCAGATACCCATTGACAGTAATCAAGATCTAAAGGTAAACACACGACTTTTTTTTAGGAATTTCGGTATTAGTAAGTATACTTACCTCTTGACCACCATTGCCAAGACCTCTGTGTCGGGGCCTAATGCCAAAGACACAGAGTTGAGTTCACTCACTTGATTGTTCCCAAAAACTGACAGTCACATGGCGCCATCTCTTGGTCCATGTAGATCTGGTGGTGACTCCTGGTGTGCATGCTCCCATGTTCCTTCCTCATTGTTGAGTGGTCAGTTGACATTGCTGTGAAGGAAGCAGGATGGTCGGGTGGGCTTCTCTGGTGGTCGAGAGGTGAGTATACTTACAAATACTGAAATTGCTAAAAATTCCACGTATTAGTTATATTTGGTTTGACAGGTATTCTTTATTCATAATGAAGCTTTGCATTTATAAGCAAAACTTGACTTAGTAAGCTAATTTATCATTTGCCGCCTTCATTATTATGTGGGTTGCCTTTGCTGAATATTTAGCTCAGACAAAGAGCCACTATTCAGAGAGACATGTACGGGTACAGGCTCTGAAACATGTTCTGAGTATTTTCCCACTGAAGACCCTTTAGTTTATTTGGACTATTACAGCCTATGTCAAAATTCTACTGGAGAATGTGTGCGATATGGACAACAGTACTTCCATATTTATGTAGGTTAGACAGCGACAGGTTAGCTTATGGATAGTAACGGGTTGGACTGCAGAATAGGGTAATAACTACCAGGAAGTAGTTCCGGACAACAAGACACAAATACAATAATGTTGCGTCTGGACCAGCATTGCCGATATACAAATGCATTGGAGGAGAGTGTAATGCTACTGACTATGACAGCCAGGACCAACCGTCTGGGAGAACCATCGGTGTGAGTCAGGAGGCGGCATCTGAAGGGGAAAATCCTCAGAGCTACATGGACTTGAAGCAGCCAACAGCAGAATCCTGGCTGAAGCAAGGAAACCATCCTTACCAACTAGCATGGGACTGCACTAGGCCTCCGGAAATCGCCTGCTAACACAATAGCTGTCTGCCACATGGGTAGACGCTGTCTGTTTGTACTACTCCAGTCCTGGAGATCTAACAGGATCTAGTGATGAAACTGGCCAGTTATATGGTTCTGTGAGGCAGTGTCCAAAATGGCTCCACTGTCTTTGTCAAGGCCAGGACTGAAGGGACAACTGCCCAATACAAGTCCAAGATAAGGTCAGTTTTACTTAGAGAAGACACACTCATAAGTACGCAGACCTACAGACTGCAACAAGCCTAAATCACATGGGCGCCATAAACTGGAACACTGTGGCTGCCTGGATGGGACTCGGACTGTCTAACAGACAAGTATCAGGAACCTATGAAAAGGAGCCTGATACACCCAAAAGGTGCACATGCCTCCCCCTAGCACTATCAAGTCCTGCAAGTAGTAATCAGCGAAAGTTGTGGGCAATCGCCAGTAGCAGGTCCGGAGGATGTTGATTACTGTGACATTCTTTAGTGCAGAGCGGTCTCATAGGCATGAAAGATTGTCTGTGAGAGATAGTGTTTCGGCAAACTTGCTCCCTATGAGGGTTGAGAAGGGGCAAAAAGAGAGCAGACCTCTGACCCCTGAAACTATCTGTGTGTGAAAGGTACCAATGCAGAGCTCTCGCTGGATACAAGGCTCTTTCTTCCGTGGAAAGCGTCGTATCCATAGCATGGAGGGTATACCCTTAAAGGCCATAGCTGGATCTCAACCCACTTGTTTCTTTGCAAGGAAGCCAAAGTGCAGTCTCAGTGTCACTGCCCTGGGAGTGGTCAGGACGCCATTGGATTAGTTGTGGATCTTGCTTCTTCTAGCCCCTACAGTGAATGTTAGTAGAAAGCAAGTTTTCCACTTCCAGTCGGGGGTCCTCTAGGCACTGAAAGGGCCAGTTCTTCCCAGTAGAGCAAGACTTGCCTGGCAACTGGTCTGTCTGTGAAGGAGGCGATGAGTGCAGACAGATAAGGATCGCATCCCCAACGTAAATGTCGAGAAATTCTGCCAGGGTTAAAGAGATGGCTGATCCAAATCCCTCTTCACTTATTAAATTCTTGCCGAGGAGTTCCCCCTGGCAAAGCAGGAAGTATGCAATGTCTGCTATGCAGGGAGACCAAGGATGTATTCTCCAGTTGGGGCACCAATCTGAAAACATGTTCCAAGGAGCCAAGTAAATCACCAGAAAAGAAGATTGAAGCCAGGCAATGCTATCTGTGACCAATTCCGAGAAACCACTGTCGTGGATGTGCTGTGCGACAACCACCAAGCATGGATGTTCAGCACTTGAGGGTTCCTTTGGAACATGCTTGTCCACAGTTGCACCAGAAGTTCTGGCCATACCGGTAAATGCAGTGCGGGCTCGACGCTTAATTCCAAAAGGTCCATGGACCAGTAATGGCCACGGGTGCCAGAGGTGACCATAATCAGATTGCAGTCGTGGAACCAAACCTTCTGCAGTACCCTTGGGAGGATCTGCAGAGGTGAAAAGGCATACACCCAAAGGTTGCTCCAATGTCCACCACTAGGGCCTGGGGGTCTGGAACTGGTGAAACGTAAATCAGTAGTTTTGCATTTTCACTTATAGCAAACGGATCCACATGTGGAGATCCCCATCTGGCCTACATGGCCTGAACGACCTATGGGTGGAGCAACCCCTCAGTCCCTACCGGCTGACACTCTTCTTGAGAGTTGCTTGGCCAGGACATTTGTCCCGGGACATGTCTTGCATGCATGTGGATGACCTGTTTAGAGTACCGCCAAGTGATATATCCAGCCATCTCTAGCGTGTGGGAACTTGCCCGTCGAGGTAGGCGATCACGGTCCTGTATTGCACATTACAAGGACAGGTTTGTGATTCAGTGGGTCCTGGAAGTGAAGGAGCCCCAGGCATATCAACTCCAGTTCCAACCAGTTTATGTGGTGAGACGCACATTGCAGCCAGATGCCATCAGGCTCTCCACGTGAGCTCTCCACCCAGACTGAGAAGAGTCCGCGTATATGGTAAGCTGGGCCTGAAAAGGAGCTGGTGACTGTCCCGACATGATGTTCTCCCAAACAGTCCAACAGAATAGGTGCTGATGGCCCACGGGGAGGACCGGCACTGGGGCATGATTCCTGCGGGAATTCAAGGACCTCCACAAAGGCCTGGGGCAAAGTAAGAGCTGACTCATGGCAGAGGCAGCAGTTTGCTCCGCTGAAAGAATCTTCTCACATGTGACAGTAGTACCAGCAAGGGTGGATGAAAACTAGGTCTCCAATCACAGCAGCTGTTCCTCCTGGAGCTCGAGTTCCGCTTGCCTCTCCAAGGAGGGAGGCAATGCACCCGTCTCAAAGACGGGAGTCAGGGGGATTGCAAGCTGTTTCCTCTGGGTGGACCGGGGTGGAAGGGCAGGAGGGAAAGCTGGCACTAAAGCCAGAGGCTTCAAAGTTAACACCCGGGTCACAGGAGGGGCCACCACCACAGGCGCTGAAGGCAAGGCACCACCACAGACCCAGGTGCCTTCCTTCATGCTCAAGGATAGCCTGGATTTACAAGCCGAGCTGTCAGAACTGGGAGCTCAGAAAGTCTGTCCTGGCTTCAATGGTATGGGACACTTGGACTTGCCAAGGACCAGGGATGCCTGCACAGGGACCCGTAAGTCTCCATTCAAGCATCACTGACTTATGTGGTTTTGACTCGGAGCGCTCAGACCTGGAGGACCCATATCTTGAGAGATTGAACCTGCATTTTGCCAACTTTTTTTTTTTTTTTGAGAGGAGTCCAAAGTGGTAGGCTGAGAGTGAGCAATCAGTGTTCGCAACCTTTCAGCCTGCAGCCATAGACTTCAAGGCATGGGCAGCCCTCCGGTCAATGGCCACAGAAGCACTGGTCATCTTGGGGTGAGCAGGGGGCTTGTGATTTCTCAAAAGAGATCTGTTGCTGCCCTGCTTGTGACTGCGGCGTCTCTTTGCCATGAATACGGCAGCCACCTGAGACTGTGAGAGAGCCTGGTGGGTTTGTCCTCAATTCTCAAGTGGAGTCACAGGTGAAGACTCAACGGAGTCAGATTCCAAAGCCCAGCGTTTGGCGGCAACAGCTTGCCGCCTACACTTCACTCTGTCACTCTTTCTCCAGACCTGCTCGAAGGACAGCCACTTGTCTTCTCCCAAGTCAGCACAATATTGGCATGTTCCCTCACCAGAGTAAACAAGACCAAGGTGCTGATGACAACCAAAGCAGTGCTGTTGATCATTCAAGGTGGCCATATAGTGGTTCCTCAAGTCCAGCTTCTGGTCTTTACCCAACAAGGATGAAGGAGAAGTGGTCACTGGGTCAACACTAATGACACGCTGCCATACAGTGATTGCCTGGTAAGCACTGTCTTCCTGCTCTCTGCAATCTGAACATTGGTTTCAGCCAAACGACCAGCTCTACTCCAACTATTGCACAGGTATCCACAGATCAGATATCAGCTACCTTGGTCTCGGAAGAGTCCAAGACTGTTAAGAAAGGATTTTCTGCAGGAGAAAGTTGAGCACCAGAACAGTGAAAATGAACAAAAGGTCAGTGACCTTCAACTTGATCAAACAAGCCAGTAATGGCATACAAAGAGAAAGAAAAATGGCAGCATGTGCCCCAGGAGTTGCCACCACATCCACACGGACTGAGAGATGGCACATGGGACCGTCAGGTTTTGGGAACAATCAAGTGAGTGAACTCAACTTGATTGTCTTGGGCGTTATGCCCCAACACAGGGGTCTTGGCACTGGTGATCGAGAGGTAATGTTACTAAACTAATATGGTCATATTAACTGCCATGTTGACATCAAAAGCATTTTGTTCCCTTCTTCACATTGTATTTGGGCTGAAACTTGCAAATTTTGGACAACTGACAATCAATACATGTATATAAAATACCAAAATATATCAAAACGTCAAAATGAACAAAATTATCCAAAACTGGTTAGAAATCATCTTGAACTATAAAGCATGGCCACAAGTGCATGAAATACATCACAATTCTTGGCAATAGTGTGTGGATGTCAACTTTCTCTGTCAATGACTGCTTTTAAATTTTATTCTGTTCCTTGATCACACATTACATTTCTCTAAACACCTTTCAAAACAAAATGGCATACCAAATAAAAAAAAAAGTATATGAGTAAACATTCATCCTTACCATCATTAGGTTTCTTAATGAATTTTACACCAAGTTTTTCAAATCTTTCACAGGCTGCATCCACGTCAGGAACTGCTAACCCAATATGACCTTCAAAACAATAAAAAAGTCACATAACATTCAACAATCAGAATAGTATGTATTGATGGGTCACTTAAGGTAAAAGCATATCTTGCATGTCAATTTCGGAAGTTTATACAGTTGGAATACAAGTTTCAAAGCAAGAAGGGTAAATGCAATAGTTATCTTGTTGGGGTTTTAATGTCTGGCCTGGTTTGCATAGACAGCTAAATGTATAGTAGGCAGGTTGTGGCCTACAGTATATCCATTTTTATGTTGACATGCCAAGTACCTCTTCTTTTCCAGTCCACAGTATCTTAACACTTAAATTAATCTATGTATATGTGTGTTTGTGTGTGTGTGTGTGTGTGTGTGAGAGAGAGAGAGAGAGAGAGAGAGAGAGAGAGAGAGAGAGAGAGAGAGAGAGAGAGAGAGAGAGAGAGAGAGAGAGAGAGAGAGAGAGAGAGAGAGAGAGAGAGTGAGAGAGAGAGAGAGAGAGAGAGAGAGAGAGAGAGAGAGAGATGAGAGAGAGACCTTTGTTAAAATGTGTTCATAGATCACAGCATTTGTTTGAACTGTTTTTTTTCTTTTTGTTGGGGGGGGGGGGGGAATTTTGTTGTTCCAATTAAAATGATAAAATTTTGTCTGCCTGCTACACTTGGTTTCACCTACTGCTGCATAGGGACAGAGGTAGCATGCCAAGCTTGACTAATTAGTAAATGAATATTGCACTTTTATGCTTCAGTCAAGCATGCCCTGGTATCCAAATGGATACAGACTCAGAGTATGAACTTCACACTGAAATTTGGGGTACAGGAATTTTAATAGCTGGATCTATATTCACATATATTTGTCACATACTTACCAAATCCTTTTGGATCTGAATTTCCATTATGGTAACTGCAATCATCATCATCCTGTGTACCCCAGTTGCTGAAAAACAAATCCTTTACATGTAAAACTGGATTTTATGAAGGTTATAAGACTGACTAAAGGAGGTGGCTTCAGGCCGCAAGTCTGGAAAAAGTTTTTATGTGCTTGTATGGAATATTCAGGCTAAATGTACATGTACTGTAGATGGAACACAAAATGCAACATGTGAAAGGAGAAATTAGACCATGAAAGGTGGTGAGGGAAAAGAGAGGGAGTCACCTTTGAGCATATTTCCAACTGTGTAAGTTTTCTCTATTGTTAGGGTTGGCAGTACATGTACATTGCGATGGGTGCTGTCATAGCCCAATTCATGAACAGCAGTTAAACATGCAATGTGAGGAAAACATTGATGTTTATATACATAGTGACACTGTCAGTAAAAAGGCCCCCAAAACAGCTTTGTTTAGTCTTTTTTTTTTTTTTTTGAAGAAGCAAGGACAGGAGAATTTTATTTTTGTTTTTTCATCCACTAAATCATGAAAAAGGAGTTATTTTCCTCAAATTATCAAGGGGACCAAATTTCCAGTTTGACTTTGACTGCAGAAAAAAGACATGGCAAGCCAAAAATTTAAGGCCAGGCAGTGATAAAAAACAACAACAAAAAACCCCCAAAACAAGAGGCCCATGAGCCTTATTTTCTGCTGACATATAATCTGATCACCATCACCAAAGAATTCTCTTTGCCATTGACTTCCAAGCTACATCCAGCTATTACATAATCACCTCTTTCAACTTTACAGGACTGGTAATCTACGAAAAATAAGTCAAGGTCACTGATATAACTTAACATATTAGCATAGGACATGATCTATATATTCTACAAATCTGGCATGTCTAATTCATTTTTTTTTTTTTTGAAGCTATGCAATTTAATATCTTTCAAGAAATTTAAACATGTAACTCCAGTCAATGTATGAATAGCGCCACTAGTGTTGTATGCAAGCATGACTTTGAACTCCTCCACGATCTCACATTTCATAAAGACCCATATATGGAGAATGTACACAGGGAACAATGTGATGATACACAACTTCCTATTGGAAATGACGGACCAATTGGAGAAGCTAATTTTGTTTATCTCCTAGATGGCACTTGCCTCCATAGCAGCCTCCCACACTCGCTAAAGTTACTGTTGTGGGCGCTCTTTGCTGGGCCAACAGAATATCAACGTCCAGTCGCAGCTGCTGTGGAGGCAAAGATGGCACCATCTGTAACAGCTACATACCAGGTATAATTACCTGGTGCTGCCATCTGCTGTGCACCACTCCCATTAAGGATGCTCGTCTGATTTTCACATTTTAACCCACATGTTACAAAACATAGGTGGCGCCACCAACAGTAAAGTCCATGTAGATTTTTATAAATTTTACAAGTCCTCAAAGTTATATAGGCCTGCCTAACTAAAAAACTTTGGGGTGCACAGCTTTCACAAGGTGACACCTATACTCAAACTGGCCATTTGACCTTGGCTTTCAATTCAGATTAAAAAATTGATGTGTTCAAAATGTGCACCCCACTTCCAGCTTTCCATTCATGGTCTGCTTGTTAAAATTGGGCAATAACTGTTTGAGTTATTGAAGAAAAATTATAAACTTGGACAAGCACCAAACTCCACAGTCTTTGGGTCACATGGAATTTTGATCTGGAGGCTCAATTCTCTTTACTATCGATGTCCAAGCTTCAGCTTGCCATTACAAAATCACCTCTTTCAACTTTACAGGACTGGTGACCTAACAAAAATTGGTCAAGGTCACTGATATTACATAACATATTAGCATTGGACGTGATCTAAATATCCTATAAATTTGACATGTCTAATTCAATATTATTATTTTTTGAGATACGGAATTTTACACCATTCAACACATTTTGGCACTTAATTTCCCTCAAGCTATAGGTGGTGCCACTAATATCATAAACAACTGAGATATTGAACACAATCGCACTAAATTTCATGAGCATCTATCAAACATTAAGGATGCTAGAGCACTCACAACAATCTCACATTTTGCCCCATATATTGCATAATACTATAGGTGGCATGACCAATAGCACACTTAAACTAGATTTTTATGCACTTGACAAGTTTGGAAAGCTACACTGGGCTATCTTGAAAACTTTGAACTGTATTGGGCTCACAAGCAAAAGTTTACAGATGGAAGGATGGACAGACAGACATGAGTGATCACATGAGCTCAGTGACCTTTTAATGGGATCTCGTGCATAGAGTGACACCTGGAATAGCAGTGTATGTATGTATGTATGTATGTATGTATGTATGTATGTATGTATGTATGTATGTATATTATATACACACACATACACACTTTGATACCTCTGTATTATATATTGTCATATCTGCTTCAGTTTTTAAGTACAGATACCATTGTGTAATACTTGTACCACAACATGTACATGGTATAGGTAAGATAAGATACGTGAAGTAGGACTTACTGTGTTAGCTCAAGGGTAGCCTTTTGCCTGAAGGTCCACAGTGTCCTCTCTAAAGGATCTTTGGGTATGTCTTCAGCTTTCTCAAATCCCATGAAGTACAGGGAGAATGTCATGCTGGGAAAATCAAACTTACGCAGCAACCTGCCAACAAAATGAACAAAGGACCACTTAAACTGCATATTTATATATTCTTTGTTAACAAGGGGATGATCTACATTAGTTGGGGAGCCAGGACAACCTACCATGCACCCCTCTTATGATCAACCAAGACCATTATTTTTTGTCCATTTGATTCCAAATAAAAGATCTGGACATGGAAAAAGACAGCATGAAATGTCCTCCTTTTCTCCATATGTACAAGTCCTTAATAACAATCAGTTTAGACACAAAAAGAGGAAAAGGCATACCCCTGAATATACAAAATCATAATAATTTATATGTGATATTTAACACGTCTAAAAGAAGTCAGAGATTCTGTAAAAATGACCAAAAAATTAAAATTTTTGACCATATTTTATTTTTTAATAATTTTATTTTTTTCTCTCATTTACCTTCCTCAAATTACATTTTTCAATTGTTTAGCACACTGCAAGAATCAGACTTTTATAATTTAAATTTTAGTATATTGAGGATTGTGGAGCCATGAACAACTTTTGATAAACATTACATCCTTTGAAAAACATTATGCATCCCGCTCAGCATGCATCTCTCATCAGAGGCTACCCCTTTAAGAGGGGCACCATTCTTATGCAAAAAGTTTGACATCGATCTTTAACCTAAAGGTCATCTCTTAGCAAATTTACGGAAAATCTCACCTGGTTAAATAATGACCAAGTTTAATGAACTACAATCATGCCCGTTTGAAGATGTGGCAGGGCCATCATTTTATTTTGCAAGGCATTGTGACCTTGAGCTATGACCTGAGATCATCCACAATCACATGAAAAAAATCCCAGAATCTATGGAGTATATGTACCAAATGTTTCAAGTGAATATGGCTTATGGATTTGAAGAACTCAAAATGTGAACTACCATTGGCAATTTGCAGACCCATTGACACAAAATTGTAATAAATAGGAATGCAAAAACAACCCCCCCCCCAAAGACATGAAAAATCCAAGAATCATTGGAGCATGATTATTTGAACACAGTTGGTAGATACCTATCTGATGTACATCTCCACCAAGTTTTTTCCCCTAGTACACAGCTTCTCTCAAGTGCACTCTGTAGTTTGTCACTTGTCTTTTCAGTGACCAGGTCATGGTTACCCAACCACTTGACACCATTATGCCTATGAAACGTCTTACTTAACCCAATGGTTTGACTGGTAGTCTTAGCATGCTTTTTCTGTGACATCTGCTTAACTCATGTTAGCAACGTTACCCCCTGCTATATAAGCAGCAGTTTACATCTTTCCAACTGCCATTGACGAGAATCATGGAAGATTCGAAACTGGTCTGCCGCAACTTTGTTAGGCTTATCTGCCACTGGTTTTGCTTGGTCTTTTTCTTTTTCAAGTTTGAAGTGAATCTGGCCAATTGTTTTGGAGAAGTTGAACAGTTAGTTACCATTGTAATCCCCATTGACTTACATAGTAATCAACAGGTATATATGCAGTTTGACCTTTCAAGGTCACTCAGGTTTAGAATAAACCATACAAAGTGAAAGCCCATAAGTAGTTTCCTGTTCCACAAAAATGCTGGAAAACAAAGAAGTGGTCCTAGGTTTCAGACGAGCCAATAATCTTAAAGATGACCTGATGAAATCGAGACCTAGATACCCCCCACCACCTAGCATTTTGCCACCAGTGTCTAGCACAGTGGATAGCAACCCCTGTAACACCCCCAGTTGCAGGTATTGCCCCAAGATGGATACTAGGGGCACTTCAACAAGTACCCACATAGGGCCTTCATACAAAATCCCTGCAGGAGATTCCTGCAAACATAACAATTTGGTCTACAAGATCACTTGTCAAGTTTGCGACAAACATTATGTACACTATAGGCCAAACAGGATGGACCTTAATGGATAGAATACACGAGCACTTCTATTACATAAGTAAGAAAGACATGACTCAACCATTCGGGAGGTACTTTAGACCCCCAATCATGAAGTTTCGGACTTGAAGAGTCAAATCTTGGAGCATATACGCACACTACCAGGCTTAGAGAAGACTCTCAAGCTTAGACTGATCAGGGAATCACACTGGATTTGCCAATTATGTACCACAGAAACTTTCGGCTTCAATGTTATGGGTAGATGAACTCCTAGTTCAGTCATATGCTAAATTTTTATTAGTCAAGTTTAAAGGCCTACTAACACCATCTTTACTTATGAAACAGTGTTTTCATAAGTTAATGGCTCCCAAATTTACGCCTCAATTGCAGACCACTGCTGTTACATGACACTGTGATCTACAATTTATGACCAGTGGTCATTGGGTGTCTGACTTGACACAGTTGTGTCATGACATTCGGCCCTTGTAGTACAATGCTAAACTGCAGGGAACCATGCAAAGTCAACTTGACTAGGCATGGCCACACTAGCAAGTACAGCATGACGTACGTGCAATAATGTGCGACGTTAGCAATGGACATTAAACCCTGATATATAAGCATGTAGGGGGAGCCATTAACCTCAGTCTCTGATGAATCACAGAGGTGACGAAAACGGTCAGACTTTGATTTTGTCTTGGACAGCAGTTGGCTTCTCTCACCAGTTTTGGCCTAGCACAGTCTTATTTGCTAGTTTCCTATTAACATTAGTAATCTTGGGCTTATGATGGGCCATTAAGAAGGTATAAACCAATGCTGAGTCAGCAGAAAAATGCCACAAGGATTTGACCTTGACCTTTGCCCTCAAGATTATAAATTATTATCTGGGAAAATTTTCCCCGACTCATAGATTATCTGTACCAAATTTAGGAGGCAATAGGTCAAGTGGGGACAGAAATATAAGAAAAATATGGTACGTGATGGCGGCAGAGATAGAGGACTAGGGGACTAAACACTATATGCATCCTCTCCTACAAGGGATGCATAAATATGAGGAAATAGTGGTTATTTCCCTGACTGATTTATTCCACCAATAACATTCACTTACCTCATACCCAGAACTCTTGTGTAAAAGTCAAGAGACTTTTTTGGATCCTTAATTCTGAACATAGTCTGCTGGAATATGAAATCCTATTTGAGAGAAACCGGAAAGAAAAAGGTACATAAACATGTGAATGCTGGATACATGGAGGTATTTATGTCAAGAATCATCTCATTTTCTTTACATATATAAACACAATAAACCAGGTCTTCTGTTCTCCTTAATGTGCAAATGTGATACTGGCATATATTGCACTGTCGACTAATGTGCATACAGGAGTTTTTTTTTCTCACTCCGGAGAATATGGATACACAAATGTGAGCTATTAATTCTGGTTTAATCACGACAACAATCATGTATTCTCACATGCAGGACTTATTACCACTAGCCTGCTGAGAACCCATATGTTTGACCTGCAATGAGCATATGGTACTCCCACAACTTTTGTTGTTTGTTTTGTTTTTTTCCCCTCTGGTAGTCCTGAAGTTCTTCAGTGTACTTAATAAGTTCCAGAATTATGGTCACGCGTAACTTTTCTTATGATCTTGCACTCAGCTCACTCCTTTTTGTAACTCGTTCACTATGTCTTAACTTGAATGGTTTGTATGTCTCTAAGTTGCTTGCATTACTATGATATCAATACTGAACACGGCTTACAAACACTTGGCATCACTTTTTAAAAATTCTGTCTTTTTTTTTGGCAAAATAACTTCGGCCACGAGTTATTTGTATCTGTCGTGGGATATTTTAAATTATTGCTATCTTGATGGGCATCAGTATTGAGCAATAAATACAGAGTATCCATTGGTGTACATCTAAGTAGATGTAGTGCCCACCCTATCTGAACATACATGTCTTTACAAATGTATCTGCTGAAGCTGAAAGGACAATGTCATTCAGTTTCATGGCCTTGTCACTCGTGACTTTACTACTAAATAGATTCCGTTGTGTTTGTCATATTGTTCTGATCTTGTGTAAACTCATTATGTCAGCAACTGACATATATCCTTACTGTGGCCCTTCTTATACCCCATCAAATAATGACTTACATTGTACATGTAAAAGTGTGTCATGCAAAAGTCAGCAGTAAAAAGTTTCGGAAAATTACAAGAGATTCAGATGTTGGTTCAGTCTGAAACTTTCAAAGTTATTACCATCTCTAAAACTTGGCCAGATGCTGACTATCTTGATCAGCTTTTGCCTATTGAGAATTTTCAACCACCCTTCAGACGCGATCATCAAACAGGCAGAAGGGGCGGAGTTTTAACTTATGTACATTCATCCCTACCATGCGCTTGACGCGATGACTTAGAAAGCCAAAACTTCGAATGCACCTGGATAGAAATTTCTACACATCTTGGGGCTCTGGTTGTTGACAATTACTTTCCTCCACCTTGTCAACTAGCAGAAATACATGACGCTTTCCTTAAATCTCTTTCTATCACCACCGCACTTGAAAACAATCCATATGCTTTGATTTTAGCTGGCGATTTCAATGATAGACAGGTGTACTCACTGGGACTCAGATCACCCTGACAGTGAATTAGGCACCTCATTGGTTAATCTTATATCTAGGCACAACCGTTTCCAACTCACTGATGTACCTACCAGGAAGTGAACATGCAAGTAACTTGTTGGATTTAATCATCACAGTGTCTCCGGGACTTATCCTGGATAATGGTGTGTTGACCCATTTCAAACTCGAATCATACGATGACATTTATTCCCTTTCCCTGACATTTATTCCCTTTCCCTCTCTCGATTTGCAGATACCACTTTTAAGAGACCAATATAGGACTTTAGCAGAGCAAGTCTTGGGATACAGCCTACAAAGTTTATGATTCTGTCGAAGATATTGTCTCATATTGGCCTGACCTATTCGTGTCTACTGCTAAAGATTTTATTCCTTACAGAGAAGTTACAATTCACCCTTATGACAAACCCTGGTTAATCACAGAAATAAAGAAATGTATTCGGCATCGAATTGAAGTTGGAAATGATTTAAGCGATACTCTAATAGACCCTGCAAAATGTTTTCTCGTTTCTATAAAAAGTCATGGAACATGATTGGAAACAGAATTCACAAGTTGGGTGTTCATATTTTCTGAAATTAAATGTAAAACTTAATGAGAAAGACATCAATCCCAATCAATGCAGGATTTTGTCGCAGTCTCTCCTTGGCAGGAAAATTTATCAACATATATACCCCTATCATTGACAACAAGAATGTTATGTCCTGTCTGACAGGAAAATGTGAATTATTCAACATTACCGGTAACTTTGCAAGCCAATGCAAAACTCTACCTGTTACTGATTCCTTCCCTCCTATGCGTGAATTTTCTTTTAGAACTGATGCATGCATGCCTGCATGATATTAATTTTACTGAGGATGATGTGAAGAAGATGCGTTATCGTCTCTCCAACTGTCCTCTGCTTCTGGTCCTGACAACATTGGAATTACATTTGTATCTTGCTCAAGAATACAGCTGAGTCTATCAGTAAACCACCGACTAACATTTTCAAACTGTCACTTGGCCAATCCTATTTTCCTAAATCCCGGAAAAAAATCAAATGTATGCCTGGTATTAAATCCTGAAATCCTTCTGTTTGACAGTAAAGACGTACCTGATGCATAGAATACCCTCATTTTTGATGTACAAGTACATTGATACAGACATTGTATCAAATTGTATTATATATTCAGCTGTATAGTTTACATAGCCTTTGTATTGTCCTGTGTGTTCCGGATATACATCATGCGTCTCTCTGTGTCTGGAGAACCCATGTATTAGTCTCATTGTACTATAGGGCAATCCAGTTTAAACAAATAAGTGTAAATTTTAAAAAAAAGTAACATTCCTGTCTACCAAGATATCGAGCTCATAAGTAACATGCTCAGCTCACCCAACAGACAGGTATGATTTTTCTCAGCATACATTTTTGCTCTACATGTGTATGCATAGCTGTATTTTATGACCCATTAAAATCTCATGACTGCTTGTGTGTGTTGTAGGTATTTTTTGAAAACCTGACGAAAAATAATACAACAAAATGGGAAAAGGGTATGGCCATATATTAATCTCTCTTGTTGGAGAAAAGACAATAATGATTACTTGGTACATGATATAAATAAACTATGTGTCAGTCCTCTAATGTATAATTCTGGGGATTAGAAAGAGCAATACAATCTTAAACTGTGGAGAAAATTTGAAGGTGAACCATAAAGTATGGTCTGTAATGTAAAAAGAGCAAACCAGTGTCACTTTATGTTTCCCATGTCCTCACCAACCCACACTCCAGTATCCCACTCATAAAAAAAATAGGTCACTGTGGGAATACATTTAAGGAAATTATTTTTTTTGCGATGGTCATTACATCTGAGCTTGCCCATATGTCTATATGTCATTACATGTATACAATTCCTATCAAAAACTTTTTAACTTATCGTGCGGAAACCAAAACTTACAATAGTAACTCCATGACCTTAAAAATAGGGTCAAGTTCAACCACCTTCATACTTTACCTAGCCCTTATACACGTATAGGAGTATATACCTGGACATTATCAAATAGTCCAAGAGATAGGACACTTTTATTTATGTTTGAGTGCAGAAGAATTGAAAGTTGTTTCTAGATCCAAATTTTATGTATTTTTTGAAAATGCAATTCTTAAAAAAATCCACCTTTCACAAAACTAAAAAGTCTCTTTTCATCAGATGCCATTTTATACATGTCAGTATCCTTAAAATAAAGATGTCAGTATATGTACTTGAAAGGACTCTTCAAATTACACATTCAGATGAAGTTTGACTGAATCATAGAATGGAAAGTTTGATTTCCCTGACGATTAAAATTGTGTTGCTTTTTTTAAGCACAAGAGAATGTTCACAAGGTTTGAATTACATCCAGTCATCATCATGCACATCATCATGGAACTCATCTGCACCATACAATGTTTCTCCACAACTTTCTAAATCCAAAGTCAGCATTTTTTTTGCAGAAATAACTCATTAAAAATGATTTCCATTCCTGTTTGTGTTCATTTTTAGCCATTTTTGTGGAAAAAAATAAATTTGAGGTTACTTCAGGTAAGGCTAATTTGCAGGCAAATGTCCAGGTGGATTTTTTGTTAAGAATTGCATTTTTAAAAACTACACAAAATTTGGATCTGGAAACAACTACAAACCTTTTTCACTCAAAAACATAAAGAAAAGTGTGTTATCTCTTGGACTAAAAGTCCTATCTTAAAACTTCTTGAGTTATGGTGCAGACACCACAGTCTCTCTACAGATCAAAATGAGCAGCTGTATGCCCTACCTTCTTTGAAAGGTGTGCATAATCACCAGACAAACTGATGAAGTACAAATATGAAACTATATGGCCCTGGCATCATTGATTTACAAAGGAGGTAGTGTCCCAAGTCAGTACCACTGTGTCAACCATTCAGTGAAGGTGGCGCTTTAATACATTCAAACACAAAGTCACAGAATAACTTGAATACAAATGTTTATCAACCTAACACCACTTGTACATTCAAGTCAGCAGCAATCTATTCAGAAAAATATTGTTAATCAGTGAGATGATTTAAAAATTGTGTGTTCCCTTTTTTATAACTTATAATTGTCCAAGATAGCTGATTTAGAGGAAGTGTGTCCAGGGACAATGAAGCTGGCCTGTTCAAAAGGTTTTCGGGTTTCTGATAAGAATGCGTGGAATGCATCTTCTACCAGGCCTTACTAACAGTATTGACATACTATCCCCCCCCCCCCAGGTATTTTCATTCAGTCTATTATCTACCAATTTCACAATGAAGCTGGTGATGGTTGCCTTCGTAGACAGACCAATAACGTGCGCTATTCACATTGTGGATTTCCATTGACAGCCGATTCCAGCTGGGCTATGTTTTTTTCACCTTCAGCCAGACCGTGGTGAGAAGGGTTTGTCTATGCAGGCAAGATGCCAGGTGCTGATTCTTAATTTGGTTAAATTTTTTTCTTTGGTTCACTGGAGGTCCATGGTAATTTAAGTTGTAAGCAATTTAGACTAAACAAGTCCGGAATAAACAGCGATTGATAGCTTGGTATCTCAGCTTGGACAGTCGACCGGTTTCATTGCTGACGCAACTCATCAGGACTGATCAACGGTCCCCTGTACGTACTTATATACCAGGGTATAACATTCACGTTACTAACGTAAGTGAACGTTTACGTCAAAGAAACGATGTGATTGGCTGTCTGCTCTATCACAAAGTAGAACTTGCTTGTTGCTAAACAGTAATAAACTGGTAGCCTGACCTCAGTGTGTCAGGTTTAGAAATACCTGGAGGATATCAGGTGTAGTGTAGAGAAGACTTGTATCTACTGATAGCTAGACTCTCAATTCGGAGAAAATTGGGAGCCGTTGGTTAACGAGTGTACCTCTCATGAACAGAAATCATCATGGGGTAGATGAACTCAGAACCAAAATTTTAGCATATTACTGAACAAGGAGCTCATCTACCCATGATGTTAAGACCGAACGGTTCTGTCGTGCGCAACTGGTGTATCCAAAAGGATTCTCTCGCAAGATGCAACCTCAGTGTCTTTTCTAGAGTTGGAGGTGTGCGTATATGTTCCAAGATTTGAATGGTCAAATCTGGGGAGTGGGAAATGTCTTCCTAACGGTTGGGTACAGTCCTTTCTGGTGATGTAATAGAAATGCTCGCGCATTCTATCCATCAGGGTGCGGCCCGTCTGGCCAACATATTGTTTGTGGCATACCTTACATGTCAGTAGGTACACCAAGTTGTTGTGTTTGCACGAACCTCCGATTGGAGTGTCGTACGAGCGTCCTGTTTGGGTGCTCGTGACGAGGCCCTTAGTGTCCATCTTGGGGCAATATAAGCAATAGTGTGTATTGCAGGGGTTGCTGTCGATAATGCCAGTGATCGCTGGTACTATTTTTTGTGTTGGTGGGTACCTAAGCCTGGATCTCATGAGATCATCTTTGAGATTCTTGGTGCGTCTAAAGCCTAGAGTCACCTGTTGGTTTTCTAGCGCTGGTGCATTTCTGGCTGCTCGGAGAGTGCCCCACTTCCTCTGAATTATGTCTTTCAGAGGTGGTAGCACTGGTTTGTTTGTTGTAATGAGGAATAACCTTCCGGTTTCCTCTGTCTGAGCTGGCCTGGGAGATGTCAGGAGTGAGTTTCTGTCTAAGAGGCGCACTTTGACAAGTGCTTCCTGTAGTTTACCTGGCGGAGAGCCACATGCTTTGAAGAAGTTTAGAATTTTTTGAGCATTTATCTCAAAATCCTCCTCATGGGTGCAAATTCTCTTGACCCTGAGTAGTTGACTATAGGGGCCACTTTGTTTACAGTGTTTTGGGTGTGCCGACCTATAGTGTAGATACGTGTGCGTATCTGTCGGTTTGGTGTATAGGGAGGTGTAAGCCTTCCTATCATCCCCAATTCTGACAATTGTGTCGAGGAAGGAGATTTCTGTCTGTGAGGAATTCACAGAGAATTTGATGGTTGGGTGACAGTCATTCAGGTGAGTTACAAACTCAGACAGGTGTTCCTCACCAAAAGTCCATATACTGAAAATATCGTCCATGAATATCCACCACACCATAGGTTGTACACTGTAGTGGAAATTTCAGTAGCCTGTCTTGTTCCAGTTCCACCATGAATATGTTGGCAAAGGAAGGGGCTACTTTCGTGCCCATAGCGGTGCCACTGATCTGTAGGAAGTGCTCTCCGTTAAACTTGAAATTGTTACATGTGAGGACTAATCTCAATAATTGGGTTAGTTCTGCTGTGCTGGGCTTTTCAGAGCTCTAGCAGCACTTCTCAAACTTTCCTCAATAATAATGATATATAATAATACTGTGGCTCTCCGCTTATGCGCCGCGGTCCTGTGTGACACAGGTGGCCTAGGAAAAAAAAAAAAAAAAAGGAAGATGATGATGAGATGGAGGAAACCATGGTTATGCTATAACTATCAATACGAATGTTTTATGTATAGGAAGTTGACATCAAGTGTTACCAGGAGCATGTTCTCCGGTAAGGGAGCAGCTAGTGCTTCTATCCTTTTGACAAAGTCCCCTGTGTCCTTGATGTAACTTGGAATTGTGGGAACAATGGGATTTAAGAAAAAGTCCACAAACCCTGAGATCCTTTCCGTAGGGCTCTCGTTAGCACTTAGTATGGGTCTCCCAGGTGGGGGGAGAATGCCTTTATGGATTTTGGGGAGCATGTAGAAGCATGGTACTCTTGGTTCTTTTATGTATAAGAACTCATATGTTTTCTTAGAAATGCTTTCATTTAAGTTGTGTCACTATCTAAGTAGTTTTCCCCATGAATACTTTTATCTATACTAAGGCTACACAAAATTAATCTGTTGAATTTGTTCAACAGAAGTCGACATACAACATGTACAGAGTGACGTAAAAATACAAGACTCAAACTAAAACACTACAGTAACTTAAAATAAGATAAAATAAAAGTATTACACTGCCTGTAATAAGACATCAAGTTAAAATGACAGACATCAAACTAAAAATACGGTAAATCATATGGAGATGTCACACAGCAGATATATATTGTCTCTTAGGTTTAAATAAAAATTTAAAAAAGATTAATAATCAAATAAAATGATGTTGACTTCCCCAGGTTTGCGCAAGAAAGCCTTATTTCCATTATTTGATGAGGAAGATGATGGATGTTGCATGAAGGATGATAAGATATAAACGAAATAAGTAAAGTAGTTTAATTACAATGAATAATATAACTTTAAATACATCTGCTATTATAAAAATAGTAAATTTGTAAAGCAAATGAATATTTATTATAGTTTATACCTGTAAATGAGACAAGCCTCAGCACAGGAAACAACCTGATTTAATTAATCTGGGTGATGCGGCCCAGGTAAACAAGTGTGAAAACATGATATGCACAAACTGGTTTGACTCTTCAGACAATGCTTTTGTTGTTAAATACCTTTTTTACTATACACACTGTCATACTGAATTTGAGCTGGAATAAAAAGAAATCGGTGACTTACTGTCTTACAAAGACCCCCAATTTAAGTCACTGCTATCGCCCACACCTTATCTGTATTTCAGTGACAATAAATAGTTAATAAGCCTGGTTTGATATCAATTTTGACTGAACTCATAACTTATCAATCAATACCCTGACAGCTGCCCTGGCACAGTGCGGATTTCACGGAGTGAGAGAGTATTATTTATGCGTTATGGTTGACGACGCTGAATGACAGTGAACTGGTGAAGGCAGAACATCCACTTGTCGTGTATTGCGCACGTTGTGCCCTGCAATCACAAAGACTAGTGACAACCCGTGACAATGAAAAGCACCTTGGTTGAAGGATCCGGTTCCGCACAAGCTGCTTCAGTTTCCTCGTCTGTCAAGCCACTCATCTTAAAATTTTAAGTGGATCTACAGACTACACTAGCTCAACAGTTCGTGCTCCAGTGAACGTCAAGACCACAAGCCGGCGGAAGAGCACTTACGACCTTGACCTTTGCTCTTCGCCAATAAGAATTGCTTTTACAAATTTCCACACCTGTGATTGGCGGAAGAGTTCAACGCAGGGTAGTAATGGCGGTTTTTGTGAATCTTGACCTATGTCTGTGAAAAGCAGTTCAAATTACAGAATTATTGCATAAAGGTAAGGCAAATTTGATCATAAGTGAGTCAGTGCAACAGGAAACAATTATTGAGAAACTCTTATCGTCATTATATCAGCAGAAAGCGCCTCAAATCACACTGTGTTGCCAACCTGCATTACGGGATTTGGAAATGGCATGGAGGTAATGCACAACAATAGTCAATACCTCCAAGGAAGTGGAAAGAGAAGGATGAATTATGTAGAAGTCTAGAACAAGTTCAGAGCATGGCAGAGGGTGATAGGTTAGCCTGGATGTTGGGGTTGAAAGGAGATACGCCAGGAAGTGGAGTAGGGATTGAGTTAGTTTAGGGCTTTCTGGTGAAGTGCTGGGAAAGAAGAAGTAACGTGTTAGGTTTGACAATGAGGAGTCTGAAGCCAGAGTAGGGAACTGAGAGAGGGGAAGGGAGAAGGTAGCCCTTATAAAGGCTCCCACGACTGTGTCTATGGCAACATAGACAAGGACTGTGGGCATGCCGAGCGCAAAGATGCGATTGTGGGATAAGTTTTGATTTCTTTGGCCTCCTTTTCAGGACCACGGCAAACAAGTGGCGGGCCAAAGACAATTAATTTAGTGAAATTCAGGAAGATTGATAAATTAACATGAAATGTAGAAGGCAGGAGTCTCCTGGGTAATACGGAAGGGTTGGCATCACTGGTGTTTCAGGGAACCCAACCCATTGTTATTGTTGGCGATATTTAGTAGGGCTAACTCTGAGACAGGGTTAGCCCTAGCCCACAGGCGAACTGAAAAGTTTGTGTGCTCTGCACCTACATCTATGTGTATATAGTAATACACAAGGCATCCCACTCACGGTGTCGACATTCAACAGTGCCTTCACATTTGCTTGAATAAAGTTAACATATCCTCATGGCTGTGGTAAAACCAAATGTGTTCCTTATAAACCTAATCTATAAGATGAACAACATTTTAACCTTCTACCTCACACTAAACATGTTCAAGTATGGGCCGAAAGTCACAAACAGTTTTTTGTCAGCGTTCACCACTATACATCCTGAAACTGCATAAAACACCAAAATTGTCACCTGATACAACCACATTTCCCCGTTGTACTCACAATTCCACTGGGTGTGCACTGCCAGATTAGACTGCACCCGACATCTCGTGGCTCATTTGATGCATCAGTCAGGGTAAATGTGGTTGTATCTAGTCGTTGACCCCTCCACTGTCTTGACATATTGAGTTGAAGGGGCAATTGCAAAAATATCATCACAAATGCGGGAGGCTGTTTAGAATCAGTCCCAGAATTTTGTTGGTCTCAAGACTGACCAAAAGCGGTCCTTGTCTGTGGTGGAGTTAAATTCATATACTGATGGTTACTCATCTTTTTTTTTTTTCAGCTATCCTGTCCCCGCATAAATTGTGCACCCGTAAAATTCACTTGTATAGCAAAGGTGACTATGCTGAGCTGGACAAGAGCTTCCAGAAAACAGACTGGAACTTATAAATGAATTTCACAATATCTGAAAACCGCGGTCCAAATTCAATGAAATATAAACAAAATTAGTTGACAAACATATCCCATCCAAAATGGTAAAACCAACAAAACAAATAAGCCTCCTTGGACTAGATACAGATCCACCAGCAAATCAAAACAACGCAAAAAAAAACCCCAATTGATCAAACATCGCAAATCAAACCTAGAGTCTGACGATAATTTATAACAAACTAGTTCAAGACCATGACATCATCAATGCAGCAAAAGCCCATTATGAGGACAAACTGGTAAACAGCCTTGAGCAAAACCCCAAGCTGTTCTGGAATTATGCCAGCCACTTCACTAGAAGCGGTTCAATCATCGATGCTGTAGAAGATAATGGACTAAAAGTGACACAAGATCAGGAGATACTAAATAAATTCTTTGTTAAATCTTAAATCAAAAAGACACCCCCCCCCCCCCACACACACACACTTTCCATTACCCAAATCAGAAAATGTTGAGCATGTCCTTAGGGATGGAAACATTACCCCCGAATAGTACAAAGCAAGCAGGCAAAGCTAAAGATCACATGAAGCCAATGGTCTATATGGAGTACATTTCAGCATTCTAAAAATCTGTCGCAGTCTTGAAGTACCCCTAAGTAACCTCTTCACCAAATCTGCCATAAGTGTCCAGTTACCACAGGACTGGAGAGACAGCAACATAACAACACTACACAAAAAGGGTAGGCCCACAGTTACTAGCAATTATAGACCAGTTGCCCTCACTAGTCAAGTGGTTAAAATCCTGGAGAGAATTATCCTAGACAACATTCTTGGGATCATCAGTGCCAACAATATTTTCAGTTGTGACCAGCATGAATTTAAAAAAAAAAAAATGCTGTATAACCCAACTGCTATGTTTTTCAGGATCAGAGGCTATGGTCGAGGTAAAGGGTCCACCACACACTCTCTCACAGCTGCGGTGGGCCCCTAGTCCTGGATATATTCCCCTTCACTCATCACTTGTAGTTTCCCCCTGGCAAAAAAAACCCCTTTCCCTCACACACCCTATGCCCTAACTAAAGACGGAGCTACTTCACCCTTTGTGTGTAAAAAATATGGAGTAGTTGACCATGTAATGTTGTCTGCGGGGTCATTAACTTCATTCAAGTCAAAACTGGATAAACATTTTGACAGTCACCCTGTAAAATGGGACTATAATATCAGACATGTATAATTAGTAAGTACCAGACTCGATTGGAGTTTTGAATTTTACATATCCATGGATATAGAGGCTATGAAGCCTATATCCATAATTTCTTTGTATTTGATAAATATTGCCAACAATAATAATGGGTTGGGTTCCCTGGAGCTAGGGTCAATCATAAATGGGGTCAAGCCAGAAGAAGTGAAATGGTGATGGGCAAGGCAAAGTGCAAGCAACGAATACTGTTTGTGAACTGAGGCAGAACTTAAATTGTATCCATATCGGTTTTTCTTGCATGTTCATCCGTTCAAAGTCATGTCCGTGTAGGATTTTTGTTTATTGTTTTTTTACTACCTCAAGCTTTGCATGCATGGGATTTAAGTAGTGTTCAGCTGTCTATATGAATATATATGTGGATTTTGTAAGATGGATCATAGAGTCCGGAATATATAGTATATTACCATAATACATGAAACATGTGAAGGTCAATTGTTCATGTATCAGGCATATTTAGTGTTTGTAAACAAATGAACTTTACCAAGTTGTTTTTATTCTATTTATTTATTTTATTTTTTTTTTTTTTAGCTTATAGAGCACATCTTTGCTCTTCTCATAAAGCATGTACTCAACAGCTGCAACTATTAAAGCAGGGAGAAACATTGGATGCACCAGCTGTGCTCTATTGAACCCTTCAGTCTCAATATCACAGGGTAATAAGTTCAGATTTCATTTCTCCAGATGTATGTATCTGCTAGGGAGACACCTAATTGATGTGCATTTCCCTGAGATAAATACACATCTATTTTCAACTGTGCTAGCAGTCACACAGTTCAAGCTTTTTTTTTTGTTTTTGTTTTTTTATTTATTTATTTATTTTTTTTTTAGAGCTTTGGTGATACTTAGTTATCACTGACATTTTGTGGTGTACTTGCAGCACCTTAACTTGAACTGTTATCTGCCACTCAAATAGCTTTTGCGTCTGACATATTTCACTGGAAACCACAGCCACAGTAAGCCCAAGCTTAAGTCTTTGAAAGTCCTTGAATTTACTTTTCACGAACCTGTTAGTGTATGAACCCTGTCTTAGTTATGCAATCATGTTGTAAACATGCTTTATATAGGAACAGATAACTATATATTGGGATAGTAACAGGCCCAGCATCATTTTCCTTCTTGTGCCTGATGAGTCAAAATTAAACTTATTGATGAAACTGTGGTCGGACATACAAACACTGTTAAACATTGTGGCTTTTGCACAGTCTTTTGCTTACACCAAGTTAGGTAAATATGTATGTACTGTGGCTTTGTCAAATTGAATTGGAAATGAGGTCTGCCAATACTCTTCATCCCACAAAATATCACTTGGTTGTGGTTAGTGGATAATGTTTTAAGATATGACAATGGTGCCAGTAATTACATGTGTGGGAGTGGCACTGTCATTTATAGGGATGGCCTCATCAATATTAGCAGAGTTTACCTATCACAGAGAAACCTTAATCTCATTCCTCACTAAAAATCTGAGTTTGAGTCCCAAACACAATATTTTTGACCTGATTTTCAAGTGCTTTTTATGCTGTACATTGCTGCTGTGTTTTATTTTTTGCCTTCTAAAGCCAGATTCTTACAAGTATGCCTCGTAAAATGTTGTCACTCATTCTAGTCAATAACATAAACTGGTTTCACCAGTACTTCCTTTGATGTGATAAGATTGATGTAGCTATATTCATATCCCTATCCACATATTTACAAAGTATTAATTATCTTGCCTGATCGTCAGTCATGACACACTTTTTTAAAGCCCAAGTACACCAGTGTACACCAAATATACCAGTGTTTCCATTAGGATTTTTTCCAGGGGGTCACAAGAAGTGAAACTCAGTGAAGACTATGCTTTCACCAATTTTACATATAAAGAAACAAATCTTGTGACCCTTTAGAATTTTCTTAGAGCGTATTTTAGGTTTTGTATGGTAACATACCCCCATTTGTGGGTTAATGAAAACAGTGATATTGGGAATGATCATCCCTGGCACCTTCAAATAAATTTGTTGCCATGAGGTGGAAAATATGTCAAATGATCAGTAAATGTCATTTGAAATTACAATAATTGTACAGTATGAGTGGTTCTACTGGGCATCTTTGATTGCAGGACAATTTTCAACACCCTCTAAGGGTTCTCCCTATGGGGGACCCTGTATGTTTTCGGGTTTTCTTTTGGTCCAGGACACGTCTATACATTTTAACTTAAAGCTTTAAAACAAGACAAAAAAATAAAATAAAATAAAACCCCACATTTGTTCAGGAAATTGTGGGGAAAAAAGAAGACATGCAAATGTCCTAAAAATGGGTAAAACGAAATCCTGAGTGTCTTCCACCTGTCTGTTCTGTTGATCAATGATGTTGCAGACATTAGTTACAGTGGATCTAGCATTTACACACCTGGGCGGAGCTGTGCCATCAAACCATCTGGTCAGTAAAGTTATAACAGGGCTCTAAAATATTGTTTATCTCCTGCAGCCGTCAGTTGTTCTTGGACTGTATTAGCCCCCTGTTCCAACTTGCTTACTCATCTAAACAAATCCTATTCAGAAAATCCTAACTTTTAGTTGTTCCCAGGGCTAGTACTTTGATATTTCAACTTGCCCTGATTCAAGTTTAACTGGTCCGGGGCTAGAAGACATGTATGCAAATTGTAGAGCCGCTGCCCTGCGCAGGCAAGAAATGTGTTGTCAAGACAGTGTAGTCACTTAATCTGGCAGATCAGTAAATTATTTATGTTATAATATTAATAGATGGAGTAGCATCATCTATCACCTCAAGGCAAAATATAAGCTCCAATGTGAATTTTATCATTTTCTCTTTAAATAAACAAATTGCAAGACCTAGTTTATATGATACTAAGATTAAAGCAACGGGTAGAAGCATGTTCAGGTATCAGGTGGAGAAGATTAAACAGAAAGTGAATCGTACGGAAGGAATGATTAAAGCTACCGCAGTGAACAGCTTTAAGAGCATACACATGTACACAGCAAGGGTATTATGGGATAGAGTTGCAATACCAGGGATAATATATAGCTCAGATGTGATTTCAATAAGTGTCACTGTGAGGGAGATATTCAGGGAATGGAGAAAGCACAGAATGAGATGGGGAAATGGATACCAGGAGCACCACCATCTACAGCAACAGAACCAGTCCTAGGAGAGTTAGGATGGAGTAAAATAACAGACAGAATTGCCAAAGCAAAGCTAAAGTACTGGAGCAATCTACAGGCAGTAAGTGAAGACAGGTGGTGCAAGAAAGTTGACAATGAAGTAGTCAAGGAACAAACAAGATGGGTCAAAGATATAAATAAGTTAGCAGAGAGACATGAATTGAAAGGATATATGGTTGATGACTGGAAAGTGTATCTGTATACTAGGTATGACTGTTACAGAGGGCTGGAAAAGAGGAGTCAGGGAAAAGAGTACATTAAAAGCGTACAAGGTACTAGAAAAGCCAAAGAAAAGTGTGTTGGGATAGAGGGAAGGGATCCAGGCTTCTTTTTCAAAGTAGGACAGGAGTGATCAATCTAAAAAAGAGAACACAGAAGTGGACAACATGTAGTGATGGAAAATGTAAGGTATGTTGACAAGAAGCAGATGAGACAGTGGATCATTGGCTGTTGTGGTGTGATGCATACAGAGAGTTAGAAGAATTTTTCAGAAAGTGGCACAGGGAAGTCTATAATAACAAGGAGCTAGAAGTGGTTCAGTGTTTAAAGGAAGAGGAACGTGTAGCATGGGTTTTAGGTTTGAAGGGTGACTTTCTGGGAGGCAGGAAAGGTACTAAAAGTGTACAGGACTACCTGGTAGGGTGCAGGGAGAAAAGAAATAAATTGATAGAGTTAGATAGCAACAGGGTAAATTAGAATTTCAGAGTGCAGGGAGGGAAGGGAATGGTGGTAGCCCGTATACGGGCTCCCTTTGGGTCCACCATGGAAAATGTCTGAGCCTCGGAGGTGGGGATAGTGTGTGTGAGAGGGAATTAGTAAGGGGGGTGGGGGACTACAAGCAGTGAGTGTTTGGGGGATATATCCATGACCAGGGGTCCATCACAGCTATGAGAGAGAGTGTGGTGGACCATTTGCCTTGGGTCTGGGCCTGGAAAATATGGCAGCACAAGCTGATTAGGATAACCAAGGTTTCCACAGCCTTGCCTACTTTTTTTTTTTTTTTTTTTTTTTTTTTAGGCCACCTGTGTCACACAGGATTGTGGCACAAAAGCGGAGAGCCAATGTACTATTATTATATGATAGATGACGTTGACACAGTCTCAAAACTGGCAGGGAAAAGAGTTCTTTGGTTATTTTATGGAGAGTTGTGCTTTGAATGAAATAATATTTGATGAATCTGCTAATTGTTGTGTCCAAATGTCAGATTGGTCTGTGTATTATCTAGGCCAATTTAAACTCCAATGTCTATGTATCATCTATGCAAAATTTCAACTCCAGTGTGAGAAAAAAAATGGCCTTAAAGAGGTTCAGAAAATTAAAATATTTAGTCAGAGTTGAAGTATTTTTTGGCGGGTAAAGCATTTTATGGCAGGTGACATAGTTGATCAGAGAAATTGACTTTTCTGTTTTTTTGATTTTCATGTGTTCTGACTGGATGAAAGTGCTTAAGATTCTGATAATCTTAGAAATAGTTTCTCAATCTGGGCTGATGCGAGCCATAGGCTAATGGTTGTAGAATTTGGCTAAAAGAATTTACAACTGTTTTGCCAAATTGGTGAAAGAAATGTTTGCTACTCCGAAGCTTTAGAGTCAGTTTTATTATCAAACTGCCACCTATCAGCTGTGATTGTTTGAAGATGCGAACTGACTTTGGCTAATAAAATATAAGCTTGGCTAAAACATTTAAGTGATTCTACCCAAGTTGGCTTACATAATAAAATCCTTATGGCAAGGCCAGTCAATAGATATTATTGTAACTTGGAGTAGATGAGAGACTACTAGAGACTGCGCCAGAGAAACTGCCAGTGACTGAAGATTCTAAGCTATCCAGTCTCAACTGTCAGACTTGTATAGAGGTGTCAAAAATACTTCAGCTTTGACTAAAAGTAAACTTGTCACAGGTAATGATCTGAATGTTTTGGCTTGGTCTTTTGTTTTTGACACCTCCATACAAGTTTGACAGTTCAGGCTGGATGCTAAGAATCTTCAGTCACTGGCAACTGAGACCAGGACAGATGGTAAAAACAAACTGTGGCAAATAAATAACAACACTTGCCTAGTCTTCTCAAATAAATAACAAACAATATTAACAGATACATTCCAAATCTGTCCTCCTGAAGCAGTTTTCCCCAAACAAGAATTTAAGAAGACAAATACCAAGTTTCTGTGATCTAATGTTTTAATTTTCCCTTCAACCAAATTCCTGAAATAAAACCTCTTCAAAGCCAAAATTATCTCCAAAAAGAGAAAATGATAAATTTCACATTTGAGTTTAAATTTTGCATAGGTGAAACATCGACCAATCTGACATGTGCACACAACAATTGGCAGAGTTTATTATTAGTTTCTCAAAATATTATGTCATTGAAAGCTATTATTAGTTTCTCAAAATATTATTTCATTGAAAACACAACTCTTTTCCATGCCAGGTTTGAGACTGTGTCAACATCTATCAGTATTAGCCCTAGAGTAATGCCAATATTGACTGACAAATGGCCTGAGCAAGTATATCCATATTAACATTTGCAAAGGATATTTAAGAATTTATCATGGGTCACATTAAGGATTTTTCAGCATGGGTCCGTTGGATGCATCTTTCTTCATTTTCAGGAAAAAAAGTGGGTCCAAGAACTGAATCGATGGGTCCAGTCTGAAATTGAACAAACTGAACTTCCTTTGATGTAATTTGATTAATTGATTTTATTTGGTATAATCAACATACATCAAAATGATAAATAAATAAAACATGCAGGTAACTTAATCCTAGAAACGAACATAACATAGGGTCTGTGTGCTCACCAAGGTAGCTCATTATTATAAAATTTAAGATTGAATATAAAGTTACCCATATGCCAACCTGATGTAAAAGGGTCTGAAAATTGTTGACTGTACCAAGGATGGATTCAATCTACCCAGGAACCTGCTATTAAGACTAAGTCTGTAACACATCCCTGGCCTACCAAAAAATGGTTGTGAAGGGGGCTTAATCCCTAGCACGCTGCCACTGTGCCAGTTTCTGGTGTTGCGCATCGTGTGCCACCGGACAGTTTTTTTAACTGGCTTGCACAACAAGCGGCATGCTTGATTAAACATGCCTGGGCTCTGTTATTTTCGCGATTGATTCCACATGATGAAATGGTCAGAAATTAAGTGATTTATATTTCTGTGCACTTTCTATTTCAATATACCTGAAAAATTTGATGCCGTAGGCGGTGTTAAGAGTCTGATCGTACGTGCGGTCACTTTTTTCACCAAGCAACACGGTAGGCCCACAAGCGAGTGTACACAGCCTGGTCACGGGCATGCACCCAGGCATTGTTTTCCGCTATACGTTTTTTCCGGCTTTCGATCATAAAATCCATTCCTATCTTGTTCTGTCATACTGATTTGTTCCATTCAAACATTTCAATAAAATCGAAACAACCAAATTTTGTTTAAGAAAACACAAATAACCACGTGCCCCAACGGAAACAGTGATGAACAACGTCGTGTTAGGCCGGCTAATCATAATCCACGTGTAACCTTGCGATGACTAATCTGCGTATTTTCCTTGCCGTCCGTAATGAATTTTCACTCGTGCCTTTATCTGGGTCCATATTTGTTCGATGGAAGTCTTCTTGGTGAAAATATGATTTAAAAATCTAACATCTTAGTCCAATAATCTTGGCGTAACACGACTTGTAAGTTGTACCTTCACAACATTGCGGCCATGAGACAAGCACATGGGGAACAACGAATTTGATTGGACAGTGAGCGGCACGTGATCAAATCCACCCAATGAGGAGCCTGGAAGTGCCCTCAGCACATTTATAATGAGGTGGATGACGTCCATCCATTCCCATTCTGGGAAATTTTTGGAGGGATACCCCAGGAATGTTTTTTTCTTAGCAAATAAGAGAGCTTGTTACATAGAAAGGCGAACATGAGAGGATTCCATCAGTATAATAAATAATCATGAGATTGATAATGGTCGATACAAAACACCGTGACCGCTTGGGCTAATTTTTGCAGTTGTATCATTCAAAATGCATCGCGTTTTTGTGCGTGCGTCCACAGAGACGCAAAATGACAATGTTTTATTAATTTCCAGGCGTCATTTCTTAATTTTTTGCGTCTATGACGCAGGACGCAAGCTTAATGTGACCCCTGATTTATTCAACTTTTGATAAGCAATCTTGGTATTAAATTACGTAATATTTTAGATTTTATACATGTTGCAGATGAATATAATAAAGCCGAAGCCACGTGGTCCTTTCCAGGATGTGAACAGTGCATTTGAGGAACTCTACATGGCAAGTCCTATGGCCAGGGTATGTAAGATAAAGTTCATGTTGCTCCCATGGCTGTCAGTGTGTCACATGATTTTCCTGGAACCCACCAGTCTGATTTGTTCATGTTGTTCCCATGGCTGACATGATTTTCCTGAAACACACCAGTCTGATTTGTTGAAAATTATGGAAATAAAAATGAATGTGGAGAGTGTGTTTTATCTACTTTTTACCAAATTATCACTCCAATAATTTAAGTTGTCAATGAAATTATGCTTATTACCATAAGTGGTTAATAGAATTACAGCAATTAAAAAAAATACATGTAGTCATACAAGAAAAAATCCAGATGAGCCACAGACAGTTATTCCAACTTGTAAAATATGTTTTGTCTTTTTCAGTCTCTTTCAGCACAGCTGCCTATACCAAAGCGTCTCTCAAATTCCTTTATGTCTCCAGTCTCCATACGTAGATCGGGAAAAGGCCAAACTTCTCATCTGTCTGCTGCTAAATTAAATCGTTCACAACAAGATTCTGTCTTCTCTGATCACTCCATCCTTTCCAGTTCCAGAAGCTCCTGTTCAAATGTCTCATCCGGTTACACATCTGCTGCAATGTTACATCAGGTATTGTATAGTGTGAATGATGATGACACATGAACATTCCAGGATAAGAAATGGTAGACCCGGTAGGCCTGGGACCTTTTAGATAATAGAACAGGGAATGGGTGTTGATCAGTTCTTGTTACATATGGCTACTTGTCATTCTGTGACTGAACCTTTTGATATTGATCATGCCTGCAACTTACTGCATTTGAATATGGGACATTCAGAAACGTGTGTTGCTTCTTTTGGTCCGTACAGGTAATACATGTTCCCATATTATTATGGACAGATCACACTGTCAAACATGGCACAGTCTGTTGTTTTTGTCAAACTAGTGGCTTGGATAAAGTTAACTGTCATCAGGGTTCGAACAGGTTCTTGAAGTACTTGAATTTGCTACATTCATTTTCAAGGCCTTGAAAACCTTGAAAATCCAGAATTTTGGACAAAGGTCCTGGAAAAGTCCTTGAATTTTATTTTTAAGCATCACCCAGTGACACAAGTTGTCAAGAAATATGCATATTTTCCACAAAATTTAGCATTTATGAACTTGAATCACATTAAGATGAACACATTCTGCTGTCATTTTCCTTTGAAGTGGCTGGCAAAATCCATTTGTCAAAATGTAACACTGCAAATTACAAAGTATCCTTTTGCTTTTAACCCCCTTTAACCCATGTAGGTTTGACAGTTCTTATCAAATCAGGCCTATCCAATTATGTGAGCCTTATTTACATGTACAGCCTACATTCAGGGACAAATACACTGTATTAAACATACAGGTAACAAAGTACATCACCTTCCTAGAAAAGAAACTGGGGCATTCTTGTGAAAAATGTGCATGGGGATAGGTACATCTACAGGTCTAATTTTACCCATATGTAGTTGTAGCAATTTTATAGACTAGATAGAGTCAATTTCAGGAATACAAACCATACTGGCTGTAGGCCTACATAAGTCACAATAAACTCATAAGATAATCCATATTGAATTTATCTTTAAAAAGGACTTTGGGTAATATGATCACCATATTGGCTTCTTTGTAAGTTTGTGGAAAGTCTACTGCTTATTTCAAAAATTGAGTCTGATTCATACATAGTTGGAATAAATAATAGATGTGGAAAAAATGCATTGGTCTTATTAGTAGAGGGTTGAAAAGTGATGATTTAAACAATTTGTCTGTTGTGTTCTATTGCTGGATCTGGTCCTTGAAAAGTTGATTTAAGTGCTTGAAAAAGTCCTTGAAAGTCCTTGAATTTACTTTTCACGAACCTGTATGAACCCTGTGTCATATTCATGTACTCCAAACACAGACTGAGTTTGATATAAGGAATTGCCATATGTTTAAAATAAGTTTTTTATTTCCATAAATGTTTTCCATCACTGCTCCCATGTCATAAAGGGCTGATTGTCACCTGTACATTTTGACAGGGTTACAAGTTTTGGCAAAGATTAATATGTGTATAGCATATTGTCAGACAAGCCTATGAAAAATTTCGCTTTAAAATGTAATTCAAAGATGGGAAATAATAATAATTTGCTGCTTTTCAGCTCAGGTTGCGGGGCTCGACAATTTTGTCACTTGTCCACAGGGCAAGTAGATTACAAAATCCACTTGTCTGTATGTAACTTGATACTAGAAACATAAGTTTTTTTGATCAATCCATGAACAAAGCATTTATCCTAAATTTTATTTGCTGTGTATTGTCGCTTGCAAATTTGCCTAAAAAAAATGTCAAATTTTTCACAATTCCAGCTACGACTGTTATCTGGTTATAACAGTGAAACTGGCAAAATATTAAAAATATAAATTGAAAAGTAAGCTATTTGCATTGGGTGACTTATGATGAAAAATGCAGCATAATTTCTGTGACTATAGGAGTCAGTATCCCGCATAAACTTTAATAAATAAAAATTAAATTGTTGCATGGGTTTCAGGGTCCTCTTTCTGGTTGCCTCTGATGCCATGATGGGATGCATATCATTTGCATACCTACCATGAATGCCATCGGTACATCATAGAAAAATTGCTTGTATAGTATTGGCAAGTTCCTCGCAATAAATAGTGTTTATCAATTCAAATTCAAATGAAAAATTTAATATTTCAAATCAAATCCAGTGTGCGCACCATCACCATCTTTCCTATAACTGTACACAAACATCTGCTTTGGCGATGTGGTCTGACACACAACACATCATCAGACTGGTAAATCGAGTCACATGTAAAAATGAGCCAATCACGCCTCATGTTACATTGTGTTTATCATGACTTCCGCCCAGTAAACATGTGTGAATCTGCTGTAATTTACGGATGGAACACACAAACGGGAAGGCTTCTTTATATTGCAGCATATATAAAAAAAAGATTCCAGTGTTTATAGCAACAATTATTTGGAGTCAACAGGCAAATGCGCAAAGGTAGGGGATAGAGGGAACTGCCGAATGTGTCCCAAATGAGTCCATGAGACTAGGTCCCACGATGATGCTCAGTTCACCGCAGATCCACTCCAAGCTGTCACTTGCGTGTGACTGGCAGTTGTGTGCTTTTTTTGCCTGGGAAGTCATCTCACAGCACCTATACATGATCTTTATTTTGTCCAACACTGTTAGATCTTATGCATGCTACAAGGACAGTGAAAACGTGGTTGGTTTGACAGAAATCAAGTCCTGGTGAATGCAACTGCTGAGCAAGTAATTGTTTAAACCTGGAATGTTTGCTAATTGGGGATTATAATCACCTATTGGCGCCCCGCGAGCATGCCTGCATTGGTGTGTTCACACAGACTGCAGTAATCGTTAACATATCATGAGTCGCGAAAGCTCTGACTAGACCCCCTTAGTTTTGCAGCTTGCACACGTCACCCTGATTTCAAATACATGTACTGTTATGGCAACAGATTATTGTCACCTTCTTCCACCCCCTTGCCTCCCATTCTGGATCATGAAAACTTGAGTTCCCAGCGAAAAAAATTGGTTGTCCAACTGGGCAAGTACTTTTTAATTTTAACTTGCCAAAGATTAAATATGACTTGTACCAGGCAATTGGACACATGAATTGTCATGCCCTGTGTTACTTTTTATCAGTCAACCAGACTAATAGTGTGGGTGGTGATCTGTCATTTTTCTATTTACAAATACATGTTTCAACTTCCCCGAAACCGTTGCATGGGTCTTCTTCAAACTTACAGAGAGGGTACATACATACCTTGGGTGGGTTTTTACCAGGCTTTTTTAAGTGTGACGATTTTTTTTATTACCACTGGTAGAAAAACCTGCTGGTAATTTCAGTATCCACTATCAGGGCAACCTTGTCCACTAAGATCCAGCTTTGACTCAGTGAGGGCTCTTGGCTCCTGTGCCCAGTGCTGCAACTTAATTCATAGCCAGGGGATGACTTCAGCATCTGATACAATATTCTGGGGCCCACTGTCGCTAACAGCTGATAATTTCAAGGCATTGTATTTACATTTTTAGGCAATGATTACAGTGGATAAGTACCATTATATATTTTACATTACATTCATTCGACAAATTAACCCTTTCCCCCTCAAACCAGCCAAATCGGCACGTGGTCAAATGTTGTATGCTTCAGTGTTTTCACCTAATTACACTTTAACACTGATGAAAAACAATTTGACTGAGAAAAGAGTCCTATCAAGATAACATGACCCATGCCAAGGAAAGCTATTGACTCAGTACTAATTCAAGGGGGAAAGGGTTAACCTTCCGTTAACACTAATCACACACATATTTTGGATACTACCTCTTCAAAATATCCAATCGGGACTAATCCACAAACTTGGCTGCCATTTTGAAAAGTCTGGATTCCCCACCCATTGGTTTATAAAATGGGTGGTCGTTTGTTGGTACGGCTCGATTGTCTGCTCTTCTGCCGCAACTGCCCTGTCTATTCAGTCTTGTTCATCTCCGTCAGAAAATGTGAAAAATAAATTCAGATTGCCATTATAATCATGATGCCCAACATCACTGCTGAAGTTTTATTTAGATTTACTCAGTATGATTTTAAAATGTAAATTTTGTTCATTGTTTTGACTGATATAATCAGAATTCAACTAAAGATAAATGTTACTTTTAGCTGAACTAGCTACAGTTGTAAAATCCCTAGTGCCAAGCCAGCCATATGAGGCTTCTGTCATAATATCTGTTAGTTTGAATCATGGAGTCACAATCTTGTTAGAAATGTACCTTTACAATTAATGTTACATTCTGACGTTTTGTTTTAATTTTCTGTTTAAAGAAAGGGAATAAGTTTCCCAGAGAAAGGGCCAGCACTGTTACTTCAACCGTGGATGAAGGGTTTGCAAGTGGAACTGTGGACATTTCATCCAGCAACAACTTTCCAAGGAAAAGTCTTTCAAAAGACCTGCTTCCAAGGTCCAGCGAGTTGATGTCCTGTCCAAGTCCCACAAAGCTGAAAAGTGCCTTTCACAACAAGCCACATGACAATTCACTCTCAAGTACAGAGAACTCCTTACAAGATAACAGCTATTCAAGAATGTCTGAATTACAGGATGAAATGGATAACAGCATGAAGAATCTTGAAAGATCACTGTCTGAAAGGCCGGTCATTGGAAGTGGTGGTGCTGGTAAAATCTCAATGTTCAGAAAGCTTCAGAGGAAGTCCACTAATGTAGAGAACAAGAAGGATTTGACAGGTATACTACATATAATTTGTCATTCTGTCTATTTAACTATGATCCAAGCATTCATTTTTACCCCCACTGACTTGTCAGTCAGTTGAGCTTATAGGATGATCCTTTGTCCATCGTCCGTCCACAATTTACATTTTGGACTGTCAGCCAGATTTACTTCAAACTTGGCGGGAATGTACCTTGGGTGGGTTTCTACAAAGTTTGTTCAAGTGGTCATGCTCCAATGATTTTTGTATTTTTTTGTTCTTTTTTGGGGCAAATCTTTAAAAATCTTCTCTGAAACCGCTTACCCAACTGCTTTGGTATCACATAGGAACACTCCTAGGAACTCCTAGTTCTTAATTTGTTTACCCAGTGGCGCTGCAATTTTTTTCCAATTTTTAAAAAAATTTTGAGTGTTTTTGCTATTTTTAACTTTTTCTTTAGAACCGCCACTCAGATTTAGCTGAAACTTGGTGGATATGTTCCTGATAGAAGGGTCAAACAAAGTCGTTCACCAGGAGGCACTGCTGTGCATTTCTAATTTTTAATGATTTTTTTCAACTCAGTTACTTATCAGTAAATGCACCCCTCCCATTGATTACTCTGCAAGTCAATGGGCATTCTAATGGTAATTCACATTTTCGACTTCTCTGAAACCGTCTTCCAGATTGAATTCAAACTCGGTGGCAGTGTATTTTGGGTGGGTTTCTACAGGATTGGTTCAAATGGTCACTGCTCCAGTGATTTTTTTTGTTCTTTTTTGGGCAAATGGTAAAAAATCTTTTTCTTTAAAACCACTCACCCAATTGCTTTTGATATCACACACTGACATTCCTAGAGACTCCTAGTTCTTAATTTGTTCACCAGATGGCACTGCACTTTTTTTTTTTTAGTATTTTTGGGGGGTGTTTTCGCTATGGTTGACTTCTCCAGAACCATCACTCAGATTATGCTAAAACTTGGTGGATATGTTCTTTGTAGAAGGGTCAAAGAAAAGTGTTTACTAGGTGGCACTGCTGTGGATTTCTGACTTTTAACGATTCATTTTCAATTCAGGTTTTTTTTTGATAAATGCACCTGTCCTATTGATTTCTATGCAATTCAATAGGCATTTTAATGCTGATTCATATTTTGGACTTCTTGGATGAAACTGTCAGTTAGATTGACTTCAGACTTGCTGGCAATGTACCTTGGGTGAGTCTCTACCAACTTTGTTTGAATGGTCACGCTGCAGTGATTTTTATCATTTTTTCTGGAAAATCAAAAAAGAAAGAGTTAATAGGGAAGTATAACATGGGAATTTCTTTTATTGGTTATAACTTAAATAATTTTGGCCAGATTTGTGTCAAACTTGGTAGGGAGATACCTTTGATAAGTGTCTACTTATTTTGTGCAAGTGGTTATGCTCTAGTGATTTTTGGACCTTGACCTCATTCCCAAGATCACAGAACCACTGACATGAAATTTACTGTTCACTTGATAATTTGAGATCCATCTTTAGTCAGGACCTTGATGTTGCACATATTAATGTTTCTCAATGTAAATGATGCTTAGATGGTACATGAGTGACCTTGACCTTGTTTCTGGGGTCTCAGTGCAACATACACCAGTTTTACTCTTCCCTGTAACTTAAACTGGGACCTTGATGTTGCACATGTTAGTGTTCTTCCATAAAGGTCAGGCTTACTGAATACATTGGTGACCTTGATCCTGTCCCAGGTTCACAGAACAAGAAGTGTGATGAATCTCGAGGTCAGCTGAGCATGGGCTGTTCACACAGCCCTCTTGTTTGTTCATTCAGTCATTCACTCATTCATCTGTTCCTGTATCATGAACATTTTACAGTCCCAAGCTGTTGACATTTTTATCTCAGCTGACTTGTCAGTCAGCTGAGCTTATGTTGTGACTAGGCATCCAACATCCACAATTCACAATAAATTTTTTGCTTGGGTCAAAGTGTGATGATCTTGTGTCCATTCCTGTATCCTTAATTTTTTATGGATCTTTATGAAATTTGGTGGGATTTTCAGAAGAGGTCCAAATCTTTGTTGCTTATGATACTAGTGGCAACCCCCAAAAAACTGACGAAAATTATAAATTAAAAGGTGTTTAAGGATACAAAATTCCATATTTCCCCCCTCCCTCCCCCCCCAAAAAAAGAAACGAAATAGACATGTCAAATTTATAGGATATATAATGTCCAATGCATGTATACCTTTGGTGTTATATTATGTAATATCAGTGACCATGTCCTATTTTTGTAAGGTCACCAGAACTGTGAAGTTTAGAGAGGTGATTTTATAATGTGAGGGTGTAGCTTGGACATCAGTGGCAAAGAGAATTGAGCCTCCAAATCAAAGTGAACTTGAGTATACTGTATGTAAAGTTGCATGTGGTAACCTACTTTTTGGGTCACAATGACACAGTGATTGTGTGACCTTGACCTATTTTTCAAGGACATTAACAGTGGTCTCTGCATCTTAAAATAGAAGAGAGATTTACCCTGCCCTTTTCTTTTGCTCCCTGTCCTGTTTCTTTGCACCATGGCCTTTTTCTGTGGTATATACATCATGCTTTGATGGTTTGTGGCACGTTTCTTCAATTTTGACAACAAATCTTCAGTATGTCAGCTGAATTGAAAGAAAATACATTAAAAGCAGTATTTTCACCATAATTTAGATACTGTTATCAGCAATTTCTACAGTTTTGCGTGAAAAATACACTATTTCCTCTAGAACGTTACTTTTGAGGTGCCCTATGTGGTCCTTACCCGCATTGACAAGTTGCCCTTTTCAGATCAAACTGCCCTGCTCTTGTGAAAACCTGCAGAGACCACTGATGAAGCACTTAAGAAAAGGTCATTTAATGCAGTATCTTGATAAAGAATAAGGCAAATGATGCCAAATGTACCACAAATGTGCATCATCCAGAATATGGATGACCTTGATTAAGTTCTCAAGGTGGTGGAGGGAATAAATACGTATAGGAAAGTATTATTATTTTTTTTTTTTTTTTGTTTGTAATGGTGGTCAGCACAGTCTCTCGTTTTACAAATTTTTTACTTTTTCTCCAAATCTGTCGCTCAAATAACCCATGTGCGAGTATACAAGAACAATTGCTTGTTGGTCTGTTTATAACTAAACACACAATCACACCCCAGTGGTCTTGCCTGATGTCCTGCAAGGGTGTGGGTATTTTACAAAGAAATACACTAGGAAGATGTTCATATTCCCATAAAACTGCCCACAGAAACCAGGTGATACACTTTGTATGAAAATCGCTGATAAGAAAGTTTCTCAGTCACATTCAGTGCTTTACATACATAAATTCTTAAATGCTCATTCAATGGTGGAATATATATTATATTCAAATTTATCAAACTTTGCAGGACTTTCTCTTGTTCTTCATATTCACGCATCCATTTCTTGAAATGTAGTTTGTTGGAGGGTTGAGCATATATGCGGAACTACTGGCATTGGCTTTCTGTTTTGCAAGACTCTTGCAGACATCCTCAGTATTTTTATGCATAAAATTAAACTAGACAGCTCTGATGAGCCTGTGCTCAGCTGACATTTGATGAACAGAGCAAAGTGAAGTAGGCCCACCTTGAGTGGAAATGAGATTGAAAGTACCATACATGAAAGAAAAAGAATAAAATTGTGGCCTATCAATTCAGCTGGGCATAAAATTTCTAATTCATTGGAGCCTGACCACTTCAACAAAATAAGAATAGTAAGAGCCTACCCAAGGTACATCCTCACTAAGTTTGAAGTGAATCTGACTGGAGGTTTTGGAAACAAAGTCAAAAATGTGAATTTAAATGTGCTTTCCTACAATGAGTGACTACATCTGCCAACATAGAATGGTGAGAGGGCAGACACTGATGAAATGACATGGAAGATCAAACAGTTATTTCCATACATTCTGTGTACTTTAAGGAACATTATATCTGCACTGACAGGTTTTCTTACATAATAGAAGCAAGACCTGTAAGTATAAATAGAGTTGACAGTTCTTGCGATGAAAGGTAAGTTTTTAAAAAATTTGACCCCTTCAATGAGAACAATCTAAATCATTATAGCTGACAATAATAAACAAAATTGTAACATGTTCAAGCCATTGATCCATGTTTTGCTTACTGTGATCACAAATATTGATAAACAGGCCTATAACAGACAGACAAATGGTTGTCATGAGGCTTTGTCATGCTGGCACTACAATGAGGCTAACTCTCTTTACAGTATACATTCTTCAGACATCACCTGATGGGATATTTTACATGGGCTCTACTAATTCATTATTTATCTTATGTATGGGGCATTCTGTGGTATTTGTGACATGGAGACTACTTTATGAAAATCAGATCTATGGGGCCAAAATGTATATTTTCTGAAAGCTAACACCTTCAAGGATTTGAAAATGTGAGTTTTATATCCTAAAACTCAACTGGAGCCATTTGATGAGCTTTTTGGTGCCAAAAAGGTTAATTTGCGTGATGGACATGACATTTATTATTTTCAAAATTTTCCATCAGAAACATACTAAGTGATTTTTTCCTGCATAGACATGATAATCTATGTACTTTTGTCAATTTGATATGCTAATTTTATTAAATTAAGAAAATTTTAGGATGAGAGGTTATGTCTAGCTGGTTATGTCATGTCCGTCACATTTTGAAACAAAAAGTTCAACTTTTTTCAAAAGTAACAAAGCAAAATAAACAAAACTTCATATTTTCCTTGTCAATAATACAATTAGATAGAACATACCTTGAAGATTAGGAAATGTTGTACCAGTGAAATTTTGGAAGCATTTCTTTTTTGTGATGGATGTGACTTTTTGTGACGGACATGACAGTGCCAAGGATGTTTGCCTAGTAATCTGACTTAGGAAGTAAATCAATGCATTATTTGTCCCTTGCTGTCTTTATATTTGCTCTTTGTATGCATGCACTGTCTTCAAATTATTTTCTTCTCACCTGATTTGAGTAATCTCTATTCACTATTTCTGGCTGGGACACTTGTAAAAGACTACCTGGCTCCCAGAATATGAATTTTGTGATGCCAGTGGACAGTGGCAGCTGGAAGGAACTCTAAATTCATAAATCCTGACCAAGAGCTAGTTCATCACAGAGTACTGGACAAGTCTAATAGCAGTGACAAGCAGAACCCAGCTGATTCAGTTGAGCAAGTGTGCAGCCCAGTGCATGACACTAGTGCTGATCCAGTTGATCAAGAGCAAAGTGTTGTCACAGGCACATTTCCCTTAGTGAAATTTAAAATCGAGGGACCCATATAAGTAGTGTGAGAAAATATATATGTTTGGGCAAGTGTCTGACCTTGATGATGATGAAATTAAAGTTAATTGTTTACGTGCATCAGATGGAAGAAAAACAGTGTTTTCATTCCCAGTAAAGATGGACACGTTGTGGGTCCTTAAAAATCAAGTGATTGAAATTTTGAACACTCCTCCTGTGGACCACAGAGAACGATTCACATTTGAAAATCCACTACCAGTAACAAAATAGTTATTTGTTTGAATGGAACAACTCATGATTGTAATGTGCATTCTTAAAGATTGCAACTGCCTACACCATTACCATGATCGAATGAATGTTTAATTTGAATATTTGCCAGATGAACACTTTTAAACGGGGAACAATTGCATGCAACTATAAATTTCTTTTTGATATGTAGATTATCTAGATACTTTGGATTTTTACATTACAAGTCTGATTATGTATTATTTATAGTTTTTGAATCTAGGATTTTGCATATCAGGGACGCCATATGTCACACACCACTTCAAAATGACTTGCTGGTACTTTGCGGACAGGATAAATACCCTGTTTTAACTTTACAGTGCGAAACTTTCATTAATTCACATTCAAGGAGAACAACAGTGTGATTACTAGAATCTTCATGTGCAAGGAGTTTGATTTTGAAGATAAAGACCAAACAAGTAGTATTTTATATTTCATCTGTGTTTGTATAGTTTGATTTACCCATTGAATGGGATTTATAGTCTATAACTTTAGAAAAGATTTTGAAGAACATTATTTTTGCGGATCACTGAGCATCTTCAAAATGTGCATGTTAATAAAACCTTTATTTTGGGAACACTATTATAGTATAGCTAGATTATTTGAGTGAAGTTACATTGCACTCAGAAATTTGTTTATGTGCTAGCTGAAACATTGTGTGTGTTTCTTGATCCATTGCTTCACCACATTCTCTTTTGTGACATATTGTCACGTCCGTCACGTCATGTCCGTCACGGTACTTTTTTGAATAAAACCTTGTTTTTTAAAAAAAATGTCACAGTTATTAATATTAGTATATCTCCCAAAATATTTTCAGCTAGATCCTCATTTTTCTCATGGTCAACAGTCACCCAATTGGGAATCAAATTATGCACAAAATGTTGAAAAGAACTGTTTTGTTTGTCTGAAAATGATTTTTAAATTATCAAAATGTCATGTCCGTGACGAAACAAATACCATGGACTAACCCCTATACGTCACATGTATTTTAAGGTGGTCATAAGCTATGCCCTGGTAAACTGAGGCTACTGTCCCCTTTTGGGCTAAATGAAGTGAAAAGTATTCATACAAACCCAAGCAACGTAGATATTTTTGGAAAGGTCATGATCAATTGGTTGCAAACAAATCAAAATTGTAACCCTTAGATTTAAATTGTTGTATAAATAACCATTTCTTTGATCAGAAAGCACGGTATGACATGGATAAACAAAAGTGGAGATAGCTTGGTAATGGTTTTATGAAACTGCAAACTGTTTTCAGATAATTACTGGGCACATTTGTGGCGAAAAACGTGTCCCATAGAATTGTTTTGCCGTTACAGTGCTTCAAAGTTGCTGCTTTTGTACATTTTGGGTTTCTGAGATTTAGCCTTTCATAATTCCAAAACAAACAACTTATATTGAGAGTTGTTCAGTGAAAACAGACCAGTTTCGATGAGCCAGTAACAAGTTATTTTCACATTTGTATACCCATGTCACATCACCATTTCAGATCAAAGTAGAGGATCTTTACACAGCAAAATAATATAAACAAAGGATCATAATTTTATTTTATTTAGGATCTGTTGATCATGGCCTTTCCACAAGTGTATACTTTGCTTAGGTTTATATGCATGCTTTTTACTTTATTTAGCCCAAAAGGGTCAGCCTTCGTTTACCGGGGCATAGCATGGCAACCTTAGAGATCTCTTATTGTGAGAAAGCACATTTTACAGATCCCTATGGGTTGTGTTTGATTACAATATTTTTAGTGTATTTACCGTTCTGCCATGTCTTTTTCTTTCATTGATTGTAGAGAATGAGGAGAACATCAACATATCTAGAAAAGATACTGGCAAAGCCAATGAGTTTTCACTCACAGACCAAAGAGAGTATGAAGAACTAACTGGGACAAGATCAATGTCAAAGAAAGCAGCAAGAGAGCTCTCTTCTTTCAGTGCTGAAACGGAAGCCAAGCCTGCAATTAGTACTGGAAACATATGTGAAGAATATGAAAAACCAAGAACAGAATCCTCAGAATCTGAAACTGTATTTGGAAGAAGTTGTTATAAGAAAGCAATGACAAAGTCTTTAGACTTTGACTCTGAAAGTGATACTTTGAAAAGAAGTGCAAAAAAAGCAATGACCAAGTCCCTACACTCAGACTCTGAAAATGAAACTGTGAGGGGAAATGCTAAAAAACCAAGAATAGAATCCTCAGAAATTGAAACTGTATTTGGAAGAAGTTATAAGAAAGCAATCACAAAGTCCTTAGACTTTGAATCTGAAAGTGAGACTCTGAAAAGAAATGCTAGAAAAGCAATGGCAAAGTCCTTAGACTCTGACTCTGAAAGTGAAAGTGGGAGAGGAAATGGTAAAAAAGCAATGACCAAGTCCCGAGATTCTGACTCCAAAAGTGAAACCATGAGAAGAAATGCTAAAAAAGTAATGGCAAAGTCCTCATACTCTGAAAGTGAAACTGTGAAAGGAAATGCTGAAAAAACAATAATAGTGTCTTCAGACTGTGACTATGACAGTGACATTGTGGGAGGAAAGTCTAAAAAAGCAATGATCATGCACTCAGACTCCGACTCTGAAATTGAAACTGTGAGAGCAAATGCTGAAAAAGCAATGATACTGTACCCAGACTCAGTATCTGACATGAACTGTGTGAAAGGAAATGCTAAACAGACAAAACCGAAGACACTGACTCTGTCCCAGAAGTCTCAAAACTGTTCTTCAGAATACAAAGACACATTTCAGTTGGACCCTAAATCATGCCAAAACATTACCAGTATGATGATGGAATCATCAGACTTTGAGTCTCAGATGGAACCTGTGAGAAGAAATAATAAATGGACAAAACAAAAGAGAGTGACTGCTGATGTAGAATGCGAAGACAAGGTACAGTTACATCCCAAATCACAAGACCTATGTTCACAAGACATGAACAGTAAGCTGCCTGAGGAAGTATCGATCATTGCTCCCAGGGAAGGACTGAATGAAATGCCACAACCAAAGAAAAAGAGGTCCTTAGAAAAAACTGATGAATCAGAAGTTCCCAAGGTATTTTTCTTTTGCATTGGTCATAGAGGTTTGTTCCCGTTTGTTCACATGCCTCATTAAAGTTGTGATCTTACTTTTTTAAAGCTGGGGTGACTTGTCAGTCAGTTGATTGTGTGGGAGGGTCATCTGTCTGTTGGTCATTGTGCCTAAGGTGGATCTCCAGCAAGTGTAGTGTTCATTCTTGGCTTACAAGATAAGTGGTCTTGTATTCAAATCTGGGCCATCATTTTTCCTTCATATAATCTTCATCCAAAGACAGACAGGAATCAACTTTGAGGACCTGACGCTGTTCACTCAATTTATGAAGAGGAAAGAAATGTGCTAGAAGTTTTAAGCTTGCAAGCAGTATATTCTAGTGAATAAAACATTAAATTTAAATCACTTTATGGCCAGATATAAGGTTGAAAGAGGTGAATTTGTAATGGCAGGGTATAGCTTTGACATCAATGGCAGAGAGATGTGAGCCTCCAGATCAAAATTGCACTTGGTTACATTGTACATAAAACTGTACTTGGTGACCTACTTTTGGGGTCACCGTGACTCAGTAAATGTCTTTTTAAGATATAAAATGCCATATCTGAAAAAGTAATCAGATTAGACAGGCCAAATTTATAGGATATATAGACCATGTCTAAAGCTAGAATGTTATATAATATCAGTGACCTTGAGCTATTTCTGTGAAGCCACCTTGATTTTTTTTTATGGATCCATAAAAATACTCTGGTATTTCGTAGACTTAATTAGTTTAACAGGTGGTAGGCTATATTTTTTCAAATTGAGGTGTTTTTAGCTCTGCTGACCATTGGTCACAGATTTTTTTGTGATCATTCATGTCAGTCTGTAAACTTTTGTTTTTGAGCATGATATGGTCCACAGTTTTCAGGATAGCCCCATATAACTTTCTGGACGTATTAAGTGTGTGAAATCTAGGCCAAGTATTATCATGAAACTTGGTATCAATGCCAATCAGCCAAAAGGAAAAAAATGCATAGAAACTTGGTGGCGCCACCTACAGTATCATGAAACATTTCGACCAAAGGGTATTAAAAACGCATTAAAGTTAAATATGGTGAGCAACAATAAAGTTTATGATACCAAATGTACCACAATTGTGCATCATATTGAAAAGTTTTATTTTGCAATAATATGGATGACCACAATTTGAAAAGTTTTGTGCCTTGGCGTTTTATATTACACATCCTGATAGTTTTGAAAAAGGTCTTAGACAAGTTTGAAGTTGGGTGACCTTCACCTGATTCACAAGGTCACATAGTATTTTAATGAATTCGGTTTTCATGCCATAACTTGAAAAGTTTTTGACACAGACCTTTTTATTGCACATGGTGTTATTCCTACATAAGGTCTGGGAGGAGTTCAAAGATGGTTGAGCTCAAACTAAACCCCTAGGTCACAGAGCCATTTCAATGTTTTCATGCAAAAACTTAAAAAAAGTGATTAACACATAGGCCTTTCAAATTGCAAGTAAGGTCTCGGACTAGTTTGAAGATTGGTGACCTTGAACCAATTCCCAATTTCATAGAGCCATTTTTGTCTCGCCAGCATAAGCTGTTGGCGAGACTAAGCACTCACTTTCCGTCTGTCCGTCCGTCTGAAGGAAGTGTTATTTTCAATGTTGGCCAAGGCATTCAAAGGAGGAACATATCAGTACATTAGGGTTTCCAACACAGATGCAAGATTTGACAAAGGAAAGGATAAAAGAAAGTGTTACACCAAAAAAGAAAGATCTGATTTGATAAAGTACATCATCAACATTGCATACTTTAGCTTTTAGTAATAAAGTATTTCGACAAATAGTTGGAGTACCTATGGGAACTGATCCAGCTCCTTATATTGCCAATGATACTTCATTACGAATCCAAATGGATGGAAGAACAAACTACACCTCTCCTAGAAGATTCATCGATGATCTATATACTCTTAACAAGGATGAGATCAAGAAACATTGGAAGGAAATTTATCCAAAAGAGCTCATTTTGAAAAAGAAAATGAGAGTGACAATAAGGCAACTTTCCTTGGTCTTGAAATAGGAATTGAAAACAAAGAGTATGTGACAAAGATTTTGACAAACGAGAATAATTCACATTTGACATAGTTTCATGTCCTGATATCACTGGAAACATTCCAGAGAACCTAGCCTGTGGTGTGGTCATTGGACAGGTTTTATGCACTAGCAGAAACACATCACATATTTATAAGTGAATCTGTAAGAAGAATAAGAGTATTGATGAAAAAACTATGGCACAAAACATATGACACCAAAAAGCTATATAAAACTGTTGAAGTGTTTCCATAGACATGGAACAATACTGACAAAATACAACACTCATTCCAAGACACTAATAGATTATATTTATCTATAGATTTAGGTAGGGCTAACATAGAAGTGGTGGTAGGGTGATAGTTGGTATACTGTAAAATTTACTTAAACCCACCTTGAGATTTTCTCTAGTATGCCTACAGTCAGAAACCATCATTCATTGGTTGCCCCTTCTATTTCATCACTTGGGTGTACAGGTGACTATAGTCAATTACCTTAAACACTCACTTCACGATCATTTTTAAAGCATAAGTGTCACATACTCGAGATGTCCGTCAACAAAAAACTTTGGAGTGGCATTATTTCACTAACTACATGTATGCTGGGTAGGGCTTTCATACTTGGGTAAATGATTTGTAGTGAGGGTCACTACAGATTTGTCCATGAGTTACGTAACGTTCCCTCTCGACCACTATTGCCAAGACTCTGTGCCTGGGTATGACGCCCAAAAAATCCAGTTGAGAAGCTCTGCTTACTGACTTGATCCTACTACCTGATGGTCCCATGGTGCCATCTCTCGGTCCATGCGGAACTGAAGGTGACATCATGTGCACATCTGCCCCATATCATCCTTCCTCTTTTGGGCGTCATTACAGGCTTGTTAATGCTAATTGAAGCTCCATGAACTTTCGTTCATGCTCACTGTTTTTGGTGGTTAAGCACGCTCTATTCTGCAGAAAAAATATTCTCTGCAGTCTGGGATTCTTTGGATACCTAGATAGCTGATTTCTGTGATCGGATACCACTGAAATAGTAAGTGCAAAGTTGGTCGTTTGATTTGGACTTAGTTTTTTAAAAATTGCGTCCTGGCAAACAGAACATAGAAATAGGGAAAGCAGTGCACACCAGGCTATTGCTGCCTTTCAGAGGCAGTCCATTGGTGTTTATCCCGATACCACTTTTCCGCATCCTCGTCCTTGTTGGATCGCGGACAAAAGTTGAATTCCAGGAACCACTATATGGCAGCTTGCGATGACCATCCACACTACTATGGTTGTTGCCTGCAGTTGGGCCAAGTTTGCTCTCATGAGCGAACTTGCAAATACTGTCAAAACTGGGGAGAGGACGAATGGCTGCTCTATGAGCAGGCACAGAGGAAGTCAGATCGTGTTAGGCGTAGGTGGAAGGTCGCAAGGGCCGCCAAATGCCAGGCCGAGATGTCGGACTCTGTTGAGTCCTCACTTATGACTCCCCATGAGGAAAAGTGTAGACTTGCTTCTGCTCGTCAGTTTTCTCATGTGTCTAAGGGTAAAGAGTGTAGACTTGCTTCAGCTCCTCCGCAATCCCCAAAGACAGAAGTTTCTTCTCCAGATACCCCTTGGGAGAAGAGATGTCGTAGTCAAAAGTCTAGCAGCAAGAGATCTCCTCTCGGAGGTTCCATGCGAACAACTTTGCCCCAATCGACTTCCAAATCTGCTCTTGGCACCGATCCAAAAGTGGTCCATGCCTTGGAAGCAATATTCAAGAGAATGATACAGCAGATGTTGCGTGCATTGTTTGCTCCCTCTCAGCAGACTGTTTCTTCTTCAGAGTCCACTCTAAAGAAGTCAGCAAATTGACAGCTGCTGTTGTCAAGATCTCGGTCCTCCGGGTCGGAGAGGTTGGACAGACAGCAACCTCGCAAACTAGTGCATCTGGAGTGGAAGCCTATGGGTGCCTGCCCCGGTATTCCCGAACTCTGGCCAGTCCCGGCACTTGGATCATAAGTCCGGGCAGTATGGAAAGCCAGCACCCAGGCCAGTCCCAGTGCTGGGATCGTAAGCCTGTAGTGCCAGCTAAATCACTGGTGTCTCCATTGGCTCCCTGAGCTCCCGGATCCGAGAGCACGGGTGGTAAACGAAGGCATAGGGGACCAAGGAGGAAAACACCTAGAAAGGGGGATCCTTCCTCTGCCAGTGGGTCTTTGGCCCCAGAGGTGTTGGCACCCTTGGCCCGGGCAGAACACCCTGTTCCCCAGACAGTAGCACCGGCAGTCCCTCCTGCACCTCCAGTGGCTTTGCCCTTGAGTGAGTAGTTGGCGATCCCGCTGGTCCCGACGGTTTAGCTGGGTACCCTGCCTTACTCTCTCGAGCAGCAGGTGGATCATGAGCTCCATGAGAATTGGAAGTTGCGTGAGGAAGCTCAGTCATCTTCTGCATTGGCCACCGAAACTGTCACCGAGTTGGAGCAGACTCAGTGGAGCAACTCGCTGCTTCTGCTTTAAGTCAGCTCTATTTTGGGCCTCAGGTCCCGGAGTTCTCTCTCCAGACCCCTCCTGCCAGCAGATTGCTCAGTCGGTGGCAGCTGAGGTCCAGAATAGCAACCTGGCAGAGCCTCAGTTGGATCCCTCTGGCCTACAGACCAGCCAAACTCCTCCCACCTGCAAGTTCGTTCACGAGAGCAACAATGGCCCAACGGCAGCCAAGAACCATTTTGGCATCTGAAGAATCCATCAAGCGATTGGAGGAAGATGCTCGAGGCCCTGTCCTTATGGCGTACTACTCCGACGTGTCGTTGGCTTCTTTGGGGTCTCTCCTTGAGGACGTCAAGGGCTCTGTTCATATCACGGAGGCCTTGCGAGACCGGTTAGACCAGGCGACACTCCTCGTGACTTCGTTGTCGCGAGCTGATGATCACCAGGACAGGTGCAGACCACTTGCATGCTGGAGGTGAAGCTTCGTTTGTTATGGAGGGAGGCCTACCTCCAGGGTCAAAAGCTGCCTGACTCGATCTTTGTGAGAGCCCACACAGAACGCCTCTTATCTGGAACTCTGTTCAGAGGAAAGATTATAGAAGTGGTCCGCTGAGCACAGGACCTTTGGGCCCGCCCAGCAGACTTTGTTATGCTTGGCTGCCTCGGCCCCGAAGCACAGTACTTCTCAGACCTCCTGTACCTTTCCCTCGACTTGTGCTGGGGGGGGGGGCATGGGGACAAGCTGGGAAGGGCGGACAGCCATCTGGGAAGGGCAAGCCTTCCAGTATAGGGAAGAAGTCAGGAAAGCCTTGGCTTTCAGCCTTGGGAAGACAGCCCTCCGCTAAGCTGAGAACCACGGTGGTTCACTCCACCCACTTCGAAACCCAAAGCATCGGTGTTCCTGGAGGTGATACAGACACTTCGGAGCAAGCGCGCCATACATAGAGGTAGAGGACCAAGGTTCTTCCAACTTCTACAACCTACTCTTCGAGGTCCCCAAGCGGGACGGAGGATGGCGCCCAGTCATAGACCTGTCCACACTGAACACCTATCTGGAAGTCCCGTCCTTTGAATAGGATGGAGACATCCCAGTCGGTGCCAGCAGTCTTATGGCCCCTGGAGTGAACAACGTCCTTGGATCTCAAGGTTGGTTCTTCCATGTGCCAATAGTGGAGTCTTCACGGAAGTATCTGCCGTTTGCATTCACAGGCCAAATATACCAGTTCAGGGCACTTCTGTTCGGTCTTGCCATGGCACTGTCGGTGTTTACCATGTTCATGCAGACTGTTGCTGCTTACCTTCACTGCTCAGCCATTGGCATTCATGTGTACTTGGAGGATTCACTTATCTGGGCACTTCGCCACCTTGAGTCACAGCGTCACACACTATGCCAATGCTTGGTCCTGACAGTGAACCTACTCAAGTCTTCAGCCAGAGCAGATCTTCGTCTTCCTTGGCATCCAGTTTGATCTGGTAGTCCACTTCCACATCTGTCGCCCTTTGGAGGACAGGTGAGGACAGACTGCAGTCTCTTTCCAAGCCTTTTCTGACTGGCAAGGTCCGCTTGGTGCAACAATGGCTCGCCCTGCTGGGCTGCCTGTCCTCGATGGACTCCCAGTTCCCATTAGGCCAGCTCCACTGTTGTCCCTTGCAGCTTGCGCTGCGAGGCAGATGGACGAGAGACCAGGGCTATTAACCCAGGTGCCAATCTTCATCGAGGATCAGCCGCACCTTTGCTAGGATTACGGGCATGTTCGAAACTTCTGGTGCAGCCATGGGCGAGCATGTTCCATCAGAACTTTCAAGTGCCCAACCTCCACGCTTGGCGGTAATCTCACAGCACATCTATGACAGAGGCTTCTTGGAGTCAGTCTCAGATAGAACTGCCAGAGGTGGGCTTCGATCTTCTCTAGTTGTTTACTCAGCTCAATGGAAGGTGTTTTCCGAGTAGACGAATTCACCCTTGGGCTCCACAGACGTTGCAAACTTCCTGTTATATCAGTTGGAAGTCTTAGGCATGAGCGCGAGAATAGTGGAGGGATTTCGATCAGCTATCTCATCAACCCTTGCCAACATCATAGACGTGCGCATCGGTAGCGATCCTTAACTGTCTTCTATGCTCATTGTGTCCTTCTACACTGACAGGCCAGCGACATGACAGGTCCTTGCGACAGGTCCTGTCCAGGTGGGACCTATCGCTGGTTTTAGTAATGCTGAAGAAGTGGCTCTTTGAGTGCCTTGAGGACCCCAGGCGGGTTTCCCTCAAGTACTGGACATGGAAGACTTGTTTTCTGTTAATGCTGGCTTTGGGGGGGTAGGAAAAGCGAGATCCATGCTGTAGCTCATGACACCCTCCAATGGTCACCTGACCACTCCCCAGGTGATCCTGAGGCCTCATTTGGGCTTCCTTGCATAGAACCAAGTGGCTCGAGATCCGGCTACTGCCTTTAAAGGTTTTACCCTCCGTGCAATGGATGCCGCATTCCTTCTTAAGAAAAGAGCCCTGTCTCCAGTGAGAGTGCTTCGCTGGTACCTCTCTCGCACCAACAGACTCAGAGGACGGAGGTCCGCTCTCCTTCTACCACTGAATAACCCGCGTAAGGAGCAAGTTTGCAGAAACAAGATTTCATCGTGGATTAAGCAGACAATCCTTAAGGCCTATGAGACTTTGCTGGATAGGCCAGAGGCTTTAGAGTTTGTCTCTGCCGGATTTCATGAGGTGCAAGCCTTTAATGCCTCCTGGGGCGACCTGTGGAATGTTGTGGTTGTTGACATTCTGATCGTCCACGACCTTTGCCGAGCACTACTTGCATGACATGATCGTGCTTGAGGATGGCATGTAAGCCTTTGCAGGTGTAACTGGCTCCTTTACTTAGGTTCTGATACTGGTCTGTTAAGCCTTCCGGATCCCGTCAGAGCTGCTACTGTGTGCCCGCTTATGGTGCTCTCGTGGTTGAATTGAATGCAGGCCTATAGGTTTTTGCATTTTTTAGTAGGTCATTTTGGGCTTCGTGCCCAGTAGACCTAATCTCATAAAGTATCAGGCAGTTTGTCCAACACCCTGGCCTGTTGCCTGTTTGACATGGGAATCACTGCTCACGGAACCACATACTACCCGCCAGCACCAGCCAGTTTTGCGACCAAGACCTGTTAGATTTCCAAGCCCAATGGAGCTGAAACCTTTCAACCACCAGAGAAGCCCACCCGCCCAGCCACGCTTCCTCTTACAGCTGATGTCAACTGACCAATCTCCAAAAGAGGAAGGATGATACGGGGCACATGTGCACATGACGTCACCTTCAGTTCCACATGGACTGAGAGATGGTGCTAGGAGACCATCAGGTTTCAGGATCCAGTGGGTAAGCATTCTTCTCAACTGGATTTCTTGGGCGTCATGCCCAGATACAGAGGTCTTGGCAATGGTGGTAGAGAGGTAAGTACTAAATATCCTGTATTACTGCCATACTTCATTGGTTACATCATGCTTGAATGAGCATTGTAGAAAAACTTCACATAGAGGCATTATTTCACGTACTACACTGGGTGGGGCTTTCATACCAGGGTTTATTATTTATAGTGATGGTCACTACAGATTGGTACCATCACTGCCATACTTCATTGGTTATGTCCCTCTGTCAACAAAAAACTAAGGAGTTGCATTATTTTACTAACTACACTGGGTAGGGCTTTCATACTCAGGTAAATGATTTATAGTGATGGTCACTACAGATTTGTACCATCACTGTCATACTTTATCGGTTACATCATGCTTGAATGAGCATTGTAGAAAAACTTCAGAGTGGCTTGAATTATGCTGGCGAGACATTCATGATCCCGGGCATGACTCTGGTAATGAATTTGGTTTTCACACAATAACTTGTACATTTTTTGACGTAGGCCTTTCATATTGCACATGATTGTACTCCTGCATCAGGTCTTGGCATGAATTTTAAGATGGATGACTTTGACCCTATTTCCAAGGTCACGGTGCCATTTTAGTGAATTTCAAATTGGACATTACAGTAGCATGCTCCCAGGAAAATTTTAAAAATTTGTCTTCTGTTTGTCCTTATTCACCCTTTTGTCTGGTAATAAGTGTAGTCTTAGTCTTAACATGCTTAAGTAGCAGCTGCCATTATACTGGCTATGAATGTTCATATAGCACAAAGATGACTCCTGTCAGTACTGACGGCTGTAGGATTGGGGGGGGGGGGGGGCATAGATATTGCATTATAATTGTTATTGTCATTACATCTGAATTTGTGCACATGTATCAATTTTCCATCATAGCAACATTATACAGACAAAAGTCTATGACATGGAGGCACCACTGGTGTGTATGAACTGGAGCTAGCATTACAAGTTGAAAAAGTACATTAAATGCATTATTTTGTTTATGAATTGAGATGCAACTTCTAGATTTACAGCAAATATGAAATAGGCCAATGATCAAATTTTTGTCAAATTTTAAATGACTGACCTTATTTTCAAGTTCATTAAGAACATAATATAGTGTTAGCATGTACATGTACTGTACCACAAATGTGTGTATCATATGGATGTTTAATATTGCATAATATTGGTGACATTAACCAATTTTCTCAAGGTCACAGAGGTATTACATTTCAACAATAAATTCCACTCCTAACATATGGCTCAACTCAATACATTTGTCATTTATAACACAGTCAAACATTATATTTGTGGTGATAGTGCTTCAGGTGAACTAGAACTTGA
>CAXHWN010000845.1:56200-85200 GCA_964020975.1 Hermodice carunculata | reverse complement strand
TTTAAGGACGGACGTCTTAACCATTAGGGCAAGACTACACACTTGTTTGGTGGTATCTGATGTGTAGGTTCTAGCACTGACGCTTTCCGTAAGACCATGTTGGCCAAAACGAAGGTAGACTTGCTCATTAAAGATACGATCCTTTAGTGTGTGTACGTTGACAAATTTGGCAGAGGGGAGTTACGAGCTTAGCCCTATCCCTATAGGATTGTTAGAAGTATCGCATGGGTTCATCATCTAGGGTTATGTGATGCCTTGGTGGTATTTGAGTTACAGGAATGCCATCTTATCTTGCTCAGACATATTCAGCAAGAAGTGTATTAACAGGGAACAGATGATCTCTCTTAATGCACGGTTTCGAAAGATATAGCAAGTTATTCTCATTATGCCCTTGTTTGGACTAGCATGGCTTGCTCAGGGCGGCCGATCACATTGGAAGACATCTTATACTCTATCCCACAATCAAGTTGCTGCTCCCGCTCTTCTTTGAAGTTATGCAAATGGTCATGTGGGCTGTGACTGAACTTTTAGTCTCATTAGAGAGAAATACTGGATCATTAACTCGTACTCTGGGCGGCGGGGGGTGTGTATTGAGAAAGTGGGTGAATTGCAAGAAAACATATGCAAAACCATCCAGCCAGCCAATGTGTAGTATCCCTATTGAGCGTCTTATGCATGACCTCCCGCACTTCAGTCATGTATGTATCGATACATTTGTCACACTCAAAATTTAACTCAATCGAACATGAAAGAAGCGTCACAGATGCAATTCACATGCATGACAACCAGAGCTGAACACATTAAAAGGCTTGGAGGCAGATTCGCTTATAAAGCTTGGGAGTTTTGTAACACTTAGAGCTCTGCCGATTAAAGTGTTCTGTGATAACGGAAGTAATTTCGTTAACGTAGGACATGAATTTCGAAAAGTCTTTTGGCTTCAATCTAAGACGACTTTAAAATTAAATGTCACATCTCACTTTTCGCGTTTTAAGTTTAATCCATCTTTGTCCCCTCATAGAAGTGGCGTGTGGGAGCTTATGGTTGGTCCCAACACGAGAATTTTTCGTGCTGTTCTCGGCAGAGTCTCTCCTCTTACAGACGAGGGTCTAAGCACCACTCTTTGTTAGCTAGAATCCATTATTAATGGTCGCCCTTAAACTAAGTTGACTGAACACCCGCAAGATTTAAAGCCACCTATTCCAAATCACCTACTGGTTTTATGTCAGGGACCTAGCCTTCCCACCCCACCCCCGGGGGGGGGGGGGGGCTGCGCCTAAGGCAGCCACTGCTCATGTTGAAAATTTGTTCAACATCTTGCAACTGAATTTTGGTCCAGATGAATCAAATAGTATTACCGCATCTTGTGAAAAGATAAAGACCGACTAAGATATCTGAAAATATCAAAGTAGGTGAGCTGGTTCTAGTCATGGATTCCGGGCTTCAGCGTAGTTTGTGGCCTCTTGCATTGGTCAATGATGTTTTTCCTGATTCTGAGGAGAAATTTCATTCGGCAATGCTCCACACACGAGGTAACCAATTGCATAGACCTGTTACACAGCTTATGAGATTGGACTTGGATTGCTTGTGATTGATATAAACGATTGTGTGTACTTGTGCAAGCATTTACCTGTTGGACACATTTTTTAGGCTTTCATTAGGCGTTTGTTAGTTCTTTTTGTCTTTGACATGCCAAACCGCTACCATTTTGTGGTCAAAGGATTTCATACAAGAAATGGTACTCTAGTATGGATAAAATAGATTTTCCTTGTAGTTTGGTTCAAACTGTGTTTGAACCAGAAATTTGTTTCTACAGCTGACCATTTTGTGTCCTGGATTCCAAAGTGCGGTTGTAGGTCTCCTGAGGCCCTTCTCCCCCCCCCCCCCTTTTTTTTTTTCTTAACAAGCAGTTAACACAAGGCTAACTTATGTACTTAACACGTGCTCATAGTGAGCAAATGATAAATGACATATGATCTTATTAGTTCCTTTTAATGTCCTGGTTAAGAATAGGGTGATTGAATTTTGATGCTGAAATTATGGTAAATACATGCAGTTGTGACCAAAGTGATTTGATAATTGTTATATAATCTATGGCTTTTTTGGCACTCAGGATTTTGAAAATCCAACGGTGGTGGTATGTCGTTTATAGTTCGGCTGTCAACGAGTTTGGTTATATTTATAAGAGATTTTTTTTTGGGGGGGGGGCTTCAAAAATGTAATGCCCTGTCGTGTGTATATGAACAGACTGCAAGTTTGCATTTTTATGCCTGATTTGATTAGCCAATCAGCATTGACTGATAGCTAATTAAATATTTGGTCTAGTTACTTGGTCACCTGGTTTTTCACAACACTTACTTTTTGGCTTTCGAAGGGGTAGCAGCCCTCTATATCACACAGGAACACTCACCGGAACTCCCAGTTCTAAATTTGTTGATCAGCTGGCGCTGCAACTGTTAAGCTCAGCTGACTTGTCGGTAGGTGAGCATATTTTATGGTCATTGGCTGTCGTCTGTCTTCCGTACTTCGTTGTTCAGGGTCAAATATTGACATTTGCGACTTTTTCTCCAAACCCACTGGACAGATCGACTTCAAACATGGTGGAAGTGTACCTTGGGTGTATGTTGACCATGCAATTGAAACTCACATTTCCAAATCTTTTTCAAAATCATCATCCCCTAGTATAGACTACAGTGGGACTTATTATGGGTTGAATGTCAATGTCAACTGCGGACTTTCTGGTCAAAGAGCCCACTTGCTTATCGTAAAATGACCAGCATATTACAGCAGCGAATATTAAATGTCATCATTTTAAAACCCAAATGTATGGATGCTTGAATTTAAGAGAAACGTGAAGCCAAAAGCAACCTGCCCTGAAGATGACTGGTGGCATTGATAACTTCTTTTTCATTCTGTTGGCATACAGTCAAGCTCTTGTGAAAAGTTTTGTTTTGCGTTTTTTGACCATTGGATTCAGACCTATAATATTGCTTAACCTCTATATCCAACATAACGCTGCACAACATGCATCCTTGAGTTGACAAAGTGAATTAAATAAAACAAAACAATTGGTGCTTAAGTTAACGGTGACATTAGTCTGTCTTTTTGTGTCTGTTGACATACAGTCAGAATCTTTAAAAGAAAATGTGTCTCCCTTGTCAACATGTAAGATAGAGATGTGTAAACCTGCTAACTTCTGTATCCTTGGCCTAAGCAGTGGCACTGATGGAGACGTGACCTTCTCGGCCATCAGTTGGGTCTGGGTATTGGTGCTGCCCAACCTCATGTGGCATCAGGATCAGTGATGGACGTTGTCCATAGTGGCACAGACGGACTCTACTGAGGTCTCCAGCTTGGTCAGGGTATGTTGTGTCTTTCACTATGACCTTTAAGCACGTTTACATAAAGTGTAGCAAAGTTTACAAAATATATCAGCTCATGCGTAAACACATTTCTGAACGCAATCAACAAGTCAAAGTTCCTAAATCCCTTAGCACATCAAACCTTTTGCCTGGAACTGATGATTATCACACATATACCGCACGTGCACCATTTCTGCGTTGCTGACTGTGGCGTCTGGAAGCAATAATTTATCTTCGTTTGAAAACATCGACTTTTACAAAGAAAAAGTTAGACATGATCTTCACATTATACTATAGGCCTAAACACATTAATGCATATTGGATAGTTTCACATACCGGTGCAAAGGAAGTGCAGTCTCCAGGTTTGTATCAAATTCAGGACGTTGTAGATTTCAAGTGAAAATGGGACAAGCGTGTTTGCATGTCAATTACATTGGGGTTTTTTATTTTACATCACAGGGCAAATCCAAATATAATTGGCCATTATTGCCACTGCCCTGTTAGAATTGGGGTAAGGCCTTGTGAATTTGGTATTTGCATCAGAACTTAAAATAGCTTGAAGATACAACTTCTAAGTTGAACATGTTTATAGTCATCTAGAAGGGTTTGCATTTGGATGGGCGTTACTTATTTCACAAGGTCATGGGTCAACTGTAATAGTGAAGTTTGTTCCTGTATCTCAACTCAAAAAGTTTTTAAGATACAACTTCCAAAAGGCACGTTGCCTGATTCTGTGGCTTTATAAGGGCTTCATGAAATTAAGCATGGGCAAACTCACATTTTTTTCAGTGAATTTTGTTTTATGGCTCATAACGTTAAAAACGTTTTTAGGATACAACTTTAAAATTGCACGACTCTAGTGCTTTGTATCTAATCCCATCCAAGGTCACAAGTCAAATAAAGTAAACTTTGCAATGGATCATAACTTAAAGGAAGAGTTTTTTCCCGTTAAGACTCCCAAATTGTGCATTATTACTGTCTTTTATACAATGTAATGGGCTTAAATCGAATGGCATATAGGTGTCTTGGACTCACTTTCCACAGCCACAGGTCACGTTAAGTGAATTTGGTGAATTTGGTAAGTTTGCAACGTATCATAACTCAAAGGATTTTATTTTTCTGTTAGGACTCCCGAATTGTTAACAGTTGTTGTTGTTGTTGTTGTTGTTGTTGTTGTTGTTGTTTTCTCTAGAATGTAATGGGCTTGCATGGTATGGAATATGGGTGACTTTGACTCACTTACTAAGGTCACTGGTAACCTTAAATGAATTTGCTTTTACAGATTGTAAACCAGAACATTTTCAAATTTGATTAGCTCCCTCAAAAGGGCCAGGATAAGATGAAATATTACTCTATTCTTATACCAGATGCTTCTGTGGCCGTGCCCTTAGTGGTGTCCAACACCACTAGCTAAACCATATTTTCTAATAAAAGCTTAATGAAATATTTTTTTTTAAATTAACACGATTTATATCTTTTTCTTCAGTTCAAATAACTATAAAGTGATCAGATCAAGCTATGTTTAATTTCAATTGATCTACATATACTGTGTATGGTCAAAGTGCACTTAGTCTGTTGATTGTACAGTACAAATATATATATATATATATATATATATATATATATATATATATATATATATATATATATCAGCAATCAAGAAGGTGCAATACACTTTCAGCTTCCGTGAGTCACAGTGCATGCATACACATCTTAGAAGTGCATTGCATTGTATATCCGAGTATTAAGCACTCCAGGAAATGAAGTATACTGCAGTATACTTCCATCTTCATCCAGGAAGTACAATGCACTTTAGTGCACTTCCAGCTGCATTTACATATTTGCAACTGCACTTCCAGTGCACTTCCGTATATTTAAAACATGCAGCCTAGGATTGCACTCCATAGAAGTGTGTGGACTTCTAATGCACTTTTCTGCACTTCCTTATGGCATGGACACAAGCATTTGAGGCCTTACTGCAGAGGCAATACAGTGACCATGAGATGGACATGCCTGGCGTGCCCTGCAGACTGCTGAAGTCAGGTAGATATCAACCAGCAATTGAGGTCTTGTCACAGTAGCCATACAGCGACCATTGGAAGGACTCGCTTGGTGTGCCTCTGCTTCACAGCAAACAAATATGGGACATTTGGTTCATTCAACAAAGACATCGGCCCTACATTCAGGATCCAGATTATGTTGAGGAGTTTTCACCTCAATGTGTCACTTTGTGCCCGGTAAGCTACATGAAATACAAATGAGCTTTGAGTAATGGGCAGGATTTATCTACTTAAAATTCGTGGATATATAACTTTGTGAGACTTTTGGTCATTTTTTTTACAGAATATCCTATTGGTTTGCTCAGAGTGCTAGGGAGAATTTAACCCTTCAACCAAATTTTGAAGGGTCTTTTCCCCTGTCTCAGGCAAGAACTTATTCTATTCTTTATTTTCATTGACTCAGGGATGTCACTGATTACAAATAATATAAGGTCTTTAAAATAAACGAAAGCGCTTATGAATAAGTAAGTTTATCAGAAACGCTTCATTTATCAGAGACGAACAGCATTCTGTACCTTAGAATGGGTTTTTTTCTTTGTTTTCCTTCTAATAAATGCTTTATATGCATACAACTTGATGGGCAACCATGTTCTGGGCAGAGACCAGGTCAAGAAGTACCCCCCCCCCCCACACTGGAAGGAACACTGGTAAAAATACCAAAAACATCATATCACTGTCCAATACAAGGTGTCTAGTTCCTGTTTGTGTCACCAGGATGGCTCAGCATGAATTTAAGGTACTTTCTGATAGGCCGCAAGATTCCAGGCATCTCTTTTTGACTAAACATTGCACGCACAGCTTTTTGGTTGAGACATTGCTGTTGGCATGAGCAACAGGGCATCAACGAGAATAGGGGAGATTACAGGGGCATGCTGCGCGTACATCGAAAGCTTAGGGGAGCAAAGTGTTTCTAAATTAAGCAGACGAATCACCTGATCACATATCACAAACATAACAAGTTGGAATGACACATGTATACAAGTAATTGTAATTCAGCATATGTTGGGAAGCCAGTGCAGGAATGGGTATTGATTTCTTCCATTATATTAGCAGTTATTTCATCAATGCTGGTATATATAAACATAGCATTTTCATTGTGGAATTTCTAACAGGTGGAGCCATATGAGGGACATCTTAAAACCAGATATTATATGAAAATTAATTTGGAATGATTGTTAACATAATTTAGAAATAATCTGGAAATTGTACTTTAAAGGATCTTCAGTCATCGAATTTTAGGGCTTTTAGGCATACTAAATCATTGACACATTTTAAGAAAGTTTGATTGCTTGAATAAGGTTCTGTGTTTGAGTTACTACTGCATTTTCTGTAAATTAACAATTTTATTCACATGAATAAACCAAGGCAAGTAAAAAATAGTTCATGTGTGGCATAAAAAGGTGAATTTTATGTATTTTTAATTCTATTTCCTTGATGCTAGTGGATTTAAGTCCCGGATTCTGCAAATAAATGCCGACTCAGTACTTCTACTGGATAACCGTGGTGATATGGCACTCGCACATAACTACCTCCGTTGAACCATTCTTTTTGAGAATGCGGATTTTGGCGAGTGGATATGTGCGTTTCCCATTTCAGCCAGGCAACTGGTGCCAAAGGTTGCAGGTTCGAGTTCTGCTCGTTTCGAACATAGAATATCCATGTATAAGCAAAAGAGATGATATGGATACATTAGTTTATAGCATACGAGAATACCAGTGATGCCTCAGAGCTTATTAACAATTTTGTTTACATGTGGTATTCGTTAAAAACTTTTGTGAAATTGGCAGCCTAAGCAAATGAATTCATGGTCACCTTCATTTCGTTATCATAATTATTAATGTAATTTCATTTAGGGGAAGAGAATCCTATATGTTTAGTCTCGAAGATATTCAAAACTTATATATTTGCTGTTAACCAGTTATATATACATATGTATATATATATATATATATATATATATATATATATATATATATATATATATATATATATATATATATATATATATATGTCATAATTGAACATTATTATTTTGTGATACAGTTTAATTTTATAGATATAAATGGCTACAAGCTTAAATGCAGTAATATATCCGGATTAATGATGTATGCTATAATGAAGGGTATATTTTAGATATAGTTCCACCACATATCTAGACTGGACACTACCATAGACCTACATTATAATGACACAGAACTTTAAATTGTGTTGATTTGTGGCAACTTGTGTAAGTTTTGTATGTTTCATATATATGTATATATATATATATATATATATATATATATATATATATATATATATACATATATTTGTATACATATATACATATATATATAAAGTGTGTGTGTGTGTGTATTCCACGTGAGCTAGTTGGAGTGGACTACCTATACAGTCAGACTGGCAGGACTGTGGAGGACCTGCAGGACCGCTAAGAAGCAACTGATATGCCAGATGAAGTGGAGGTTAAAGATCATGACGAAGGGTTTGATGAGATTGTTAACCCCACGTGGGAGGCATAAAGAATGTGGAGCCATCTAGGCACATGGCAACAACCAGCAGCAGCCCAACAGCAGCAGACCAATCCCACACACTGCCCGATACAAACAACGAGACTGAGGAGGAAGAAGTGACTCATTTATTGAAGAATTTTTCACATTTAAAACAAAAGATATAGTACTGCAGGTATAAATGTCTGTTTACGTCTTACTGTTGAACTGCACGTGCAGAACTAGAAAATATTGTTGGCATAATCCATAAATTACTCTTGCAATTCAAGGGATGCATGCAGGCAATGCCAATATTTTAATTGTCAACGTGCATTACCCAGTTTAAAAAAAAAACACACACATACATTTCTTTTCTTGGCACTTTTAGTTTTCACGGTAACAAAAATTACAATGTAATGACTCAAGCAAGACAATAATATAATTTAAATTGCAATTATCTCACGCCAGACTCAAATGAACTCCACCATATCCTCTGATGCAATAGCACAGTCCTTAAAAGGTGAAGTAATAACAAGTGTTCTTGTTTGTCACAAGTACTTTTGTATAAAGTCAAAACTACTATGACTATCGCACACTAAAATGTAAACATATATGTTTTGCAGTTACAAATTTACAATATAATTTGATGTTAACCCAGGAGAGAAGCCACTGTTCGTAAAAAGTTCTGTGGAAACACCGACAAAAAATCAAAAGTAGTGGTCAGGCCAATCCTTAGGGATATCAAGCCAAGAGACTAACTAATAAAACCAAGGTTAACCCACCACAGTGAGAAACAGACAACTTCTACATGTACCAAGGTATACGACCCCCAAGGCCCTTCCCGGCCATTCCGCAAGTCCCATGGACAAGCCAGAAGAACAATCTCTTTCAAGATTTGTACCCAAGTAACAGCAATGATGAACTATATTCTTCAGATAGTGGATACACTAGTACTATACATTGCAACTCTTAATTAATCTTAAGCAATTGATTAATATTAACACACATTTTGTCCAGTGCTTTCAGTTTTTGCCTATTTCTGATTTCATATGCACCCTTGCAATATTCCCTCTTGTGTGCAATCAAGTCATGTGACTCTTTTTAACTTATTCATGCCCTGATTTTGAGACCTCATTTCTAATGTGGCAAGTAAATAACACTTCCAATATCATACCTTTTTGCTAAGGGTTTTTTTTCATTAAGGTTAACAGATTTATATCTTAACAAGATGTCTACCTACCTCTATACTTACCCCAGCATAATTGGCATGTCTTTGACAAGCCTTGTCTGTCATCATATCTCCAATTTATGAACTAACGATTGTTATCAAATGCAAGAACGACTTCTTTAATATATTGAACATTGGTCACACATATTTTTTTCTCAATTTGTATCCTTAATATATATCTAATGATTTGATTGATACCTGCCAATTATACGTCAGGAGAATGATCAGTTTACATTTCCACTACTCATGAGGTCTATGTAAAATAAGGCACTGTTGCTTTTGCAGAATTAAGAATTTGTAACGCTAAATGTCAAAAATTTATTTCCTTCATAAAGGCCAAATAACCAAAAATTATTGAAAATAAATGAATGAATGAATGAATGAATGAATGAATGAATGAATGAATGAAGACTTGTACAACCGGCATTGGTGAAAGACCTTTATTATTATAATTGAACAAGCCGCAAGTGAAAAGTAGGCAAGCTGAATCTGCATTTGTCCATGGATACACAAGTGAAACAAGTGAAAGAGAAATGAAAACGTCATCTGTATGGCAGTAAAAATAAAGTTTGCATACATATATTAAAAGTAACATTCTTTTTTTTCACTGACCATATACAGAATGACGTGTCTGTATGATCATGTATGCATGTGAGACAGCACATTCAACTACAATTTGTCAGTAAGAGGGGGCTCATGCATAGGGAAGGTGATGTGCAGCCTAGGAAGCTTGAGCTAGCAGACAAATTCATAACAGTGAGATATCCATGTTGACAAAAATTTATAGTAAGCTATTTTCATGCAGATTCACATGTCGCTGCATTGTGTATTATGTATATGACTGTATCACATATATTTAATATTTGCATACATGCATTTTGTATACACAATTTTCTTTTCAGTGACGTTGAATCTTTGTCATGTAGCATATAACAAAAGTTTGCATTGACATTTTCTATTGCCAAGTGAAATTTAATGCTTCTTTGCATGAATGCTTTTGTGGGGAAAAGAAATGATGTTCCTATCAACTCTTCAGTGCCACACTTTTTTTTACTGCCACAACAGTGGGGAATGTACCCACAGCAATCAAAATGAAGCAGTTTACGTGGACTGTTATATCCTATGTAAATTCTGGCGTGTTGGTACTTGAATGAAAGGCCTTTTAACCAGGAATGGGAATCTAATACTCTTATTATAAGTAGTTTGTGTAAAGTAATTTCACTTTAATGGCAGTTGGCACTGAAAGAGCTAAATAACAGATAGAGTCTTTCATTGCTTCAAAAACGTGTGTAAGTATAACAGCATATTTCAGTTAGTCAAATATTGTTGGCAACTATATATTAACCTTCTCTCATGTAATTTGCTTATATATATATATATATATATATATACAGATAGAGAGAGAGAGAGAGAGAGAGAGAGAGAGAGAGAGAGGAGAGAGAGAGAGAGAGAGAGAGAGAGAGAGGGGGGAAATATAGGCAATGGTTTTCGTTTTTTTTTTTTCTTCATAACCTCTTGTGTTTTATTAGCTGGAAGAATCAGTAGTTGCAGACAACCTCCCAGACTAGGACAGCGGCAATCTCCTGGCTGATTACCGGGTGAGCTTGAGATCAAAACCTGGCTTTGCCCTGACCAGCAGCAGGATAATACAGATTATCGACTTGTAGGAACAGCTCCATGACTATAATAAGGAGCCAATCAGTTATCCTCAGCAGTATTCTAGGGGACCAGAAACAGGCTGCTTCAAAGTGAGCAAGAGCAACACGGTACTGCAGGGTGTTCTCACCATGAAGCGGTTTATTCACGGATCCTATGCTGGACTACCACTATCATCCTCATGCAGCCTAATAATCGAGGTTGTGTGTTTGTGACTGTGTTACCTGCACCCCAGCTCTACAAAGGCAGCAAAAAGCACCACTTCTAGGTGGGCGAAGATCCCCAGCAAATACTCCCACATCAGAAACTTTGTGATATAGGATGGAAAAGTTTTCTACCACATCAACCTCATCCTTTTTGTAGATCAACCAGCATACCCTGACGGAGTAATTCAACAAAAGGCAGAGGAAAGAGAAGACATCACTTTTACTGCAGGGTGTGGAGCACCCAGGCCCACTGCCAACCACCAAATACCCCCACTGAGACAATAGCATTTTGCGCCAAATATTCATGGCCATCAGCAGCTTAAATTACAAGAACCACCTGACACTTCTGGCACGAGACAGGTGCAGGGGAGATTGTACATGCCAGAGACAATGACATCTACTGCTACTTGTAGTTCATGTATATGCTCCCTAGTAGTACTGTTACCTGTGTCGAAATTCATTAATTAGTAGATGTTGGATTCCAATTCATTGATTATGGAGATGACAATGTGATCCCTCCCGTTAAAATGCATAATTTTGCAAACTTCATTCAGGAGAGTACCCAGGACAAATCATAAACCCTTTGATATCTAGGTTGACAGAAACTGCCATAGACACCTATAATATGCACAACACCTTGCAAAAATTATACATTTATGCTTATTTTATGTAACTTTTAAACGAATAAAGCTCAATTTCAAATCCAAAAGCTGACATTACTCTATTTGAAAATATTTAGTCCGTGACGTCGTAATAATTCTGGGAGGTGATTGTACCTGGCAATACTGTGTTCCAATTGGATGGACCTTGGTTACGGGATAACATTATGATAACAAACACAATCAATACCCAGACAGTCTTTACCTTTATGCTTATTGAGAGCAAGTAGGATTAAATTGCCTTATATGTTCAAAAGTATATTCAATACAGAAACCATGCTTCCAATTTTCACTTGAAGACTTTTGGCGCAGAAACATCCAATAAACAATATGTAGAGGTGTAATATTTAGAATTGTGGTAATATGTAAATATTAAAATTTAAATGTTCAATATCTTGAAAACCATGTTACATATACGTGTTCTTTCAATTTCATTCTGAATGTCATCCATAAAGACACAACTAGAAATAATGACCAATACTTATAGCATTTTTGATTCTGTTAACCATGTGTTAAATTCCCAATCGCTGATGCACACCAGCTTTAAGGGCAATGCACACAGAAACCATCTGCATGTCTTTAAAAACTAAAATTCACGACCATGGCTAGATGGTCAAATTTGTGAGACAGGTGAAAGATGTGAAGGATATTTCTTGTTAGTTGCTGTTCTAACCCAATAAAGGGAAGCATGTTTGCTTCTAAGTCACAACCATCTACAAACTGAGAAATGTTGTGCCAAATGTGACATCCATGACACTGGTGACACATGTACACTGCTAGGGCTGATCTAGGACTTTTCAAAAAGAGAATGGAGGGGCAGACCTATAGAATTCTTTTGTCCACATGGGAGCATTGAAAACGTAGTAGTACACTGGGCAATTCTCAGCAATGTGAGGACATAAGTACAAAGCAATATCATGAATGCTTGCAAAGAAAGGGCCAAGATTAATTAGGCCCATTGAAAACAGAATAAAAACAATGGCCAGGAAGACAACCTGCACCCCCCCCCCCCCACACACACACACAGAAAAAAAAAACTTTCTCCACTACAGGTTCAGGCATTTTGACAATTCAGACAGGAAAAAGTCTGTCTTACCAAATGTGTTTTTAATCGATCTTATACTGGGTACTGCTGTGACTTTTGTGGATGTTTTTATTTATTTTTTTTTTTAAATTCTGTTTTCATTTATTTGTCTTTTGGGGGAAGTTAAACAATATAACAGTTGAACAACTATCCAATATTTTGAATGAATCAAATTAGTTGGTGCTGGGCTGTATAGGTGGCATGCTTGTATTTACTTGACAAAAAAAATGTAATATGTAAACACTACAATGAAATACTTCGACCATAAACAAATTCAGTGCCAGGCGGTATCATTTTGCAGTCAGGCGTGTACAGGTTTCCAGGAACACATTCTAAATTGCCAGCATTGTAAGAAGCTGAAAATTTTCCGTTTCTCTTTTCTCGTTGAGATTTCGGATCTCGAAAATTAAATAGCACTCAGACACATAACTTAATTAACCGGGTCTAATATAGACAAAACCCTGTGTTAGCATGCACATAGAACGTCAGTATGGCAAGAAAATGTAGCAAACTTATCCATTTCAAAAATATCAAACATATCTGTTTCTGAATGTGTGGACCAAAATACTGTAAGAGAGGCTTTATGTGGACCTATTAGCCTTTTTGAGTATCAAACGTTGATGCTGCAATGACACAATATATTTACATTTGGTATATCTATGTAGGTATCGTTACTCTGCAAAACAATTGTCTCAGTGCAACCATGACTTGAACACAAATCTGAGAAGGTGCCAATGTTTTTTTTTTTCGGAAACTGGCCCATTCACTAATGACTTGATCGTTACGGTATCATAAAATAGCATACCAGTTTTTCCAGCAATAAAGATTGTTAGGTGCAACTGAAACTTTCATAAAATTCATGATAATATATACAGCTGAAAAAAAAGATGCCACCCCATTGGTTTAACATAGGTCGCTCTAAATATTCCTTTATATGGAAAATACAGTGTCGCATGTAATATTACATCTACAAGGTAGCCGAGAGCATACCTGAGTGGTAACACACACAAAAAAATGTCATGAAAACAGGACAACTATCAGAGAGGCCTGAAAAGTATATCTCGTATTAGGGTCCGTATAGGCTTTATAAACGAGTCATGGCACTACTTTAATCAATGTGAATCCACAATACCATGGCCTACGGGTCACTCACAACTGTCTGAATATGACTGGGACAGAATCATTCGTCCCATCTGACGGTCTTGGTCGCTCAGATCCAGCTTCCCTCTTGCATCCTCTGGTTACCTGGGAACTGTACCACCACCTTTTTACTGATGGCCTGGAGCACTCCATAATCCTGGCAACTTCCCGCCAGGAAAGACCATGCTCCAACCTTCCAATGATTCTGCCCATGTCAAAATAACATAGTTGTGAGAGACCTGTATGCAGTGGCATTACGGATTCACATTGATCCCAGTGCATGACTTTTCCACTGGGATGATAACACCCCTTTTGCATATAAGAGTTTATTGTACCACCTACTGAAAAATCTTAATATGTGAGTGTGAAAAAGGGATATAAAGCTTAGGGAAGTCAGTGGGAAATATTTTAAGAAGAATGGGTCATAAACAGGCAGCTATGTACTACAACCCTGCCAATACTGGCAGCTATGGAGGCATTAAAAGACTTGTCAAACCGCTGGCATTAGCGACCGTAAAGTAATAAAGTTGGTTTATCAAACAGAGACTGCATACTTTACACAAACAACCAAAGAGGAAATTCCCATAGACGTATTCTTGTAGAATTAACAGATGAACAGTGGCAAAAAATCTGTATGACCTTCCTTCTTTTGCCAGATACAACAATGGCAATCGATATATATAATGACTTTGATCGATTGCTTGTCCCGTTTTGCTTAAGCAGTCCCAGTGAAGAGGAAAAATGCACATGCGGTCAAAGAAGCAATGCAGGAAGTATTTGAAATGTCTAGAACCACTGTAAAAGGTTTGCAAACTTGACCTTTGACTTGGGTGTACTAATTCTTCAGTCCTACAGCTGATGAAACAGCATATAATGAGCACTTTTCTACTAAAATGAAGATATCAAAGCAGCACTGCTTGAGAGGTGTATTCGTACCCTCAAAGAAAGAGAGGGTGTGCCCATATTTTTCCAATTGGGGTACTCATAGGAACATTGATGTGTTACCAGATTTCCTACAACAATTCTCCACACTCGTCACTGAATGGTGTAACACCACGACATGCAAGGGAACATGTCAGTGATGATGATCTGTGGGGTATGCAGGTTTGAAACATGCCCCTGCACATAGAAAAGGAGAAAGGCGAACCAAACCTGGAAATGGGTCTTTTATTTTAACAGTGCATACCAAGGACCATTTAAAAGGGGTATATGGCTCTATGAACAGGGGGAGTTTTTGTGAGCCAGAAGTGTGTACCTAGAACAGGTGCCTGCTACAAAACAGATCTAAAGGGTGAACAAGGCTTAAAGCCTAGAGGTGGGGCTTTTTGTTGTTTTTCCTTTGTTTTCATCAGGGCTTGAACATATGTTTACATGTATTATATACATGTATATGAAATTTGGGTACATTTGCGAGTAAATATTCATGGCTATTATAGCAATATCTGTAAGACCTTAATTTACCGGGCTTAATATGAATATTTTGTTCACATTTCAATACATCTAGGTTTGTGTATGATCAAACAAAAATGTATTTCTAGGGTGGGAGCAAGCCTATTTTGGAGATTGTTTATGCGCAAGCGTAATGTGTTATCACATATGTAAAGCAGCCACAGTGACGTATGAAAAGACCTGTTGCTGAAGCCACTGCAAAGAGGTGAAACTAGAAGAATACCTGAGGATTACTCAGTAGTTTCACAAAGTACAGTTTGGACAACATTTTGTAGCAGAACACTGACTAACTTTTGCCAAGAGCACACCATCAGATGAAGATTACAACACTGCTACAGACAACTACAACCTTTAAGATTCACATGTATATTGCAACTTTAGACTTCTTGGTCAATCAAATGGCCCAACTACCATGCCGTGTAGCATGTGAGGATGAAGAGGGTGGTCAAGAAGGGCATTCTTGTTTAATTAAAATGACTGACTGGCAATGAGAGCATGCCTGGAACGAAATTCTGCCAGATTCAAACAAACATTCACAAGACCTACAAGAAAACTATTAAGAAGCAGCCACTGACAGAGTGGAAGTTTCTACCAGAAGAGTTAGCTGCAGCATGGTTTGGGGTTTCTTTCAATCTGAAAGAAAGAGTATATGGCTGAAAATGAAGGTCATCTGCAACATGACATGACCAAGGCTGGTTTTGCATTGGATCCTGAGAAAGCCAACAACCACGAACCAGTGCTTGCCTCAGGTCCAACATCTGTTAGCAGGATGTATACATTTCGCTAAATGCATACATCCAGAGACTTCTAACATGGACACACACATTATCGCAGACATATTGGGAAAACAAGAACCAGCCACAAGGTCTCGATTAATGCAGTTTGCCAATGTTTACAGCAAAATAAACAGTTTTCAAATTAGCCTAGCGTCACTTTGGCGACTTATAGGGTGCATTAAAATCGTGGTCAAGTTCAATATTGGGGGCGCCACTTACAGTATTGTGTAATATAGAGGTCGAAATGTGAAAATCATGTGAATGCTCTATCTTTAGTTTTTGCTGGATCTACATGATATGTGATGGGGTGTCAAAATCTCAATGACGGTGATGCCAGTGGTGTCACCTACAGCTGTACGGAAAGTATTCGTCAAAGTGTGTTCAAACTTTTAAAAATCCATTATTTCAGCAAAGAATGCTGCTAGGCTTACAAAATTTATCAGATATATGTATTATGGCTGCAACTAGAATGTTGTGCATTATGGATGCCCTTGACCTACTTGTTCAAGGTCGCCAGGACTATCAAGTTGACAGAAATGAGAAGCTGGTGGTGGGCTTTGCACACTGATAATCTTTTTAATATAAATGACCTTGACCTACTTTTCAAGGTCAAGGGGCGACACATATATGTGCAATCTAAATCTTCTAGCATCTTTAAATTTCCATGTATCATGATAAAATTTGATTCAATGGTGAGGAAGGTCAAAATCAGGATCAACGATGATACCAGTGGTGCCACCTATAGCTGTACAATAGTTATTAGTCACAATGTATTCAAACTTAAATAAAATCATTTGTCACATGTGAGGTTTTATGTCCAACTAACAAAAAGTCAGAACATGACATATGATTTGTCACATTCAAATGCAAAACACAAATTTGGTCATGACTCATGTAACAACTACATTTCATTGACAACCTACACCCTCAAAGTCATTAATTGGATCATTTCATTTAAAGTATATCTTTCCGCACAGCTTTCCATATAAATTTACTAAATAAATCATATTTAAAACATCTTTCATTGTCTACTTCTTATTAACCCATGATTTTATTATTTATCCCTATGTATGTCAGTGGAGTACCAGGCTTATGGGTCTCGTTTTTTTTTTTTTTTTTTTTTTTCAAATCGTTTCCTCTCCCGGCTCTCTAGTGACGTGACCACTTTCGAATAATCAGAAGACGGGAATATTCGTAGACAGAAACTGATCACGTGACTTTTCTCGACCAATCAGAATCCAGGATTCCGGGGTCATCAAGTGCTAAGGGGCTCAATACCCCCAAGACCATACTACTAACCCACACAAGAGTGAATAAATATCAGCGTGAAAATGATGAATGATCTAAACAAGTGAAATTACGCTCATAAATGCAGAGCTTCAATGTAAATATGAATACTTATCCAATCAAACATAATCACTCAATTACATACAAGTTCTAATAAGAACAATTTGACTTACCCATGAACTATTATATACCCTTTCTGGCTGGATAGCTCACATTAGCCTAATCACCTGCCAGTGTATAACTGAAGTAGAAACAAACTGGCATTTTTTATTCAGTCCCAGTGATTATAATATAAATAGTTACAACTTGACACCTGTATAACCCTGGGAAATTCCTAACAAGTACTGTTACACTGTATCAGGAATGTAAAACAAACCCCGTGTTGACACCTACTCCTCACTATGAAAGTCTCCAAAAGGTCAGGTTCTTTTTGGTTGTCAACTTTTAGTTTATGTTTCAAAAGAATGAATCAAGTTTCTTACAATTGATTAAAAACTGCCAATTTATGGCCAAGTGCTCAGAGTAGCCTAACCTATGACTGACTCCCGGCCCTGGTGTGGGACAGCCGCACTGAATCATTTTTACAGTAAGTAAATGTACACTTACATGCTAGCCTAAAATGTTGGTAAGGTGGATATTAAAACAGCATCATGCCATAAGATAAAATTAAGTAGCAGAACAGGCAAGTGTAAATTCTCTTAAAATTATTGAAACCAGATTTTCTAACAATATCTGGATATTAGCAGACACATTTTGCAGACGTATTTGTATTTGACAAAAAAACATGTTCGAATCTTGTTGATTCAGGTTATTTCTAAATAAATTTATTTCTGGATGCAAGGTCATGACATTTTGAACAAATTCGACCAAAATGCAAAGAATTGTGACAAAAATGTATTATATCCAATAGTTTATATATATATATCTGTTAGGAAAATGATAAACAACCACTTTAAAGTTAAACTAATCAATTTTGTGACTGACTTTTATGCTAAACCTGTCATTTGAGACCCGCATGTCCAAGTCCAGGAATGCATATCTAAAATCATCTGAATGGAGCATTTGTAGCCAATTTGTCTTATACATCAATAAAAAGACACAAAACATCTGACATATACCCAGCTGTTTTGTGTTCTATAGCATGTAATGTGTATAGTTGCATGCACAATTTCCATCCTTATGCAATAAACAAACACCCCATCCCCACTCCCGCTTCCCCGTCACCACCAGCAGCTGATTGTAAAGTGAACATGGCGTGGTCGGCTCTCGTGTACGTGCACGTAGCTGATTGCAATAACAGTGTTAGCTTGGTTTTGCAATTGGATTAAATTGAACTTATATTGACGCTGTTATATTTTGTTCCCGTTTCTGTATTTTGATGCACATTATTAAAAGCATTGGTCGTTTGGATGTAGCGCTTTCAGTTCATTTTTTTTAAAGGTTACAAATACAATTATCACACATGGGCAATAACTAACAATAATAACTGCAAACAAGGCTCTAATAGTTGACCACAGTTGTGATCGGCAGGTTGCACGTGCCAGGGAAGATAGTCCGTAGTTATGAAAATACTGTAATTTCAACATATTGTCGGGATTACTTTATTTTATTTTATTTTTTTTTATAAAGTACACAGTTACTGCATTGCTGGTCATGTGGGTGCACTTTCTGATAGGGTGAGATCTATATGCTGAGGAAAATGTCGCGTGGCATTGTCAGATCAGGCGCCAAGCTGAGACATCGCCATTTTTAACAACCATTATACTCTACAGATATATACAACAGCATAATGACTTTAGCTCTATTTGATGGTTACAAAATGCAGAATATTTCCACTTGTATCTAATAAGACACTGATGACATAAAATTGTTTTCTGTTTTGCCACGTTTGTCAGTCATACAGCTACATTTTTGGTGGTTTGGTGCTTTGAAAAGAAAATATTTATAATTACTCTATATTTCCTAACAACATAACTCAAAATACTAACATTTGCAACGTCTGCCTGTCAATAGAAAGGCGGTAATTATCACTATGACAATTTTTTTAATCATCGAATTCACTGAAATGTAAATAGTGGAACTGTTGAATTTTACAACAACCCTTGATGCTAATCACCCTCATCATCCCATTGCCTAAAGCTTCAACCGTGGCTTTTTAAAGGGGGGCCTTTAACACTTGATTTTGAAGGGAAAAAATCTTTTCATACAAAAAAAATCTTATACATAATATTTGCAGGTGTTTTTATAGGTCGGGTTTTACCACAGGTCTTAAAAATTATATTTATGGTATCCCCTTGCTGCTGCTCAAAAGATCCTAGTCCACCAACAAATTTAAACATAGATACCGCTGGTCAATAGATTTGCCATAGCAGACAAACTTTTGTCACCACAACAGTGACTATATACTTACACAAAACATCTTCAAATGCAAAATGTAAATAAACATCCAAAGTAGGTTTTTGTATATTCATCACTAAAAGTTTGTTTCAAATTTTGTTCGGCAAGGGTGGTAATATTTTTTGTCAATACCCCTGAAGTCATGGGGTTACCTTGAGCTACTTGGGGCCACTTTGAGCGTTCAATGTTGTACTAGACCCTGTTTATTTAAGTGATATATCCTGGTATCAGTGAATTAAATTTAAATATTAATGCTTTTCTCTAAAATGGGATATAGTCACCTTCCCCTAGCTCATGTATGTGTGTTTTAATGCATGGATGCGTGCATGTGTACGTAGAAATTAGGGCGGGGGAGCTGGCATTATTTGCAAGGGTGAGGTGGGAATGGGGGGGGGAATGGAAGGTCACAAAATGTTGTCATCCCAAAACAAGCGGGTCACAAAATTTCACCATCTTCATATCGGGGGGGGGGGTCATTAAAAAAAGAACGTTTATAATACACCAAAATGCAACATTTACTACCAAAAGATCCCAAATTTCATAAAACCACTAATGCAGCCTTGTAACTTAAATTTTCACTTTTGGCCCATAGAATACACTGAAAGCATGTTATTAACTTTACTCAGACTAACTATACAAATATCCAGCTTAATGAAAACTTAGTAATATATCCTAATTTAGCTGCAGTGCCATCTGTCGCGAGAGAATGGGGGGGGGTGTAAAAAAATATCCATACCAATAACGGGGGAGGGGGGGGGGGGGTAGCTACAGATCCAACCCTTGTAAAAATAGTAGATTATTTACCAGTAAAGGAAACCTAGAAATGTTCTAAAGTACAAGGTCTTTCAGTGGATTTTCAATCTTGGGGATCATCTTGGGCTTTTAAGCTGGGTTGACCTCAAATCAACCTTGGACATTTTTTTTTAAATATGCAAATTAGGGCCGCCATTATGGAAAATGCTATTTTCCTCAATATCTTTAGAACTATACATGATTGAACAATAAATCTGGTGTCCTATCCTATGTTTTCATGGTCAAGGATAATGATAAAGATATACATTTGGGAGTCCCGTGTATACATAGGCTCTAAATGGATCACACGTGACAAGAATAAGCTAAATGTTCATTTCAAGTCATATCAATGGTGTACTTTATTGCGGTTCACAAAGGCCCTAGAAAGGAACTACCAATGGTTCCCTGTTTTAGCACAGCTGATCATTCCATCAGCTGATCTTTTAGTCGATTTTTTACCCCCACAATGAAGATCAGGGTTGTTAATTGGTTTCACATTGCCTGTCTGTTTGTCTGTCTGCAGACAAGATCTTGTCCGGATCATTACTCCTTGATCCTTAAACTTAAGATTCATGAAATTTCACACATACATGAACCTTGCTCAGGAGGTGTGTCATACAGTGTAAGTAGGTAACTAGTTTAAATATCTAGGTCACAGTGGTGCATTAACTCTTGTACTGCCAACTGCGACTGAAGTCGAATTATTAGGACAAACTGCTCTCAATTATAATAATGATCATAGATTCATAATATCTTGTGAAAAGACTAGCTTTTCATATGGGCGCCTACAGCATGCCTATAGTCCAGAGGACATATTGGTCTGGGATCAACAGATTGCCACAGCGCTGTGGCAGTGCGTCCAAAGCGAACCGAGGAAAGCTGTTGGCTAAGTCCAAGACTTGGCACTGAAAGAGTTAATATGTGTAACTGCACAAGATATTCTCCTGGCCATAACTCCTTCATTATTGCATAGATCTTTTAACTTGACTTGAGTATTGTAAAGAATGTGTCATACAACAAAAGTAACTTAACATGATTATTTTTCATCACTAGTAAGTGTAATTATGGTGTGCAATATACCAAATTCCTAAAAGGAGACTTTAGCACAAAAATAAAATATTTGTTGTACATGAATATCATTACTTTGGTGTTGGTATCCTTTAGGACATAATATTTCTTTACATGTTGCTATTAAAACAAATATGCTTCCATATTGATGACTTACTATAAATACCTGTAGAGCTATAATTTGGTGTTGACATCTTGCATGATGGGATTTTTTTTTAATAGACGGCTAACGTAATATGTGTGCTAGTAGCACTTAGATAACCTATAACTTGTAGAGTGCTTAGCTTGGTGTTGGGATTGCATGATCTATTCTTGTAGATGGCTAGTGAATCCTGCCTGCTACCATTCTGTCAAGAGAAGGGACCCCTTCAGACCTTCAAGGTCCAAGGTATCAAGACTATCATCCAGCGCAGTAAGGACACAGGAGATGATATTCACTTAAAGTTACAAGCCATTCTAGATTCATCACGAGAGAATGCAACCATACAATGTCACAAAGCCTGTTACTGCGCTTACACTTCTAAGCAACATGTAGCCAAACATTTAGCAAACAGGAGAAGGGACGTCTTTTGTACTTCATAAACAGAGCAGCCAAGCATTTGAGTCACAAGGTCTCAGCTCCCTACATTTCAGTATCAAATACATTGTTTGATATGTGGTAAAGAGTGTATTGCTCAGGACCCAAAGCACCCAGACTGAAGCGAGCATATTATCCAATGTGATACCAAAGATTGACCTGAACTTCCGGCCTTGAAAGATGTTCTCTTAGATGTGTGTGAGCAGATAAATGGGGCAAGCAGGTTGAAATTCGTATCAAAGGTGCTCTTGCAGATTTACCTGCTGCAGATGCACAATACCACAAAAAGTGTTATGATGAATTCATCAAACTTCAAAAATATACGATGTTGGCAACCGTATCTGATGCAATTCATGATGTGGCACTGAAAATGGTGGTTGATGTTATGTATAAAGATCAGAATATGTGCACATGGACATCTGTTGAACTGTATGATATGTACTATAGTTTTGGCGGACAATTATCTCGTAAGCAAATGCTTACAAACCTGACAGGCTATTTGGGAGAGGACATAGTCATTGTACACATTGAGGGTTGTGCATCTGTTGTGGGATTTAGACATTTAGTAAGCAAGTCTATGAAGATGGTAAAAGTAGATTATGTTGATGAAGAAAATGTAGATGGTGTGGTAAGGCAGGTTACAAGTGAGGCAAAAGCAATACAGTACAATAATGCAGTTTATGGTCTAGGCAACTTCACATACAACAATACACTGAAGGAGACTAGCACTACCCTACTCACACTGATACCTAAATTGGTTTCAAATGGCCAGGTGACACAATTATCTCTCAGTCTATCACAAGCTATCCAGACGCATATAACAGATGCGGGGAACCAGACAACTCTAGGGCTGGCAGTGAAGCTGCATCATAGATATGGGAGTTCGGACTTGATCAAACTCTTGCATGATTATGGATTCACGGTCTCATATGATGAAGTCATACGATTTTGGATGTCAGCTGCAAAGGTTGTGGGTGACAATAGTAGTGTGCTACATCAGGCTATGGGCATGACTCCAAGAATAGGGCATATCTTTGGATGGTTTGACAATTTTGACCTTTTGGATTCATCTCCTTTTGGGCGCCGAGAGACACATGTCATGGCACATGAGTTTCAAATGAATCCCGTAGCCATCACTGAGAAAGGAGATGAGGAGCCTGGTGTAATGAACCTTGTCATCCCTCACCTTCACAAATCAGTTGCACAGTCTTCTAGTTTCACCCAATCTATTTCATTGCAACACTTTACTGCACCAAAGAAAGAAAATCCCCGTTACTTAATGACATCATGAATCCTAGATGCAGATGTACTTGACCGAGAGAAGGGTCTTGCATCTCCTCAGCTTCAGGATGCTCAGTGGTTAAACACGCTTCCTCAAACCAAACCATGGTGTGGTCTAGATTCAATAACCATATTGGCAGGGAAATAGGTCCATCTGGACTCAAACCCGCCACTGTTTATCTACTTGGTCATCTGGTAGATGATCCACCTGCTCATCCTGATACTGTTCTGACATCATTGCTTTACATGAAGAGGTCATTGGCTGAGTAGGGTATGACATATGCCAATTTGTCGGTAGATATGCAGCTGTATATGGTTGCTCAACAATTTAAAGGGTGGTCTGGATTCAATAACCATATTGCCAGGGGAATATATAGAAGAAGCAGGAAATCATCCAATGGGGAAACATTGGGTTTAATAAGTTGGTAAAACTGACACTCTTGGTCCACCAATTTCTTCGTGCAGAGAGGGAGAGAGATTAATCCATCAGTTTCTTCGTACAGAGAGGGAGAGAGATTGGCTTTTTCTACAGCTTTGCTTAGAAAGAATGCTACCTTACTTCTTTGGGGCAGTTCACATTCATTATGCCAGGTACAAATCATGGTACCTGCTCAAGATGCGCAACCTTCCTACAGATGTGAACGCAGACCTCATTGCTGGAACACTGTCTGCGGCACAATGAAGGCTCATGAAATTCTGTCTCAAGTGATCAATTTGGCGAACAAACTGCTATCAAGAGTGGAAAGGGTAGCTTAAAAGGTATGACCCTTTCATCAGATCTAGTTGCTGAGTGGATCAAGTAATTTCCAATCTCTGTCTACCTCGCTGATACCATGGACCATATGTACTCGAAACAGGCTCCTGAATCTTAAGCACAGACTAAACCCAAAGAGGAAGGTAAAAGGAGCTTGATACAGATGACCTAAACAAGATTGCTGTAGAGCTTGAGAAGCACTCTGATCCATTCACAATTGACAGCTCTGTTCTGTATAACATTGGGAAAGGCCAAGTAGCCCCAGACGATGTACATGTGGCAGATGCACTCTCCATTGGAGAGAATATGGTCACATCATTCCAAAACAATCTGCCCTCTGGGCTTCATGCTATATTTCCACCCTGTTCACACAATGGAACATTTAAATAGCGGTACTGATGACATAATCATTTTTAACCTTGAGGCTATATTTGTCTGTCTTCTGATGGTAGGACAGCAGCGGCAAATGCAGTTAGAAACCGTTTTTGAGTATGAGTTGAGTGCTGCACCTTCCTCACTGTTAGAAGAGTATGGCTGTTTGCGCAACGGCAACAAATCTATACTGGCCAGCCATCTTTGTGTGTTGCAGCAGAGAGTGATATCTCCAGATGTAGTCACAGTGGATGCACAACAGCTATTGTATCACATTACATGGCCTCATGCAGGTTATGCATCAACCCTTGGTGAGAGCATCAAGCAACACCTCTCTAGTAACTCAGCTGACTGTGAAAAGATTTTGGCCTTTGATAATTATGATGATCTTTCAGCCGAAGACCATGAGAGAATGCAACGTGCTGGTGGGTGTTCTACTACCAACAACCTCACCATCAATAATCATCTCCCAAATGGTGATTCTGCTATGAAAAATAAGCACAACAAACAGGAGCCTTCATGGGTATTATCAAATTCAACTTTGGACCAAGCATATCACTGGAGAGTAAATATGATGGAGGTTTTTCCCATGATGAAGCTGATATCACAATGATTGCTTATATGCTGCAAGTAGCTGAGTTTGATCAAGAGCATGGGAAAGTCCTTGAATGTTGTATGCTGTCATCAAATACGTATAGGACATGCTTATTATTGTGTCTTTCAATTTCACACAATCCAGAAGACTGTTTTTATACTTTTATGTTAATATTTGACCATAAGAACATGGGTATCGACATTTATTTTGATAATGTAGCATGTTTTTTTTCTGAGATATTGCAAAAAACAGCTTTTTTTGATAATGGCGGACTTAATTTGCATATTCTAATAGTTGCCAAAGGTTGTCATTAGGGCAACCCACCTAATTTTTTTAGCCAGCCATGCGATTGCAAATACACCAAAATAAAACTGTACTCTAGAACAATTCTGGGTCCATAAAGGAACTCAGATCAATTTCAAATAGACTATAGGGGGGACACAAAAGAGTTGATGTAAGCCCACCCCAAAAAATACTGCCAGCCCCAGAAGTCATTATTGCACATTATAAGTCTAGAAACAATGCCTTGTTTTATTTCATTTTAAAGACAGGTAACAATCCAAACCCATTTTTAGGGATCTGAGACATTAAGAGTCTCATAGAAGGAAAAATATTATAGCAAGTATATGAAAAGTATATGTGAAGGCTGTGATCTAAGATTTGAAATTTGTAGATACGGGCTTAATTGCTAAATAAAGATACAGGTTTGTTGCAAACACATGAGATTTAATATACCTATGCAGATCTGGATATTGCCATTTACAGGCGAAGCAAATCTTTAATTTTTCTTTATGGACTTCATGTGAGCATATATATCTACAAAATAGATCCAGATTTTTATACGACAGCTTACATTCAAATGCCATTTTATTGATGTCAGTTTAATTTTGGGCACCAAAAGTATCTATAAATTATCCCTAATAGGTATCTTACTGTACCCAGGTTTTATTATTAGCACACGTACGATATATAATTTAGATTGTCAAAATTAAGACAAGCCAATCTTCAGCTGCTGATTGTCATATTGTTACAAAACATTGATACTGTATTTCATAATTCAATAAATAACTTACAGTGATGTTCTATTTGCTCTCTCTGATAACAATAAGCTTATTCTTTTGTGCGTTACTATCCCACTTATTGACAAAATCTTTCATTTGTAAAGTCTTGGGTACTATCAATATATATTATGAGTTAGACTGAAAACCAGATGATTTTTTGTTTAACTCATTCTCATATTGTTTTTATGGATGGTAACGATCTGCACATGCTTTTGACCTTTTTGATGTGAGCCATTTTTTTTCAGTTACAGCTGACACTACTTACTCGTTATGGCAAAAAACTACACGCGTTAAAAATAGCCCTAGGGTGGGGTTACTTTCAACACCCATATAACAAATAATATATACGTAATGCTATGTATCCAGAAAGTTTAAGGCTGCGTAATCACAGGTTCTTTTTCCCCTAATACAAACACAAAATGTTTGGTGTACGGGCAAAAGTATTCAAACATAACAGAAAAGACAACAAAATCGTTTAAACAAGCCCAGGTTGACAGTATGGTTCTTTGGTATTAAACTTCTAGCCTGTAGATTCCTTAATAGGGGTGGTCATATCTAGGTTAGTTTACCAAATCTGCATGTGGCATTTCTATCCTTTTGTTTGTCAAATAGATTCCGTTTTAAGGGGTTCCCAGTCTCCTGCTGATTCCGTTTAAGATTATACTCCTAATTTTCTGTTTTTTCATATTTTGCGACTCTAGTTCTTGGTTTTCATCTTTCCTTTCGTTTGTCCCATAGACTCCGTTTTATGGTGTTACCCTCTCTCCCTTTTCTTTTAGATTTTGTTACAGAGTATAATCCTGATTTTCTGTTTCTTCATATTTCAGGACTCCACTGGGTGGACTTCTCTTAAGACATCTCACTCTATCTTAGGGTGTAACCCTTTAGTCTTTTCACTTAAAAGTTCTGCAGCTGTCATTTTTTGACTATCGAGTACTGTTCTTCCTCTTTCTCTAACATTTCATACTCTCTCTCTCTTTGCTTCGACAAGCAGCTGCATTGCGTGTATACCTTTTAATTTTGTCTTAGGTATGCCTATAGTGCTGCACTACATAGCCCTACAGTTTAGGGTGGCTGGTGGCTCTGGTCGAACACATAGAATTTAAACTTATAAGTTCAGGGTATATAAACAAGTCATAATGGCTGAAGCATCTTGTATGAGGTTCATTCCTGAAAAGCGCCAAAGATACAATATCAATTGGGAGAAGTGTATGATTTGTCAGGACAGAGCTGGTGGAAAACATGGTGGTCCAACATACAATGTATTAGACAGGCTCAAGTAATCCTGCATTGTAAGGGAATATGATGTTTGTGACTGCATGGCTAAGTACTTGGGAAAAAATATCCATTGGCAAACAAATTGTTACAATTTATACACAAACAAAACCGAGATTGATAGAATTAGAAAGTGACAAGAATCAGTAATTACATCAAGCACCACTTCATTTGCTACACGTACAGGCAGTACAGGTGCCACAGAAAGTGTGGCAGCAACTCATTCGCGTAGCCACTGACTGGACAAAATTCCTAATTTGCCAGAAAAATTAGCCACAAAAAGTGAAAGAGACAATAGTAATTAGATCTGTCAATGGTGAGGAGGCCCTAAAGAATGAAGCTAGTGTACTTTCAGATCAAACATGTTGATAGGAATATCTGGAGTTGATTTTGTTGCTGCTACTGCCAGATACCATAAGGCATGTAGAGATCCAAGCAAAGAATTTGAGTAAAAGACCATCATGTGACACTGTGGGATCTGATGAATCATTGCACCAAACCGTGTCTCAAGTACTTGTCGATGTTTAAAGGTGACTATGAACGTGGGGTTTAAGGCAAGGACTCTTGCTATTCCAGTCTGCCAAACCATAGATGTCCAATAGCACGCTCACTTATATTCAGTTACTGAATGCAGTTTACCATATATTCTATTTAAAGGAAAATAGGGTATGTGGCCTAGGCTTTAGAAAAAATGTTAATTAAGAGTCAAATTCTGTATTTTACTAAAGTATGCATTCTTTGTGGTCAGACGAGAATGTCAAATTATCTGATTAATAGAACGCACAGATACCCAAGAGTTAATTTTGGTGAAGTTTAATATTCAATGAGTCTCGTCCTTTGTCTTTCTGTAGCTATTATGATACGTGTACACTGTACTGATGTCAAAGATGGGATAAGACATGTCTTTAAGTTTTCTGTTCTGTCCACCTGTAATGGCGGTGGTGGATGAGCGTGGTATAAAATAGTCCTGCGATATGTAATGCATATTTAGGTGGATGGTCAGGGTAACAAGAGAGGTGGGACCCAGTCACAATATGAATACAAGGGAATAAATTTCCCCAGCAGGCTAACCTTGAGAGTAGAGTATACTCCATAACTGCTAACTTTCTATCCTTTTTGTTGTAGTGTATGATATGTGGTCATTGTGCATTACTTTATTCAGTATTGTATTTCCGCTGTACTGCTTCAGGCACTTAGCAAAGATGTATACATGCTTACTTGTAAGTTAATTCAGCACAGTTTGTGGAGAAATACAGTTTTTGTTAAGTTTGTTTAAATTTATAAAAGGGTCTTTTCAATTTACAGATTTATTATTAGGAAGTGAGCTAGAAACGTTTCAGTTAAAGTTGCTGATGATTCAGGGATTCTTGCTGATATACCGTCTTATTTTTCATATAAAAAAGGCTGTAATATGTTGTTTTCTTTCATTAGCTCATTC
>CAXHWN010000845.1:0-56000 GCA_964020975.1 Hermodice carunculata | reverse complement strand
AAATATTCAGGAAATGTAAATGTAATAATGAGTGTCTTATCCTTCCAACACAATCATGGCATTTAATATTAAGTTATCATCATTAAACATACGAGACATGGCAGACACATTTAAACAGAGATCAATATTTCATTTGCTCAGAAAATTTCATTCTGGTATATATTTCTTACAAGAAACACATAGTACTTTGCAAAGAGAACATATATGGAAGAGTGAATGGGGTGCTCTTTTCTACTACTCTCACGGTACCTTCAACAGCAGGTGGGTTGCTATTTTAATGTCACAAAATCTAGAATATAAGGTGCAAGAAGTCATTACTGATGATGATGGGCGGCTACTAATTCTTAATATTTTGATAGACGAAACTCGTTTCATCTTAGCCACTATATATGCACCAACAAAAAACTTTGAAAAGGATCAATGTGTTTTTATAGAAATGGTACATAAAAATTACAACCATATCAAGGAGAAAATATCGTTTAGGGAAGTGATTTCAATTCAATTTTGAACCCAGACTTACATGATAGAGGAGGACAAAAACTGGTATCACAAAATACATGCGAAAAGTTTTAGACTTCCTTGTCAATGAATTAGACCTTTCAGATATCTGGCGTACGAGGAACCCAGACCTTTTCATGTTTACCTGGCAATCAAAGAACCCATTAGTACAATGTAAACTAGATTATTTGTTGAATTCCTCTTTCTTACCAACTCATGTCACTGATGATAAGATAACACCATCTATTAAAACAGACCATAGTCTTATTTGTTAAGAGTTGAAAGGTAACTTGTCTTGTAAACGTGGTCCAGGTTTCTGGAAATTCAATTCTGCTTTACTGAAAGATTCCACATATGTTCAGAATATCAAAGAATTATTCAATATTTGTAAAGAAAAATATGCAGACTATACAGATAGAGGATTGGTATGAGAAAAAGAATTAAAACACAGATTTGATAATTTGGTCGCAGATGAAAATAGAGATAAGTGCTGAACTGGCTGAAAGTAACGATAGACAAACAAAAGGTGCAATGATTAGATCTAAAGCAAGATGGATGGATGTAGGAGAACAGAACTCTAAATATATCTTTGGTTTGGAGAAACGAAATTATAATAATAACATCACAAAATTACAAGATGCCAATGATGTGGTCATTACCCCACCCGAACTAATACTAACTTCTTTTTTTTTTAAATGAAAATGTTCCAAAAACTTAGTGAATTACAAAAGCAAAAGAGAATTTTATCACTGACAGAATGTTTTTAAGCCTTGAAGTTGTTTAAAAATAATAAAAGCCCTGGCTCTGGTGGCTTTACGGCTGAGTTTTATAACGTTTTCTCGAATGATACACAGGAATTTGTAACAGGCAGCATTAATTTCGCATTTGAAGAGGGCAAACTATCAGTAGATCACCGTAGTGTTATAATTTCTTTACTTCCAGAAAAAGACAACCATCGAATTTTCCTGAAAAATTGACGGCATATTTCTTTATTAAATATTGATTATATAATAATTGCCAAAGTGTCAGCAACTCGACTAAAAAAGCTTCTTCCTGCCTTGATACATAGTGATCAAACTGGTTACATCTCGGGTAGGTATATTGTAGAAAATATTAGATTAATATCAGATGTAATCCAGTACTGCAACTTAAGAAAGGATACCAGGTCTTATACTAATGATTGACTTTGAGAAAGCCTTTGATACAATTGAATGCAAATATCTTGATCAAGCTTTGGAATGTTTTAATTTTGGTCTTAATTTCAGGAAATGGGTGTCGATTCTGCATGATGGTATTTCAAGTTGTATCATGAATAATGGGTAAGCCTCACATTTTTCCAGTTGGGCCGTGGAGTTAGAAAGGGGTGTCCCCTTGCCCCTTTTTTGTTTGTCTTAGCCGTTGAAATTTTTGCCATATCTATAAGATCAAACAGTGACGTAAATGGTATTCATATTGGTGATACTGAAGTGAAAATTAGTCGGTTAGCTGACAATACTACATGTTTCCTGGCCTATGCAGCATCAGCTAAGTCTTTGCTTCAAAGGTTTTGCTTCAAAGGTTAAAATGTTTCGAGACATGTTCCGGTTTGAAATGCAATATTGAAAAAACGGTAACCACATTGATTGGAGGAGAAAAACATTCCCCTGACTGGGATTTGCCTGTTAGATGGAGCACAGGATGTTTCTCCACACTTGGTTTAACTTTTACTAATAGTGAACTTGAAATGGGTTCCTTGAATTTTGCATCTAGGGTGCAATCATTCATAGATGTATTAAAAGTGTGGAAGGTTCGATAGTTATCATTAATAGGTGAAAACATAGTATTGAAAGGTTTAGCTGCATCAAAATTGTTCTATTGCATTTCTTTCTTCTGTTTACATAGAAGAAAAAATATCGATCATGTTCAACGATGCATAAATGAATTTTTGTGGAATGGACCAATTCTTAAAGTTAAAAGAATAATCATGTGTAATAAATTCCACGACAGCGGGCTCAAAATTTTACACTTTAAATCTCAAGTAAAGGCTTCGCTTTTAAAATGGGTCAAAAATTTATTTAACAATATGGTTGCAAAATGGAAACACTTTTTTCAGGCTTCCATTCCATTTATTGTCCTGAAAGACTTATATCTGTCAAGGTATCACATATTTGCAAATTGACACTTGCCCCCTTTTTACAAGAACCTTATAAATTTGTGGAACCAGTTTAAATTAGATTATGAGCCCATTGATGGTAATGACGTCCGAAGTGAATTTCTGTGGTTTAATGATTTTATTTTCATACAAAATTCCTCTTTTTCTAAAACATTGGTGTCAGTTAGGTATTAAGCGAATTGCTGATCTTCTTGACGATGAGTACCTTTTTGTCACAGCCAACCTTACATTAGAAATATGGTCTACAGGCGAACTTCCCAGAATATTTGTCCATTCGATCTGGTACACCAGTAAAATGGAAACAATTTTTATTGATTGAACACAATAAAATATTTCAGATGTGCCAGTGCTAAATATTGAAGGGAAAAAGAGAAAAATTAATATTATCCAATGTAAAGAATTTTATTGGACATTTATATATTCTAATAGCTTGCTGACCCCAACAGCTTGGCAACACTGGATGGAATATTTTAATTTAAATGGAAGATGACTGACGAAAAATTCATATTTTGCCATTAGATATACTTTTGAAACAAGACTACAAAGTTCTCAGGTTGCCTGTATACATAGATTCGCAGCTCATAATGCACAATTATACAAGTATAAATTAATTGAATCGGAACAAGGTAATTTTTGCGAGAAAAAAAGACACAATTATTCATCGATTTTGTAAGTGTGATCACGTAACAGGTTTTTAGGAACTGTTTCAACAGTGGTAGAATTCATGTCATGTAATCATCATAATATCATAAACTTGACAGAATTTTATATAATGTTTGGATTTTTCTATGATCAAAAAAGGTATGCTCTGAACCAGTGTTTACTGGAAGCAAAATACTTTATTCACTGTTGTGTTTACAAAAAGAAGTCTCATTTCGAGCCTTTCTTCGGTATTTAAGAAATAAGCTCACCGCTGAACAACATATGTATAACAGGAATCAGCAAGAAGTCTTTGCACCTCGACGGAATTCTGTAGCTCACACTTTATCTCTTGTATATTCAAAGGCCAATATAATATTATTTAATAAAAAGAAAAAAAGGAGACACAGATAGAATTCAATGTTTTATTAGATCACCCTGCGATTGACACTTTTAACAATAGAAGGACAATAACTGTAATTTACTTGACAATGCTTCTCTCCGAGGTTGTTTCTTTGTATGAAAGGTAATGGTAACTTAAGCTTAAAGGATTAATATCTTGGAATGGCACCTGAACCCAGACTGTCACCCCAGCTTAAAACAATCTTTAGATGTGGTTCTATCAAACTAGCATAAGTGGCAAATTATACTTTTCAAGGCAAAAAAAATAATCACATCTGTATCCTTGGCTCCCCATTTGTATATGTGCTGGTAACCTGCACACTAACCATGACAACATGGGCGCACTGTGAACTGTGTCCTCGATTGGGCAAAGCAGCGACCTGGTTCCTCTGCTCCCGTTTCCCCGTGTTTCAGTACCGCTGCAAAGACGAGCGTACTAATGCTGGAACCTCGTCACCACCAGTCAAAGAAATAGTACATCTTTTGCTGCAAGACCACCTAGGGAAACTCGGTCACAACAGTGGCAGAGGGGAGTTCCCTGTAGCATAGTAATGCACAAGTTAGGTGCATGTTGACTGAGTCCTGCCTAGCCGTCAGCCTTCCTGGGCAGGTCGCAGTTGGCCTGTATCCGTAAGATGCCTCCCTGACTACCCCCCCCCCCCCCCCAGCACTCAATGCATTCACTGAAAACGGGACGTGAAGATCTATCGTTTTTGCGAAACGCAAGAAATTGATTCCCTCAAATATTATTTTGAAATTATCTTAGGGCATGTGCATGTAGGTTTGTGCGCGAGTTTGCTGTTTTTGTAACCCAGTCTGGCTTTTATGTCTAATTGTGCATCAGGAGATCCATCTTTCAACACCTTTTGCAGTATCTCTTTTATGATGTGAAAAAGTCGGAGGAAAAATTTGAAGCCTCATGCAGAAAAGTGATACTGAGGTACGCCCCTGTAGAATGACAGTAGAGTGGTGTCATGCGCCTCTGGCATACATATATTTATATATATATATATATATATATATATATATATACATATATATATATATATATACATATTATATGCATGCTCAAGTGTTTGAAATAATGCAGTTATAGTGACACTGTTTCATGCGTATATTTTGCATAACAAATATTTATTTCATTATTTATTTATTGATTGATTCATTGTACACATTAGTTACTCCCATGTACACAAGTTCCCAGGGCAGGGGCACACCGTGTCTGGGGGAAAAGGTGTATCCAACAGGATCATATTTTTACAATATGGTGCATTTACAAGTGACATGTATAAGATCAAATAAAGGTATTCACAATTTTCACTCAATTTAACTATACAGATGTCAGATATACACATGAAACGTATGTGCTACCACATTGGACACCTGGAATATATTTTCCCCATGCTGCTTGGCACTCTCGCAATCAGATCCCTAGTTTTCTAGTTTTGTTAACAGGGACGAGGCCACAAACTGTTGTGAGCTAAACGAAACATTGTGCTTGGCGAGGTAGCCTTTTATGTAAGCAAAGTACAGTCCCAGTAGAAAAATGTCCTCATCCCATATATATATATATATATATATATATATATATATATATATATATATATATATATATATATATATATATGAACAACATGGCGCAGGCTAGAATGTTTCGATAAGATCTGCAAAGCAAGGTGGTCCTTAAGAAGGTGTATATCCATTGTGAGTAAAAACTTTATGTGTTGACCCACAGGGATTTGCATCAGAAAAATTAAAGTGTGTCAATATCAATTATCGTTGTATGTCTTGCTCTCTGATCAAGGGCACCGGACTGTGGGCGCGAGTCACTTTAGTGACGAGAAGGGGACAAACGAGATATGCCGCTTCCGCGCATTTTTTCCAGATTAAATCGCTTTTGTCCACTGCATACATATAATCTATACCTCCAGTTGTTCGTAAGAACCTACTTCATCGATTGCAACGCAGCAATCGCTCCACTAGCAACAACGTACCGGGTTTTTTTTTTAACCTTTATTCTCAACTCTTCAAATCAGTCAGTCTTCGTTGTACGGAAATGATCTTTGACTCATAAAGTTAACCTTTGACTGACCCGTAGCTGCACTTCAATTATTACTGTCCTCTCATTGGCCAAGCTATTGTCGGCAAAATGGCGTCAACAGAGGTGAGTAATTTAAAGGTCCATTGCAGAATCGATCATGATAATTGTCATATTGGTGGCAAAAGGCCTGACAATGTTGAATTACTCTTGAGTTTAACTGATTCTACAACGAACAATGTATTTGACATATTGGATTGGTCATGTTTTTGACGTTAATATTCGTTTGACTTTCAGGCACTTTCCGAACCATGTGGGAACGATAATAGGGTAGTTTGTCATAGCTGTTCATGGCATGGTACATCAAATGAACAGGTGTTTACTTGGAGGAATTGTTGTTGATTATTCCTCAAAGGTGTGATTAACTGAGAGGGTGCATTTCGTTATCTATTGACCTAGAAGTCATCACATCTAACTGTCACATTGATTAAATGAGCCGCAATTTTTCAAGTGATTTATTTCGATGTTCGGCGATAGTCTGCACATTGACAGCTCACTGTCACCATGGAGGGATGAAACCGCCATTATATTTACTGTATATTCTCATATTAGCATAAAGGCATATAACTTTTGTAGCGTCACGTTCTTAAATAAATTATGCAGTTGGTGTTGTGCAGACACCTTTCACTGAAAACATTCAAGATAAAAAGGGGGAGTGTATAGATAGAATAAAAAATTATGCCAGTGTTCACCTGTCATAGCCAGGAAACACATGCTCCGAGCACCGCTTGCCAGCATTACGTCACTGTGTATGAATATGTGATTCGCCCTCTGTTTATAAAATTCATCATGGAAAAAATATCCGTCAAACCATACAACACAAACAGGCTGATAAGTTCATGTAATAGTCTGGCTGAAACAGTGGGTTAATTACAGGTAAATGGCCCCCAAAGGTGTCAGCACAAAACAACCAAGAACTATTAAGTGCGGTAACCTGCACCTGATTGGCCGCAATGGTGTATTCATACCTGGAGGAAGGAAGCTGTCACTGAATATCGCAGCATCGGGCAATAACCAGGTTTATTGCTCCATGATTGCAGAGACTGCCAGATTTTCTGATAGGTGCTACAAATACAGTACATTTGAAGGGCCTACATGAGGATTTGTGACAAACTCCCTTATTCTTTCAATTTTGAATTTGGCCTAAGGCTAAGCCATATAAAATATAAGGATATTTTCCAAAATTACAATTTTACATGTAAAAAACTGACTTGTGACTTGGTTTTGGGATTCAAGTCATAGGCTAATTAGATCGTCTGAAACCATGACAATGTATTGTGCTTTTAATTTGGACACTAAAATTTGGAAGTCCCAAACTAAGGATAATCTTGGAATCTGATGACTGGAAAATGCCCCCCCCCCCACGTGCACACAAGCAATGGCACTTTACTACTAAAATAATTTACACGACACAGTGACAAAACTTGGATTAGTTTATGGATTAAAACTAGACTGACTCGATAGGGAGCAATTTTTGTATGTCTGATTTATTCTGGAGTTCGCTGTGACGTCACACCCCATCGAGAACTCAGTGAAACTTCACAGACTTCACCATTCATTTACATGCTAACCTTGGCTACTTTGCTGATCAAATTTATTGGAACTCAGAACTATTTACGAGTCTAACTTATGGTATTGAAGAAGCTGTAATCTTGTTAAACTAGGTGCAAAGTTACGTCAAAATATCTTGTCCAAAACCTGAACATTGAGCAGGTTTTTGTTGGTCTTTTTTAGCAACGTGTATGCAGGTTGTCATGTTGGATGGTCACCTAGCTCTTTGTGGCTGCATTACTGTTGTTCACACCTTTTAGTTACATGTGGTCGGCCAAAGTTCCTCGGTGTGTGAATTTGAAAGTAAAGAAATGAGGTACCTAGCTGTGCGGTCATTTTAAGTCGCCAACTATATGGGTCAAATTTGATAATTATTTCAGTTCACATGCAGTATTCACATATTTGAGGGACACAGATCACTTATGAGAAAGGCTTATATGCAACCTATTTCAGCACTTTCTTCTCATCATGGTGGGTACAACTGTTTGAAGGAAGAATAGTTCTATACCAAGAGTTCATGAAAAGTCAAGGTGGGTACAGTGTGTGTTTGTGTGTGAGTGGGGGGGGGGGGGGGTACCATGCCCAGCGAGATTGACCTTTTATCTGTTCCATGATATGAAAACATGCTTTTTAAGCTGATAAGAGAAGTGGCATCCCTACTATACCCATATGATAACTTGATAAACAAAGTAAGGATCTGTCTGTCAGGCACATTTGATACATTACTACAATGTAACATAATTTGTAGAATATGTGGACACTTTTCACATTCACAATTCAGTTCACCAAAGTGATCTATTTTATGATTGGAATGAGCAGAACTCGAACCTACAACCATTGACACCAGTATATTTAATCTCATTTCAGATAACAGTAAAAGTTGTGGGTCCAAAGTAAAAAAACTACCAGCACCATAACGGTATTTACAGATGATTATACCCTGAGTAACCTCTTCATTGGCCTATAGCAGAGTTCATTGTGGCCACCACCCATAGGACATGGATACCTCTGGGATCCTCCTACCAACAGACAAATGAAAATGTCTTACACCTATGGGGGCGATCAATTTTTGGAATGCAGCCCCCTCTCCTCCAAAGTGCATTCCTTATGCAGTCAATATATGCCCCCCCCCCCCACTTTTTGCATACTTAATACATGACACCCCCCCCCCCGAATAATGGTATCAGCATGGAGGTTTAACCTCCCTGGTCCAACGCATTTATGCATATGTTAGCCTCATAAGTACAGTAAAACTTGTCTTTAGTGAACACCCTGACGTTGGTGATTATTTTACATGGTCTCTTTCTTAGACTTATTTTGTTCATGTTAGTCCCAAGGGGTGTCACTAAGCACCGGTTTTACTGTAATGTATTAAACTTTTTTTTTCAGTTTTACTTGTTCTCAGATGTCACAATATTTTTCACATACACCTATAAGTGTATGTTGTAGCTAGCTGTACATGATTTAATAAACCTTTACTTATATTTCAGCTTGACACCAACCAAAAGAGGGCTGTCGACTTAGTTTTAAATGGGCACATTGTTGCAATTGTAGGAAATGCAGGTACCGGGAAGTCCCATATTGTCCATTGATTTGTGTCAACCCTACAACGGATGGGAAAATCCTGCTCAGTGACAGCAGCCACAGGCATGGCAGCGCTTGCACTGAAAGACCTCCAGCTACTACTGTCCACAGTTTTGCAGGGATATTAGATGGTCGTTACAGCAAGCATGACCTCAGGCAACTAACTTTGTTCGATCAAGTCTGGGAGGAAACCAAAATTAGACTGCAAAAAACTGATGTACTTATAATTGATGAGGCATCAATGATTAGTGGATTTATTTTCAAACAAGTCCCTTATGCATTACAAGTGGCCAATGAAAATACCCTGATGTTTGGGGGCACCCAAGTTGTATGTGTATTAGACCCAAGGCAGCTACCCCCCCCCCCCCCGTCCCAGATCACCTCTATGGAGATGTTGGAAAATACTGCTTCCAAAGTGACATTTGGAAGAGTGGGGTTCCGCATACTGTATGGCTGCAAACACCACATAGACATACACACCAGCTAGCTGTTTTGCGTGAGGAAGTTTTCTCAGGACATGTATCGCAGGGGATCACAAATATTTTGAAATGGCTTGAGAGGCCCTCACCGATACACAAATCCCAGATTGCAGTTTACGTATGTGCAGACAGTTTTAGTGCTGACCTTCAAAATAGAAAGGCACTGGACAACGTATCAGGTGAAGCAAAGGTTTTCAATGCTAGTGACACTGGGTACCAGGCCCAGCCGGGGAAGTTGCGGGCACCAAAAATTCTTGCCATGAAAAGCGGGTGTGATGTTATTTTGTTAAAGAACATTGACATTGAAAAAGGGTTGGTTAATGGTGTGAGGGGCAAAATTGGCAGTATGTCAAAGGGCAGCATACTTGTCCAGTTTAACAAGCAGGAGGTGAAGGTGACCAAAGCACATCTCACAAGATAAGATCCAAAGAAGCAAAAGATTATGGCAAGCCGACTGCAGTTCCCTTTGGCATTAGCGTATGCCATAACAGTTCACAAAGCGCAGGGCTTGGAACTGCCAGCAGTTATTGTAGACTGCAAGAACATTTTCCAATCAAGTATAACAAAAATTAACAGCAATTACGTTTCATTCACGGTTGTTATAATAAATGTAAGCATATAAAGAGTAAAGTTGTTTTTTTCTAAATGCTGAAATTTCCATTGATTTACAAGTATATATACATGTGCATGTTTTACCTCAGGCAAAAAACAAGTCAGATACCCCTGTCCCACTAATGTTTTTACACATGATTCACTATTGAAACTTTGTAGCTGTGCAGATATAATCTGCAAAGTACATAGTATGTTTGTTGTTCTGTACACCATGTGACAATAGATTATTATTGTCTCACCACCATAAACTGTCACCAAGATTAATTAAGCACTCACTCTCCAGACATCCCTCTGTCAGTCCGAAGATCCTTCCGTCCGTCAACAAAATACTTTGGAGTGGCATTATTTCACTAACTCCACTGAGTAGGGCTTTCATTCTTGGGTAAATGATTTATAGTGATGGTCACTGCAGATTTGAACCATCACTGTCATACTTCCTTTGTTACACCATGCATGAATGAGCATTGTAAAAAAAAAAACCTCCGGAGTGGCATTATTTCATTAGCTACACTGGGTATGGCTTTCATACTTGGGTATCTGATTGATAGTGATGGCCATGGCAGATTTGTACCATCATTGTCATGCTCCATTGGATGTGTCCGTCTGTCTGTCAACAAAATACTTTGGAGTGGCATTATTTCACTAACTACACTGGGTAGGGCTTTCATGCTTGGGTAAATGATTCATAGTGATGGTCACTACAGATTCGTACCATCACTGTCATACTTCATTGGTTACATCATGCTTGAATGAGCATTGTACAAAAACTTCAGAGTCAGTGGCATTATTTCACTAACAACACTGAGTAGGGCTGTCATACTTGATTGATAGTGATGGTCACTACAGATTTGTACCATAACTGTCACACTTCATTGGTTGCATCATGCTTGAATAAGCATTGTTGAAAAACTTGGGAGTGGCTTGACTTATGCTGGCGAGAGACATTCATGTCTCCGGGCAAGGCTCTGGTTTATATAGACTTGTAAATCCACAGAGAGCACAACATTTACACAAGATCCAAAATAGATTATACACTGGATGTTTGATTCAGTATAAAAAAAGTTGAAATGCAAAATCACCAAAATGTTAAGCTTACTAGAAAAATGATAGTCTGCTGGTGCATGAATAGAAAGTAGTATATTCTGGTCACTTGTCATGTTGTCCACCTGAAATAAGTTGTACTGTTGGGTGGAGGCTTACAATTTTTGTTGTTCTGAAATTCAAACTGGTTGCCCGCAGACTGTTATTAGACTTGCCTTAAGCCTTATATTTTGCCAGGTGCATTAAAATCATTTAAGTAATTTTGTATGTTTCATTCCATTCCATTCTGCCTTTTACACACTCCCTGTGACAATTTAAATTATTCTACAGAGATGTTTGGTGTGGCCATCTCAAGGGTCAGAGACATGGATAGCCTACGTGTGGTCAATTACAGCAGCGGGGCTTGCCCTCCACCCCCAGAAGCAGTTATGGCGTTCCTGACTATCTCGCGCCACCAGTCGTCCACTAACACAAACAAGTTCCATCTTTGGGCTTTGGCCTTCCTGGCAGAAAACAGGATATATGTGCCTCGGGCTCTTCCAACTGAACATCTCAACTGTTTATCTGCTGAAGATCTGCCATTAGAAATATTTCTGCCATCAGACCAAGATTGGGAGGACCTGAAGTTCGGGATGATCATCACTGTACAGCGGCTGCTTGTGAAAATTTTCCCCAACATGGCAGACATCTTCAAGGACTGTGTGACACTTCATATAGAGCATGAGCATAGTGCCGAGTCAGCCAGAAAGAGCAACTTGGTATGTAAACAGTGTAAATTCATGTTTTTATGACTCCTCCTGTAAAGGGAGGGGGATGCATTATGTTTCCGGCTTGTCAATCCATATATGCCCATCTGTCCGGAAAATTGTCTGCGTTGTATATCTCGATGGACCTGAGGGGATTTTTTTTTAAATTTTGATACATGCAGAGGTGAATTATCCTACAAATAACGTCTGAAAAGATTTATGGTCATTGTGACCTATTTATGGGACACAGTGACATACATTGTCTTAACTTTGGTAGCACAATATCTTCTAAGAAAATGGAAGGATTTTTCTCAAATTTTGTACAGAGGTGCATTGTGGGACAAAGATCAGCTGACCTGGTTAAGACCTATTTTGTGTGAAATTCTTCATTTTAATGAAATATCTGCAAAGTACTTCATTTTTTTTTCAAATGGGCATACAGGTGTATTATAAGATCAAAAATAAGGCTGAATAGATTTTTGGGTCACTGTGGCCTAATTTATGGTCAGAGTGATCCATTTACAGTAATATTTTACATTCTTACAGGGATTTCTTCAAAGTGCCTAATAAATATGCAGATTCACACAATATGTTACTCAGCATAAATTATTAGATTAATTGAAACCCCAAAATCCACACTCAGACTCTCAGTGAAATCTTAAATGAAGTTGGATGTAAAAAGTATTTCACAGTGAAATCTTAAATGAAGTTGGATGTAACAAGTATTTTATAGTAAGTTTGACTTAATATTTGTTGAATATAAATATATTTGAATAGCAATAGATACATATCCAATTTTTATTTCTTTTCAGGTCAAAGTTTTTACATCAATTGAAGATGAATACAGTGGTACCTGCTGTATGGACGATCCTTCTGTCAAGAAAAATGCATGACCACATACTGCATGTGACCTGTCACTGAAGGTACATTTACAAGGAAATTGATTCTTGTGTCCCAGAAATATGATCACAAAAAGCAGTGCAGTGGCTCATAGAAGTGACCACATATAGCAAGTACCACTATATAAGCAAGATATTTTTCCACAAATGGTAGTTCTCAGTAATATCATTTATTTCAGGTCAATCTGGGAGTGTTCAGGTAAAATTCTGCAAGTACAAAAGGCGTCATCAACATCATGACAACCCTCAATAAGTATGTTCCAATGCAAAGCAATGGCACTCCGTATTCAGTGTTGGTTAATGGTGACCAGTTGTCAGTGGAGAGAATGGTCAGTGCCCGAATGTCTATGGCATCAAGTGAACCGGATGACCATCGGTTTATCGGGCAGGAACTAAGCCCTCAGGAGTTCCACAAGAGGTGCCGACTGTTACAGGTAAATAAACCGGCACAATACTTATTTGAAAAAATAAAAACTCTGTATCTCAGATGCATATTAAATACTAAACATTCTATTTTACTTGTATCTTATTCTTTCAGTTTGTCAGAACAAGGTATCAAATATAATGATCAGGCCACTACAGGCGTAAACTTTCTTTGACTTATAATGTACACTGAGAGCATCTGTAATTTACAAACACAAATATTCTGATCTTAGAAGTTAACTTATTAAGCTTGGTGTTCATGTTGCTTTTTTTACGGGGGGGGGGGGAGATACACAGACATAAAATTAAGATGTTATTTTAAACAAAATCAATTCCAGGACACCATGAATAAACTGTACAATACTGGGAGTGGTGGTGAGAAAGGTACCCTCTACTATATCCGTAACAAGTTCTCCCATCGTGGGGTGAAGAAAAATGTAACTGATTGTGTCTACAATGTCATGGACTTCCTCCTCCTCACCACAGAGAGCATGCTTTGCCTGTTATCAATGCAACTGGTGGAAATGGACAACCTGAGTTCACTTCCTAAGGGGTGCCCAGATAAAAGCAAATCAAAAATAGAAAGGCAGGTATTTTTTGACAAGTTTGCATCAGACTTGGTGGATACCGTGTGGCCCAAGGTGCATCAGTCAACAATCTTAGCTGCAGTGTCCACCCCTGAAGAAATGGATGATGATGTTGCTCCTGATATCACGTGTAACTGCAATGGAGAAGGTATTTGTAATATTTTTTTGTAACAAATAGAAATAGAAACATACATTTTACCAATATAATTAGTGTTGTCAGTGACTAAATTCTGAATGTTGAGGTATGCAACACTCAAAATGGTATTTTGGGGCACTTGGGATCCAACATCGAATTAAAATCAGTTTTAGTGCCAGCACATTAGTTGAAACTTTCTTTGCAATCAACTTAAACAGTACCATAACAATTGGGTTTAGAGTATGGTATTGTCCTGGTATAATGTAATTATGAATGTTCTATACAAGATCATTGAAACATAGCAGTCGGGTCAGGACAAATGTGGGAAATGCATAAAGTTGTCCCTCCATGAGACCACCGCTTGGGAAAATCATAAAGTGACCACATGAATTAGGTGGTGTCTCAGTTGAGGTACCATTAAATGTACATAGGAAACATAACAGTCGGGTCAGGACAGATGTGGTCTTTCAAAAGAGCTGGTCTCTCAAAAGAGGGAGTAGGTCCACTGTAGTTGAGTTACATATATATGTATTTTTTAGACATTGGGGATGCATTGACATCTGAGTGTGCAGCTACCCAGCAGTGTGTAGGCTCACGCTTCTACCATCCTGGTTGTGTTGGTTTAACAGAGGAGGACATCCCCACAGGAGAATGGTGGTGTTCATTTGTATGCAAAGAGATATCTGCCTACTGCACTTATAAACGAGAAATTCCACACATCACATGGATCAGTTGTGTCAGTGCAGAATTATGCATAAGTGCAAAAGATGGATGGTTTCATCTAAAGTGTGTTGGACTCAGCCGCAGACCAGGTAATTGATAAAATATATACACATATAAAAAGGACAGTTGTCCCATTTTTACCTGACATAACTAGGGACATTGACTTGGATTTTTGGCATTGCTTGTATGAACAAATGTGGTGCGGTGACTTTAAAAAGTGGATGCCATGTACCTGGCATGTATAGTAGTAAAAAGTATTTTAACATGTCAAGAGTGCTATGGAAGGCCAGTATTCCAAAAACTGTGTCAGTGCCAAGAAAAGAAAGATGTATATTATATACCTGATTGTTGTATATTTTATCAAAGTTCAAATTTCTGCGTATATTTTCTTGCATATAATATGTACAACATTGAGATCTAAATAATTCCAATTGCCCCTCAATATTATATCTTCCCTGTTACAATGGTACAGTCTTTTGATCAGTGTCGGTAAGAGGGGAACAAGCACTGAATAATTATGTAAATTAAAAGGAATGTCTTGATGATCTTTGACTATAGTTGCCCAAAACCGTCAATATTAAGTGCAATATCAAGTACAAGCAGACATGTTTAAATATTTTCCTTCTATATTTTATAGTGGGAGACTGGTATTGTTCACCAGAGTGTCAACAATTTTCAAGTGAACATCTCCAACAGGAATGCCATGAAGAAGATTGACAAATGGACCATGTGTACCGGTATAGCTGTGCAGTTTTGTGGCAAGGATTGTGGCATATGGCACATGTTGATGCAGAAAGAGAAAATGATGGGCCTGCTATAATGTCGCAGTGGAGACAAGTATGTTAAACTTTCGGGCACATACACACAACAAGTACCACATACTTGGGCACAGATTATTATCAGGTAATGATCTGAACTTTTATGCATAAATGATTTGCCCATTTCAGTCATTGGTTATTATGAACCCTTTTCTGCTGAAGGCGCACAGAATGACCACATGCCGTATGTCTGAATGTTATATTGTACATGTAATTAGTTATTGTATGACCAAAAATGACATATCAGTAGTTTCCTTGGTTTATACAGTGTACACACACTTGGCAAAATGTGTCCCATGCTGAGTACTGTTCAGTCTTTTTTTACAATGATAAAAAAGAATGAAAAGGTGTTATATTGATATACACGTGCAGAGAGTGAATGTTTGTTGAAGGGATATATATTTTAATGGATTTTATTCCCAGCGATTTGCTTAAATTGGGAAAAAAATAATTCAGTTGAGAAAATCTGATATGTAAGTTTCAAAACTAAATGTGTCAGTGAAAGTCTGTTGGGTTCTCAAGGGTGTGAATGAGCTTGGTAAAATTTTGTGAAAACCTTTATAATCCAGAATCATAATTTTTTAAGGCGTCAACGGATGGCTGCCTACACATCTCATTCAGGACATTATATTGAGCCGAACTGCAAATATCTCTGGTAAACATGGATGCAATGTGGGCCTAGACTTGGTGAATGAATTCCTGCACAATGAATTTAAAGGTAAAGGTAAATTTGTTAAAATAGTCCTAACAAGTACAAAATAGGCTATAATTCAAAGAAAATTGTGGTTGCATTTTAATCAATGACCAATTGCTCTAAATTACATGTTTGACAAATAGCTTTTGGCTTGCTATGTGCTAAAACCTACACTTGACACAGAACAATGTGAATAATAATACAATGTCAAACGTGTTCAAACAACAAAGGACATATAAATAGCACTTTTTTTTGTAACTCTTGTTCACCAAATTGAGTGTGTTGGTCAGGCTTCAGGTTTATGGTATCTACGCTTGTAATTTGAGTGGCAAGGGTCAAGTCATGACTTTCAACTGCGTTATGTAAACAAATACGCTATCTAGTGCTTTACATGTCATTGCGTCTGCCCCAGAGGCACGTAACTGCAAAAATGTGACCACATTGTCTGGTGGGTTTCTCGCCTGCAATATCGAGCATTAGAGTAGAAAATACCGTATGCACTTTGCACGGTACTCTTTGTCCCTCTTAGGCCACATACGACCCAGTATATTATTTACAGATAACGAGGAAAATCCAGCGCTGCGTGCTGATTTCCAAAAATATTAGTTGAACACGTTTTGGCAAACAATAAACATTAAAAATCAATCTGGAAAGGTATTTTACAATAGGAATGGATGTGGCGAGTATAGAGCTTGGGTTAGAGATGTTTGATAATGACATGAAAATGTACAACAATATTTGACGTTTCGAGATAAAAAGGATTTCACAGAAATTGTTACAGTCCAAAATCAGTTGATAAGTGCTTGACACTCTTTGATATCAGTTCGGGGAAATTAATTACAAACTCCCAGTTTCAAAGTGGTCTTCTTTGCACAATACCACGACTATACTAATCTTCTCAATTACTAAATAAAAAGACTGGAGTTACATTAGTTTTGTAATGTTAAAAACACAAAAATATATTCACCCTGTTGGAGCACACTATCCAAGCTCTCTGATATGTGACTCAATGATCCCTTCTGGTGTAAGCAATTGAAGCACAGGTTTTATAAATTACCCAAGTGGGCAACACTCATGTATTTTAAGTATCCTTGATTTATGTACCCATCTAAATATTATTTATTTTTGATCTGTGGTGACGGAAATGTAACTTGTATTCGCATTTTATGTTTGTCAGTTTTATGTAAACTTCTACCTTACCATTTCATTTCGGACCGGGATAAAGAAACGTTTATTTAATTAATCCGAGCCTTTCCTTCTCTGAGTCTAAAAGCAGTCATTGTGTTATTTTGTTTATTGTAAGCTCCCTAGTTCAAACTCATCTCAACACAGAGCTTTTCCACAACCATTTGTCATTTTATCCCAAGTACAAAGTAAAAAATATTGATAAACCGGACGCTTTGGAGCCTATCAGATGCCTTCAAAACCTCCTTTGCCAACATTCCCATGCTAAATGCCTGTAGCCAAAAATGTATTTCTACAAGTATGTAATGCAACAAAAAACCAAGACCACATAACAATTTAAAAGTTCACAACTTCAACACATACATATGAAACCTCAACACTTTGTGAACTGTAGAGCAGTTGTACTATACTGAATTTATTATAAGTGTAAAATCTTATATATCCCCAGACTGCAATGTGAACTATGTCTTCAACATTTAGAGGTTAATTCTAAATAGGAGAATGATATAAAGTACGAGCTGTCACATGGCTCAAAATAATTAACTTGAGCGCCGATACATGTTCAAGGCTAAAGCAAAAATGTCACTTTTAATTAGCACCATTCCAAATAGGTAACTAGGTCAACATTACCTGTAACGCACAAAGTGCATAAATTCACTATGGGCTAACTAGGTCTATAAAATTTACTTCTGAAGGGCCACGCAAGATTCGGAGTATCAAGAACTTTGGAATCTGTCAGTTTAATCATTCATAAATTGGGTGGAAGAAAAAGCAAATTCATTCCCTGGCAGCACAAATGTGATCCACATATTACAATAATTTGCCTTTGAATTGATGTTATCGTATCTTATTTAAATGTGCGAGCACAATATATTAAAATGTGCATGGGCTAGTATGTGTAATATAATCTGTGTTGCTGTACTAGGATTTCTAAATTGCGCAGATAGCCATGTACATATGCTCAATGCAACCTGATATGAATCGAAGAGACGGACTGGTACTTTCTATTGAAACATAAGTAATCAAGACGTCGTTTAATTTGCAGCACATTTTAATGGAAGAACATTTTAGTAAGATGTAAGATCCAGTAGCAATGGAATTCACGTTAACATCTGCACATACCAGTTTTTGCGTGGGAAATTCTGAATTTATTGTGTATACTAATTTTAATGTCATCACAAATAAATATTTTATGTGCAATAGCATCAAAACAGCAGGTAACGTAAATACGTCACTGTTGATAAGCATAATAATTACCTGCAGCCCTAGGAATTACAGATATAATTTGCCTCAGTAAAATATCTTGATTTTGTTGTGTTGATGTCATTTGTGATACCAAACACAAATGTACTAGCTTTAAAAGCATCATGTGCTTACCGGACCCATCATGTAATAATACAACAAGCAATAATGTTGTAGGTACGGAGTAAAGGGGTAATGTGCATATAAGGTCATCATCTGCTCTAGAAATAATGGAGGAATTTTGAAGAAGAGAAGGTGAAATTTTACCACACTCTAGCACTTTCCTAAGTTTTTTACCTTTTTGAAATTCCAAGCATTTACATGCATTTGTTCACCTACTAATCTATTGGTAGAAGTGTAGCGATTTACCAAATACTGTAAATAAATCATTGACGTGCACAAATAATTTACCCCCCCCCCCCCGCCCCAAGTGCCGTTAAGTTTGAATTTCATCACAACAAACACCTGGTAGTATAAATGTATACGATAGTACAAAATCTTGTCCTTACTAGTGCCTGAAAGTTTGGAATAATGCTGTATCGTGTCAAATAATATCTCACCCTAGACTATGTACAGAGCTCAGTATAGTATCAAAGCATTAGTGTATTATTACACCCCAAAGTATTAATTCAGCTGAAAAAGTTGAATTTGAACCAAAGGACCACACTAATTATTAGAAATCAAACTGATACAATCATAAGGAAATCATACTCAAAAACTCAATGTAATGTGCCTGCCAAACCACAAACATGCGTTTACTTTTAAACTCTTACGTTACTGCAATTATAATCACATGTGTCGCTGTCATGCACAAGGTTTAATAAGCGTGGCTCCCATGACAACAATAATTTGTCTTAGTGGTAGTTTACCATCAAATACATCTATACTTTGTCTTTCTGTTTGCCTCAAATACATGTATACTTTGTCTTTCTGTTTGCCTCACAATATTTATTTCTGTGGTCAAATAAACTGGCCCTAAGTCCTTAGTCCTCAATTTTGTATAAATTGACTTGCATACGTCTGAAAGTTCATTTCAGTGTTCCATGGCAGGCGGCAAAGGACACTGTTATTAAATTAGGATTCACAAATTAGTGCTGCAGAACGCAGGCTGTTGACTTTAATACGCGAGAGCCAAAGGGATAAAACGTTATAAACTCGTGATCAATACGTTCACATACGAAAAATGTATCACAATAACATATCTTTACCATGTTTATCCGTGTTAGTCTTCAACCTGATATCCCAATAGTTCCATTCCGTAAAGACCCCCCCCCCCTGCTTTTCTTGGTACCAAAATGTGGGAAAATGACTAGTTTTTCCTGTTTGTTTTTGAGTCACAAATTGCGATGCCACTCATTAACATATTATTTAAGTCCGTGGCCGCTCAATGAAATACCGATAGACCATGTTCCAAGCATCTGTTACAACTCTCCTGCTAATTCTAAACATAAAACCACCCTGTTTATAAAAAAAAAAAAAAAAAAAAAGGTGTGAAAACTGCTTAACATACAAAATGCACTTCATGCAGACTTATCCCCTGAAAACATTTAGCCGAACAGACGAAATATACAAAACCAAAGATTCTAATCATTAAACAAAAGGGGAAAAATGCAATTTCTTCACCATGTGATGATGCATATATCTCATGCCTTAAAGGTACATAACGCCAACTGGTGCAAGTTCTAGTATGCGTAGCATAGAGATGCTGGTGTACTATTCTACGACCCCTTTCCCATAGATGCTTTTATTTAGACAGGATAATTCTTTGGAAGATCGATTGTTTTGAATAGCTCATGCTAACTACTATCAGCACGACTGCCTCGTGGCAAATTGTGGAAGTCCATGGACCCGACGCACAACTCCTACTGTTTTAGCAATTGGCCCAAGTGGTTTGGCTTTGGCCGACTGTCATGGCAGTTGGATGACCGACCGCATTGAAGTGTAGGTCCGTAGTGAATTTTACATGAGGCCGTCTGAAAGCAGAATTTATCATGTATGTCTAATTACTTCTTGAAAATTACGGGATAGTAACGAAAAATGATTCAAATGTACCCATACAAATCGACCGACATTGTTGGGACTGTTGTGTGAGAATATAGCCAAGATGCCAATTCGCCACCAGACGTACAGTGATAAAAAGAATTCAGGAATTTTTGTCAGCTATTGTGTCGATTACATGCCAGAATGGATATACTGATGCACTGAAGAAAGTAGGTGCAAGCTTTACAGAAATTAAATAAGTGGCACTGATAACAATGCAAAACATAATTAAAATAAATTGTACTTTTTTGTGGTTTTGTTGTGTCTTGTCTTGCTCTGGTACTAAAACTACTTGAATGAAGATGTAATTGCTATCTGGGAACAAAAAGACTAATTTTGGTTAATTATTATGCCCAAGGCTCTGGTGCAACTCAATTTGAATCAAAGCTGAAATCATTTGCCCATAATGAAGTTTACATTGTTTTCCTTTTCCTGCAGCAAAATACGATAGATTGGCAGAGACGTTTGCGGAATCAAAGAAACAGAATTGCCAAATCAAAGAAACAGAATTGCCAGGCATGAAAATTTACTGACCGATACTTCCACGCCGTCCAGGCAAAATTTATCGACTGGTACCCTTCAAATTGCGGGGCAGAACAAGCGGTTTTGATTTCACAACCCTTTTGGTGTTTACGGTCCACATTACCAACATCTCTGTCATATACAGCTACCGTGTACTTATTTGTCAGAATTACACAGAGAAACTTTATAAACGTTAAAATGTGCACAATATTTTAACGAATGCTGCAGGTATTTAGATGGATGCAAAGCGTTACTGACCCATAACTTTGAACTCTCTCATTCTTAAGGCGCACACTTTATTGTAATCACGACTAACTGAGCATCGCATCAAGTTTGTTTACTATTACTCCTTTCCGCATGTTAAACAAGGTGTCGATGCTGTGGGACGTTTATGGTGGAAATTTTGACGAAATATATACAGGGAGGGTACATTGTGGTGATGAAGATGCCCGTGACACTGTTGCTGTTCTCTCTGTGAATATGTCATCCTCCATTAACTCGTCCTGCCAGTACATTTTTTCAAACAGTTCCTTTTTGCTCATGCCTAAACTTGTGGTCCAAAAGCTCTTCATCATCCAGAATTTACCCATAAAGCGCATCGAAACAGAACCATGATACTGGTGAACATGGTATCTTGCCCTAAATTTTTTTATTGTGAAGCAATTATTCATCTTCGTGGGTTAAGTAGCTACCGTAAAGTACTTAGAACCCTTGAAGCAAAAATATATGGCAGTTTTTTCTCACTTCTTTAAACGGATTGATATCAGCAAGAGGGATATAAAAGCATGTATTTAAAACAAGAAAACGTGCATGTAAGTATTTCTGATAATTTTAGTACATATGAAAAAAGGAACAAAAAAATTACATGAATGAATGCTTGGCCAAATGTGGCCATGTCCAAAGAGGTGCAGAGCAACAGGTCAGGAACAACAAGTGGGTGCATAGTTTCTAAAATTTACAATAAGATGATTATATTTGGCAGTGCCTTTGCCAACGAAAGTTACTATGGTAGAATTGAATATACATTTGTAAACTAGCACGACTAGCAACCTCTTGATTAAGCTTCTGATGATATTACTGTTAATCAATCTGCACCCTTCTCACGCTACATCTTAGAAACGCTGGAGTGTGCATCTTTAACTGACCTTCATAGCTGTAACATTTCAGGCCTCCCTTCTACCCCACCCCTAATTTTTTAATGTGCTTGTTTATTTTGGGTGATTTTTTTCTTGTCACAACAGTTACTTTACACTTTTTTGTAACTATTTCCAAACTTAGCACACTGCCGATTGTGAAAGAAAAGGAAACGTCAGTGTGGGTTCATCTAAACGGGACTTAAGATTGATTTCAGTGAGCTTTATCTTCCATTTTCTGCGTTACGTTTTATTGAATAACTTTATCTTATGAAATATAATGCATTTGTGTACAGACACACGAACTGAGTTCTGGCACACTTTTAAATTCTTAATCAAATGATATATCACTGTTTGAAACATGTTCACGAAACTAAATATTTTGGATTTATCTATATCAAAAATGACATAACCATAAAGCCACTGGGTGTGGAACTTCAACCTCATTTTGTTTGCGCAGGTAAATGCTTGTCATTGCCAAGCCAATTTAATGTCATACTTATGCAACTGCTTTATTCTCAATGAGCGTTTTTGCTCGTTTTAAGTTGAAAAAATATTGCGTGAAAACGGCCAACGACTTCAAAGGTATACAGTGTCGTGTCCAGTAACTATACCTCTTATTCTGTTCAACCAGTGTTGCAGGATTTGGTCCGATTTATACGAAATTTATGATGTTTTACGTCTCTACTCTAACATTTTTTTATGCAATACAGTTTAAGTAAACATCTTGTTACGTTGTTTTTTTTTTAATTCAAACCATGCAAAGCTTGTGCCTACGTCTGAAAAAGGAGGGAAATTCTTCAATTATAGAAAATTGTAACATAAATTGGGATGCAACCATTTCATTCGCATCTACCCTACATACAGTTGGTGGACTCAGTGCGCAGATCACAAAATATAAGAAAGTCACAACCAAATTATTCAACCTTCATCCAATAACATTTTGTGTACCCGAGCCATGCTGCTGGGCTCCTAACGAAAACCACAGGATACACATTCTATAGAAACCCTAAAGCTACTTTTGAACTGCTCTATGTTTGTTTGTTTGTTTGTTTGTTCAAACAAATTTCATCTGATTATTAGGAACAAGGCAAATTCCCCAGATGGACCCATCTTGTTCTCATATGCTACTCATTCTTTCAAAACATTATGACTTTCCTAGTTGGTATATCCTATTTCAGGCAATATTTCAGCTAATCAGTGCTTAACGTGATACATGAATCACAATTTGCAGTTACCTGTAAAATCTTCTGTTAACCATGCTATCACACTACTTGTGGCATTTTGACATATCAGAGACCGCCTGGCAACATTAATCCACACTGCAATCTGTCACCAACCCAAAATGGAGTGTCTTATATGCCCAAAGAAACTATGCCCAGCTATTGTAATCGGAACAATGGTGACTACAACTTCACACACCGAGAGTTAAATCTTAAGGAACCACAAATAGCTAGCCAATACTGACCTTGGAGCTCTGACACAACTCTTTCAGCACCAACTGCCACTAAAATTGAACTACTTTAAAACAGAGGTAAAGTATGTTTATAATGTGCCAGATTCAAAAATATCAAAAGAACAATGTAGGCCTACTTTCTTCTTTTGCTGTAAACGTAGCTGACTGACAAATCAGGAGAACTAAAAATTGATAGGCCTACCAGGTCCTTAAATTTTTGGCAGAAATCATATAATTTCGGTATTGATTGGTTAAACCTATACATTTTGGAAACACTATAGTCTATAGTTAATGGAGAATATTTCAAATGTTGAGAGAACCGGTTTTAATCGTGTTTTAACCGTGTCGTTGTCATTTGTGTCACTTGTCTTGTATTTATATGGCAATTGCGCGAAGTGAACGTTCAAATTTCCTAATCTTTCAGTTTGAAATATATTCAACTATTTTATTTTGCACTGAAGCTTTGAAAGTTTTGTGGAAAAATACACTATAAGGGTATACAAAAGGAAGGTCTCTTTTTTTGCAAATTTTGCTTTGTTTGTTCTCTAGGACTGTCGGAGTTCCGCTCCAGACAATAGGCCCTTCAATGCTAAAGTGGTGATGTCAAACTTCCAACATCAAACTTTGTGTACCTTTGTGGTACAGCATTCTGTGTGTTTAATTAATTTAAACCCAATATATGTTATTCACAACCACGTTATGTATTTGTGTATTATTTTCAATAAAGCAATAGGTTTGAATAAGAATTGTTGATACACCTGGCTAAATTGATATCTCATTTCAAAACGGCTATTATTCTGTAGCTATGGACTCTTCAAAAATCATGTGCACATGCATATAAGGCACATCATTAACATTGTAAGGTAATGTAGTAATCATTTGCTAAGATTTTGTCTTTGTTTGGGATAACCAAGTACTATTGTGTCTCTAATTTGCAAGTCCTGGCCCTTGAACATCTTCCGAGAAATATGTGACCCCTCTCGAACTCAACGTTGTGTTCATTGACTCAACTTGTCCTTCGAATCCAGTCAGGGGCAAAAAGGATCACACTCCAAAAGCCCCTACACTTTGTCTGAGGCCCTAATAAAATGCATCTCCACAGCAAATGGTGTCAAGCAAAAAAGATATATGGCGATTTAGGGGCAGATGTTGATTGAACACTTTATATGCATAATCAGACTGACTAAAAGTTAGTGTGGTAAAGATTATTAGAACAAATCAACACTTCGATAGACAGATGGCAGAATTTTGCCCTTGCCAATTATGATTACAAAAGGATACTCACCCTGTTCAGGGAGTTCAATGGTATGATCAATTATTGTTGACCACATAGGGAGAATACTGTAATGTGGAATATCTGATCAATAACAGTGGTTCCATTTTGATCAGTTCGCAAAGGTCCGGGTATTATGTCAATTGTTGCCAGCTAGGCAGCCTATGCTTTTCATCTGCTTATACACTTGGCTGTAGATTACATGGGCTGCTTCACAGAAAATGTCAAGCATTGCATCAGATAGAGCGATGGTTCTCTTGTGCGTTTTACCGAAAAAATTGTTTTAGTCTCAATGAATCTACAGTATCCGTAGTCAAACGTTCGAGCCTTCTGCCCGCTTGAATTGCATGTGGCGAGCAGCTAAATCCATTGAAAAGCATACCTGGACTTAATTATGTAGGCTACATGGGTACCATGGAGTGCTCAAACAGTCTATTGTTTAGACTAACAGGGCAATATGTATGGACAAAAGATGGTGTGGACAGCCCGCCCATGTTTCCACACAAACGAAACCAAATAAATCTGTTTCTTAACAATGCGAATGCCCTGTGATTTTTGGCAACCAACAACCTTTTGGCAACAACATTTAAATATAGTAGAGAGAAACCCAAATAGAATGTCTGACAAGACGCTGAACACAGAGAGCTCCACCAAGGTGATCAGCAATACATATGATTGACTGTCAATATGTGGTGTTTTTTTTTGCCCAGTGGCTGAATGGTAAGAGGTACACCTTGTGATCAACAATGACACTAAATTACCAAAATTCTGAACTGGTAATAATAATATTCAGTAAGTATGAGCTTATTAAGAATTATTTAGGTTTGAGGTCCAAGGGTGTGTCATATTGTCAAGCAAAACAGGTTTAGTTTTGGAAATATATAATTAAACTCAGTTTCATGAATAGACATATCGATAATTGGGGTGATTTTGGACATACTGGAAGATGTAAATCAGTTGATCGTTTTACCAAAGAAAAATGAATTGAAATTCTGGTAGTTCCCCGTAAAAAGTGAAAAAGTGTGTCTGATTTTTTTCAAATGCATGTTATATAGCAATGTTGTCATACAGATACAATACTGTTTTTTATATTTTATCTTTTTCTATAAATATGTACCTTCATGTAGAACCAATACTCCACTAATTCGAATCTATACTATACTATGTCACCACCCTTACGAACACTATGTATCCTTAACAAAATAATTTAGAAGACCAAACTCACGATTTTCCATTCCCTCAGGGAAAAAATAAACTAAGATAAATCTCTTAGGATTATTTATTAAGGATAATTTCAATTGCATTAGTCATACATGTAAAATTCCCATTAAACTGTCAAAAATTATCTGCACATTAAAAAGCTACACAATTAACACACACACGCAGCACCATGAATCTGATGCTAATCTTTAACTCCCTCTTTTTGACCCAATGTCAACTATTGTTTACTTGCCCATGGTTTTTCATCTGATCGCATTTTCTTGTTTCAAAAACAAGCCATTCATCTCCTTTGTTCCACCAATTTATTTGCTCACACTGAATATTTTTTGTAACAACTGAATACAACAAATTTGAAGGGACAATATATAAGGGAGATCTCTAAAAAATCGCTTTTAGATATATTCACAGCGAATTGCCTGAATACTTTGCGGAAAATCTTTGCCACCTAACGCCTTGTAAATCCCTCACTTACGATACCACGATGGCCCTCCTTGGGCACGTCCTGCTAGAAACACCACCAAAAATATTATTCAATTCTACTTGCCAAATTACTTGATGAAATGCTACTCTGTGTCAAAGAGAGAGTGTACACCCATTCAAACTTTTTTCCTTACAAGATATAAAGTCGTTTTTCGGCAATCAATACTCTGGTATTTATATTATTCAAAATAGTTACGTATGTAATAATTGATCAATAAGATTGTTGATCCAGGTTTTACTTTCATGTCTTTGATTTATATGCACACGCTGTATGTGCTACCTTTGTGCTGCAGGGTCATGGTGTACTCCCAGATAGAACTATTTCTAGGTGGTGCAAATGATAGTGCATTGTACTAATCTTTAACTGATGTCATCCTGTCATAAGCACCTATCTCGCACTCTTGTCTGTACTTTGAATAAACATTAGCCAGTAGTAACATTTGTGGACAGGGTAAAACATAGAACGAATACAAATGTAGTTAGCATCACCAAAGAAATACACCTTAAATTTACAATTTGAGAAGACTAAATAAAATATGACAACTGTGAAAATCACGATAGTGAAGTTGAAAAGATATACATACACATACTTTAAATTTACATCTGATTTATTCAGTTTCTCAAAAGAGTATAGCCATTTCCACACAGGTACCGTAGTTCTTCAGGCGGGCATTTCTCAAAGCATGCTGTCAATGTTTGTTTTCATCAGCTTTAGTGAAGAAAGCACACGGGAGCAGCATAATTAATTGTTGGTCGCGCAATGGAACAGTACAGGGTAAGCGGGTGTGAAGAGGCTGGGCCAGCTCGCTCACGTTCTTCAAAGAGTACAAGGGACTGAAGCCTTGGAAATATTATTTAGTCAACATGGTCAGACTGTGTGAGCGAGCCATTGACGGTAACTCCAAGTAATTTAATTACTTTCACTCTTTTTAACTCTGCCCCATTCAATACAAGGCGTGCAACCTATGATGGTTTCTTGTGAAAGTGAAGGGGCATGTCTTTCATTTTCTTACTATGTACCACTATCTTACTTCGTGTTGACAATTCCTGAGAGTGATCCAGGTGGGTTTTCATGTTGCCTTACTAAACTTTCTTAACGGGCCGTCTGTAAAGCTCAGCATATATAGCGTCGGGGTATCTTATTCTCCTGTCCTTTATAAAATATTGCCATTAGCCCCCCAAAACCACACATTTTCTTTTACATCTTAATCTATATTTTCATTATGTAAAGAAAAAATAATCATTTTCTAGTTATTTGAGCTGATTGGCAATATACTACTACAAAGGGGTCCACTTCAGAGGTTTCCTGGGCCTACAAGCCATAATATTTAACATAAAATCTTCAAATTCGGTAGAATAAAACTCTGATGTAATGTCTAGGAACTGTTTTCTTGGTTTTTCTTTAAAAGCAAAAGGAACGATTTTTTCAATCAATAAAGAGGCACTGTTTCAATTTTCCACTTTGTGTAATTCAACATGGAAAAAAAATTACAAAAGCCCACCTATCCATGGTTCTCTCCCTAGCCCACTGGCCCATTGTTCTCCCCAACCTATGAGCAGCTTGATCACTTCCTATGGCCTAGTAGACTCATGTCTGACTGACAGCTCATTTACATTCTGTTGTAAATAGAAAACCAGGTGGGTGTTTGGCCAAAACGTCATGATTTCTTTAGCTCCAAAATTCTCATAAAAATTGATATTTTTCAAACCCAACATTCGGCAATATTATTGATTGGTACCTTATCTTTCCTATTCTGAAAAAAAAAAAAAAAACAATTCTTGAATTTTTTTTTTAAGTTTATACTGCAAAATAGCTTGACAGACGGCCCCTCAATGAAGGCAGTCAGATGGTTGATAAAAAATGCCTATATTCATGAATATCAAACCAACAACGATGGCAAAGTTAACTACAGAAAAAAAAATAAACTCAAAAATATTTTTCAACATTGACTTGAAACAGGCATCCAGGTATAAAAGGTAACTGGTGGTTCAAACTGGTCCTCTCAACCTTTGAAATACTCTTCATTAACCACGAACTTCGGAGGGGGGGGGGTTCAAAAACATATGGGCCTAACCACTTAAAAGCCAAAAGTTATCAATTACGCCAAGAATGAAAAGAACACAGCAGACCTATCTCTGTTTAGTTCTCCTGACCTGTCAGGCAGCTGAGATAGGACATCAAAAGAAGAGTGTAGGCCTATATCATTTTTGTGATATCTATATACCTGGAACATTACAAAAACTCTCTACCTCTATTTTAACTATGAAAAATGTCATCCAAAAACTTGTAGATTAGACAGCCTGGGTTTAGGTCATTAATTAGGATGACAAAATAAGAGATCCTTACCGAGCCTTCGGGTACACAGCTCGGAAAAACGATCCATTCAGACACTTCTTTACCAATTTTAATGTGATGTTGACGATCACTTACTTATGATATAATTATAATCATTTTCAGCTCGTGCATGTGTGATACGAGTGGCACTTACTTTTGTCAGTTTTCTGATATGTAGACACAGACACTTTTTTTTCATTTTGCAAGACGTCCACACCTACTTGATAAAACGAAATCTGCTCCGAAGCAAACGATAGTCACTGTTGTGAAGCTTGTATACAATAGAACCCATTGATGCACACAGCAACATTTGAACTGACCATTTTGATTAACTATCCATAGGCTTTACAGGGGCAGGCAGCTCATAAAATGTGCTCTCATGGGGACGTGTTGAGGACGAATGGAGGGCAAGCATGTATATTTAACGTGGATAAAATGGAACATTTTATACACATGAAATTGAAAACAGTAGGGGCATCACATGCAGCCTTATAAAATGGGACACTTAATATACATGCACGAACAGACAAAAGTGGCATCATAAGTAGCCTTGCAAAAACTGCACTGGTATTAGTACTTTATAAGCTGACATTTTGTGTGTTATTTGAATATTACTACTGAGCACTATCAAACCACTATTGGCCTGTTGCAGGTTCATACATATTCAATTAAAAATGTGCTCTTTACACAGTTTTCAAGAAATAAGTCCAAAAAGACATCAACAGTTGACTGACTTTCTCATCATCCACTGTGTAATTGAATGACCATGCTGTGCTGTGTGATCCCTTGATAAACGGAAAGCCAAATACTAGGACCAGTTCATCTGCGTTATGTGAAATAACCCAGTCTGGGCAAGCAGGTGGCTTTCCCAATTTGTGTTTGTAGTAGTACAAATGTGTTGTCTTTTTCTCTAGAAATAACGATATGATTGAATCCTTACCAATGTAATGTTCACTTTGCAGTATATAGAATATGTGTAGCTTCTAAATACGGTAACACAACACAGGATCATGAGAATTAATGCCGATATTTTCCCTCGTCATCCTACCATGTGATAACAAAAAGTGACAAAACAGAACATTAACTGCTAGTTTGTTACATGGTAATCATTCCTTTTATGGATAAGACTCATAAACATCATTGTTAAGTAAGTAGTACCATGTATATGTGGGCAAACTGTTAGAATAGTATGTATATTTCAATATTTACATTTATGGCATGCATGTGGAATAGCATCTGCCAGTACAACTGCAGAACTAATGAAATATCACATGCCATACAACTGCATAGATAATAAAATATGACATGGCCACCCAGCTGGAGGAATAATACAATATCACATGGCTATGCAACGGCAGGATTAATGAAATGTCACATGGCTATAGAACTGCAGAAATAATTGAATACCACATGGCTATACAACAGCGGAAATAACTTATAACACAGGTTACAACATATTCTGTATTTACTGCTTAGACTTCAAATGTATCTATATTCCCCTAAAAACTACCATAAATATTCGGCTTCCTTTGGGATTTTGAAAAGATGAAACTACTATTAACACATCTTGGGGTCACTTCAACTTGAAAAGGTAAACACTCAGAAAACTAATGTAGATATATAAATCCCGCATGCCTTTTCTGAAAGGACACAAGCCATGTATTTGGAATAAAGTTTGAATTTGCAAGATCGGCAAAATCTATTTAGAAACGTGTACATGTTATTCTACAATGTACTCACCGAGGTGAACAATTACTGCAAAAAGTTGAGGTTCTGATTCGTCACCTTTGCATATCTTTTAAAAAGTATACTTTTTATATGCCTGGATCCAAGGACAGTCCTTTCAAATGTTAGGAGAATCCAAATAGTGATATCAGAGAATTCAAAAAAATTTTAAAGAATTAAAATTTCAAAATTGCCTAATAAGTAATAAATTCATGGACACATAGTGAACAATGTCCTAGGTACCCGGGACAATGCCTGTATGATGTCAAAGCAGCAGGCCAAGTGGCCTTGAGGAAAAATTCAAATGTGTTGCATGATGGACAGACCACAAGGAGATATATACAAGGTACCTTACCACAAAGTTTAATGGTGATCATTCATATGTTTTTGTGAAAACTGCATATACACAAATGTACCATTTTGAGATGTTCATTTATTGATCAACACGTTCAATGCATTATAATAATTAGACTACTGTGTGCAATTGGTATAGATTGACAAAACTTGCCTGCAAATCCAGTTTAAAATCCGTCAGCGACAGACACGGGTCCATCAAGTACTAGACCGACGATGGGTAGCACTTATGTGTGACATTGCAAAATTGTGCCCTTAACCATTTTGAGAAGTCAAAAGTGTGGCCTGGGTTACATTTTCAAGATACAAAATTCAATATTTGGAAACACAGATTACTTGTGCCCTTCCTTTCCCCTCCAAACTACAGATTTCAACTCTCAAGCTTCCACACAAGTGCCCTTTTGCTGGCATTTTGATATCGTATAGTCGCCTGCAAAAAAGAAAAAAGAAAAAAAAAAGAGGGCTGTGTGAACAGCCCATGCTCAGCTGACCTAAATATTCATCACACTTGTGGCTCCCTGATCTTGGGATAGGATCAAGGTCACCCATGTTCTGAGTAGGTCTGACCTTTATAGAAGAACACTAAAATTTGCCACGTCAAGGTCCCAGTTCAAGTAGTTCTCAAGTTATAGTGAAAAGTAAAATTCATCTATGTTGCACTGTGACCCCAGAAACGAGATCAAGGTCACTAATGTACTGTCTAAGCATGACCTTCATACAGAAACATAAACATGTGCAACATCAAGGTCCTAACTGAAAACAGATCTCAAGTTATCAAGTGAACACTGAATTTCATGTCAGTTGTCCTGTGAACTTGGAATGAGGTCAAGCTCCAAACATCATTGGAGTAAGACCATTTGCAAAAAAATGGGTAGACACTTATAAAAGGTACATCCCTACCAACTTTGGCACAAATCTGGCCAAAATGATTTAACTTGTAACCATTACAAGAAATTCCCATGTTAAACTTTCCTATTAAAACTTTTTTTTAAGATTTTCGAAATAAAAAAATCATAAAAATCCAAAAATCACTGGATCATGACCATTTGAACAAATTGGTATAGATCCACCCAAGGTACATTGTCACAAAGTTTGAAGTGAATCTGAATGATAGTTTCTTCAGAGACGTTCAAAATGTAAATTACCATTGGAATGACCATTGACTTGCCTAGTAAGCAATAGAAAAGGTGAATTTACTGATAAGTACCCAAATTGAAAAATCAGGAATCCACAGCAGTGCTACCTAGTGCAGATCTCTGCTTGACCCTTTCACAAGGAACATGTCCACAAAGTTTCAACTTAATCTGAGAAACGGATTTGGAGAAGAAGTCACAAGTAACGAAAACACACCAAAAGTTTTTAAAGACATTTAAACAAGAATCGCAGCACCACCTGGTGAACAAATTAAGAACTATCAGTCCCTAAGAGTGTGATAACAAAGTAATCGGGTAAGCAGTTGCGGAGAAAATATTTTTTAAGATTTGTCCAAAAAAGAACTAGAAAACTTCATTAACACCCCAAAAATCAATGGAGCATGACCATTTGAGCAAACCTGGTAGAAACCCACCCAAGGTACTTTCCCACTAAGTTTGAAGTCAACCTAGATGACGGTTTTGGAGAAGAGGTTGAAAATGTGAATCGGCATTAGAGTGTCCCTAGACTTACATAGTAATCAATAAGAAACCTGCATTGACCTACAAGTACCTAGATTGAAAAAAAATCGTTAAAAACCAGGAATTCACAGGAGTGCCAACTAGTGAACAGCTTTATTTGACCCTTCCGCCAGGAACACATCCACCAAGTTTCAGCTTAATCTGAGTGACGGGTCTGGAGAAGAAGTCAAAAATAGCAAAAACACAAAAAATGATGAAAAAAAAATCACAGCGCCACCTGGTGAACAGATTAAGAGCTAGGAGTCCCCGTGAGTGTCCCTGTGGGATATCAAAGCAATTAGGTGAGCGGTTTAGAAGATTTTTAAGATTTTCCCTAAAAAAGAACAAAAAAAATCATAAAAAATCCAAAAATTAATGGAGCGTAGCCATTAGACCAAACTAAATAGAGACCCACCCAAGGCATACCTCCAAGAAGTTTCAAGTGAATTTGGCTGACAGTTTTGGAGAAGTGAAAAATGTGAATTGTGGACAAACAATGGACGTCAGACCCTCACAAAAGCTCAGCTGACTGACAGGTCAGCCGAGCTAAAAAAGAGGACTTTGACTATCCTGTGTTCAACTGACCTAGCATGCATAGACTGAAGTGGTCCTGTGAACGTCAGATTAAAATCAACTTCACGTTTCTTAAAACCATCATCACTGTTTCAAATATCAGTCTTCACGCAAACAATTCACCAGTGGTTTCTGAATGAGAAGTGACAGAACATACTGTTTGCAAGACAAATGCCAACATGTCTGTTTCACCTTCCAAGTTCAGTTTAGGTCAAAATAAACATCTAAAGAAACCCTGCAGGCTTTTTGCCATTAGTCTTTGATAGTATGACCCTATGGTCCACAATTATCTAGATACCACCCACTATATCAGTTGACCCACCAATGCCAATCCAAGTCAGAATTAACAACTCCAAAGGAAACTTAATAGTCACTTTCCTGTACCAGTTTTTTCCTACTTTTGACAATTTTTCAAAACAGGAAATGGCACCACCGCCATGTACTCAATCATGTCTGAATGCATTACAACCAAGTTTGAAGAGGATCCAACATACAGTTCGGAGAAGTCAAGAAACAAAAAATGACACGCTTGTTTCACAAAAAAGAATCCAGCACCAAGCATAGAACAAATTAAGGTCTGCGGTCCCTAGGAGTGCCCCTATGCAAAGGCATTTGGACAAACGTTGAGAAGGAAGATTTTGTTCATATTTAACTCCCCCCCCCCCCCCAAAAAAAAATAATCCACAAATAATTCATTAAACATAAAAATCAATGTAACACCACTATTTAAACAAACTTTGCACAGGTGCACCTTAGGTTGGGACATCTCCACCAAGTTAAACGTAAAAATGGCTGAAAATGAGTATCACCATGCAGTCCCATCAGACTTACATAGTCATCTATGGCGATGCATATATGTAGGGTTTCCGTGTGTTGTGTTTATTCTTAGTTTTGTCAATAGGGTATGGTAGGCTGCTTTCTTTTTTCTATTTTCATTGTAGGCCTAGATCATTAAATCTTTCTTCTTCGAGCTTCCTATACAAAGACACAGGCCCACCGTCCATTTTAATAACCCAATTCGGATATGGAGTAGTTACAATTGTAAGTGTAGTTTGACCAAATGTATTGGGTCAGGTTGTGTGGGCAATGCGATACATGTCCATGTGTGGACGTATTGCTTGTGTGCACACGTGTAGTGCATTTACTTGCAAGTGTGTTCTATGTCACCATACTGGTCCATTGGGGTGCATCTAACATTACACAGGTGCAACATTAATGCAATACAGCTGCATGGTGGACCCTCTGAAATGGGCAAATTTGTAGGCATGTTGCAGAGGGTACAGTGCGCTTGTTTGTGGGCTCTAACGTTTTAGTAATTCCCTATTGGCAAATTTAAGGTAGTTGACTAATTTAATGTGGTTAAAGAATTTAAGGTGGTCGACCAACTTCAGGTATTCATTGTCAATACAAAGCGAGTTGATTGGTTTGTGTATGATTGATACAGATTCCATTGTACTGTGTGGTTTAGATAGGCCTACAAGAGTGCTTGTGGCTCATGGCGCATGGGGTGACTACATACCGGGCAATATAGACCCATGTAGTGATACTGCATACAGGTCCATGTAGAGTCCTGTGTTAAATGTTACTGCATAGTGGGCTGTATTGATGCATGCAGTTTGACTGTATCCTTAACTCAAGCACTCTGCAGCACTTGTGGGTGGTAGTCCCCTCTGATAGGTCTGATAGTGATTAGTTTGTAAGGCTTCTATGTGTTTGTAGACATTTTGTAAATTGGAGTGTTTAGATCAGTGCATTTCCTTAGTCATTTTTTTTTCTTTGTAGCTAACTATTAAGTATGGAGTCCTTGCCAGTGCCGTTTAAGTGATTTTTGTGTAGTTTGGGCTAATTTCACCCTTGATCAGCGTAAGTTGAATCATTGGTTGACATTGAGTCTATGTAAGTATCTTTTGAGGGTGTGTGTGCACCCCGAATTTTCAGTATAACTGCCACTTGGCCATGTGAAGAACTTGGACAGAACATACACTAAACATGCATTGAACTTGTACGGAACTTGCACTGCACCTGTGCTTTAGAACTTTCACTTCATTTGCCCAGCTATTGTGCTAATTAGATTCAACCACACTTATTTGCCCAGATGTTGTGCCAATAAAGTTCAACAGTGCTTTATTTGCCCCGCTGTTATACCAATGAGATTCTACTGTGCTTTATTGCGTTTAGCCAGCTATTGTGTCAATAAAGTTTCACTATGCTTTATTTGCCCAGCTGTTGCGCCAATTATACTTAACCATGCTTTATTTGCCCTGCTGTTGCAAGCATTAGGATTTGACTCTGCTAATTTGCCCAGCTGTTGCGCCCAAAAGGATTTCAGTCACAATATCTATCTGCTCAGCTGTTCTGGCAACAGGGTTCGCTGCAATGCATATTCACCCAGCTGCTGTGCAAATACGGTTCGCAATGCTTATTTTGCCCATCTGTTGTGTCAATAGGGCTCAACCTTGCTTATTCGCTCTGATATTGTGGCAATAAGATTTTACTGGGCTTACTTTGTGCCGATGTTGTGCCAATAAAATTTACACAGTCGTAGTATATGTGCAGCGAGCTGTTGTGCCAGTAAGGTATGGCACCCATGTAATTAGGCTACCATTTCCTCAAATTAGGTCATGGTGACACCAAAATCTAATTATATCATCTTACCAGGTAAGGTGAGCATATTGCCAAATTTGAGCAAAATACATGGAGGCATTCTGTAGACATCTGGTAACGAGAATGTGCACATTCAGGCGACACCTGGACAGACATCTGGATGGACGGACAAACAACCTGAATATAGAAAGGGTCCCCCCCCCCCCACCACCACGGGGCGAATCCTTAAAAATGATAATGCTGGATTATAATGGAGATTTAAGCACTGAAGCTCCCTTTGGATATTTTCCATCTTGCACTGCCTCAAAGTCTGCTTATCAAGGTCTCATTGCTGGAAGCACTACTTTTTGGTTCATGAGCAGTTATTTCCTTGGCCAGGTAGACTAATTAAAGAGAGCAAGCCAACAGATATCCCCTTCTTTCTGACAGTTGGGAAAGAACTTTTGCTGAAGTAACGTCTCTCCATCCCCAAAGGACTCCAGCAGAACTGAAAAGATGGCTTCTGCATTCCAAGGTGTGTGTTGTCCTCTGACAAGAACCTTCTGTCGTGCTTTTCCAGCTAAATTCTGAAGCACAAACTTGCTTCCTGGGAAGTGGAGTGCTTCTCCCTGGTGGCCAGCTGTCCTCTCATGTCCTCAACCCACTCACGGATTGATGGATCATATGAGCAGGCCCAAGGAGAGTCCCTGAGCTTCTCCATCCATGTGCCTGTGGAATCCTAAATTACCTGAAAATCAGCAGAACACTCAGGCAAGGCAGAATGACCTGACCGGGACTGGGGAAGAGAGGGGTTAGGTTGTTGCTTATTTTTTATCTCTAGTGCTGCCTTACCCTCCTCAGCTTCAGCCTTTACCCTAGCAGCATCTGCCCTGTTGGTTTATATTGAAGCCTCAAGTATGCCAAGGCAGGCCTCTCCCTCTTGGTCAATAATGGTGGACTTTTTTTCCACAATATCAAGCAAGCAAAATGTAAGAAAAAATGCAAATTAACTGCTGCAAAGATTCATCGTCCACACCAACATTTCAGTGTCAGGAAATGTAAATACAGGGTGGAAACAATGTGGTTACCTTTCAGTTACAACCCACACCTACCTAAATCACACTTACAGTCACCCAATTACTACCAATTATTTTAATTTCTTTCTATGCAAGACTTGAAAAAATAATAAAATTATTTCACTATAAACCAGAGCCATGCCCAGTGGGTATGAATGTCTCGCCAGCATCATTAAAGCCACTCCGAAGTCTTTCTAAAATGCTCACTCAAGTTAGATGTAACCAATGAAGCATGACATGTTACAAATCTGTAGTGACCATTTCCATAAATCATTTGCCAAAGTATGGAAGTTGTACCAAGTGTAGCTAGTGTATATTGCCACTCCAAATTTTTATGTTGACTGACGACTCCTTTGAAACTTAAAAGCTTCATACACAATTCCACCATACTGACACGGTTATAAACAGGTAAATAGTACTACAATTTTTAGCACCCTAAAGTTGACTAGAGGTGTTATGAGGTAAAGAGTACTAAGGTATCAGCTGGGAGCCACCTCTTTCACTATACTGGATGATGACTGAAATGAAAGAAATCCTGCTAAAAGGGAGTATGATCATGGTATTCTGACTTAAATAGGACTCGAGAAAATTCTCTAGGTGGGTTAAGTATATGGGTTAAGTATACTTAACCCCGGGTGTTTTCCCTTTTACCACTCCAAACACTTTCAGGACTACACTTTGTCATTTCAAGCTCATTCAAGACATTGTTTGACTAATGTTCTTGAGTTGGTGTTGTAATTTTAGGTATTTGGTCATATCTCTTGAAACATTTCAACAGAGTTTTGTGTAGTTGTTTTTTATAACCTTTGCATTGTAGTTTAGCAACAAAGTTCTGACTCTAAATTGACAAAATCGCTTAAAAGTGTGGTGATTCTAGCAATATGTATCAATTGTCCGATACAAATTCCAAATGCTTGTTTCTATGGAATGTTTCCTGTCAGATCAGGGCAGGAAATATTAAATTTGAACTGGTCTCTCTTGTCAAATATTTTTGTTACACACTGGTTGTTCTTTACTTCTATATCTAGATCAAGTAGCTTTCATTTTCCAGATTTAATAATAGTTCTTTGGGATATATGTTTTTCCAATTTCCCTTTATTTCATCTCCATTGTTTAAAGCACACAGGTCATCTATAAATCTTCTTGTGTGAGACTATGATCTTTCTTCTTGCAGCTATAAAGTTTGTTTTTGCCAATTCCTCCATCCATTTTGATTAATAATAATGTAAATGAAGGTTGGCAATATATGGAGCTGGCTCGGTTCCAATTGGTATGCCTACTATTTGTTAATAGACTCTGGTTTGAAAGCAAAAGTATGCATTGTTGATAATGTATTCTCTCATTTAAGCACACTCTTGCTGCGTGTACAGAAGGAAGGACTGACGTACAGAAGTAAATAATATATTGTTATAAAACTGAAATGTATAAATTGGGAGGGACAAAAATCTGAAATACTCATAAAATAATTTAATTTGATGTGTCCTTTAGATGGTGAAGAAGACAGCCGAGCAGCATCATGGGTCTCAAAAAGAGGGAACCAGTATGAGGAAGTCATGCAGTCTGGTATCACTGCTGCAAAAGGGGTAGGACTTAACTAGATGGTTCATGGCCTCATGCGCAGGTATGCACAAGCAAATAATTCATCACCTGCGTGGATGTATGTTGCCAGGGACTGCTGCCTTCTTGGTGGCAGTTTAACGTCACTGAAATGTTTGATGGATAGCCCAACCTCACTGTGCGGCTTGATGTCTGCCACTTCGTCAGGTTTTCCAGCTGGAGTCACTTCTGATGCGCATCCGTTGTATGGTGTGTTCATGTGTTGCATTTCCAGTATCATCTTTGTCTGCACAGTGGGGACATAGAACTGCTGCAGGTGAGATGAAGAAGGAAAGGCTTGTGAACTTTAACACAATGAATATGGACTGGAGAATCAGAGAGGCAGAGATGGCTCGTCACTTCCAAAGTCAGACCGCTGGAGCCCAGCAAACATCAGAAAGAATTGAGGCCGTGCTACGTGAGCGAGACAGTGACCATGGGAAGGGCACGCTTGGTGTGCCTGTGCTTCATAGTGATGGATGTAGGACCCAGATGATGTGGAGGATTTTTAACCTCAATTTGTGTCTCTTTGTACCTAGTAAGCTACACAAAATGTCAATGTGCTTGGAGTAATGGTCAGGATTATTTTACTTTGTAAGAATTTGTGAACATTTAACGTTGTATCAATTTCCCCCCCCCCCTTTTTTTTCTTTTCTTTTTTTTTTTTGTAGAATATCTGGTTGGTTTGCTCATTATTCTTCAAATGAAGGAAGAACTTCACCCTCCAACCAAATTGTGATGGGTCTTTTCCTCATTCAAAGGCAAAAACTTTTTCTATACCTTACATTAATTCACCGAAGAATGCACATCATCAAAAACAATATACGGTCATAAAAATAAACAAAAGTATTTATGTGTGAGTAGATTTATCAAAAAAGCTTCATTTATCACACACTAACAGCATTCCATACATTAGAATTTTTTTCTTTTTGCATTCATCTAAATGCTTGATATATCATGTATCTTGAAGTTTATTCATTGAAGGGAAATTCAATGTTGTTAGAGTTCATTCTAAAATATTATAAATTATTATACCGGGTGATAAAATTCCATCATGGGGGTACTTGTCCAAGGACAAGTGCCCCTATCTTGTACATATTATTTCTCTGATTTCCACTTGTCTTAGTTGTCCCCGACAATATGACGCAGGAATTTTATTACACTGTTATACATAACCAAATTGTTCATAGTTATTACTGATGTTTTGTTTGTGTTGTCCAGATTATTATATGTGGGATATGACAAGCAATATATGTACAACTTGTTTCATTGTTTGTATTTTTAGGAACCAGTGCATGTGCAATGCATTCCAAAATGTATTTACTTAAGGGCATTGCACAATAGATCCAAGATCGGGCAAAAGCAGCTCTGACAGTTGGGCCCAGCATGGAGGTCAGATCTTACAGTGACAGCTTGTAACATGCTGTCAACTCAATGAGCAACCAAGTTCTGGGCAGATACCCGGTCATGAAATACACCCCTCCAGGAATGCATATTCGCAAGAATACCTCCATCATGATCATTGTCCATTACAAGGTGTCTAGTTCCTGTTTGTGTCGCCAGGATGGCGCAGCATGATTTTGAGCTACCTTGTCCTAGGAGAAAAGACTCCAGACTTTATTTTACACATTGCACACAGAGCTGTTTTGCCCTAACAATCCTGTAGTAGTGAGCTACAATTCAATTCTGTTTCTTTTTTTCAGACACGACATACAAATTCGTGTGGTCCATAGACACTAACTACAAATGTTATACCTAAATAGAATACATAATGCAATGAAACTCAAACTAACCTAACTAGAGTAAATGGCCCATGATTACTGACAAACTACAAACGTAATACCTAAAAAGGATACATAATGCAATGAAACTCAAACCAACAAAAGAGAGTAAATGTAACATTGACTGGGAAATGTAAAGGAAACCTGGGCTTGACTGCAGGGAACTGATGAACCAAAATCAAATATTCAAACTTTACACACGATACATCTCAGAGCCAAGGTCATGAACCATTATGTCGCAGAAGTGCGTTGCCACTACAGTCCTAGAGTTCCCCAGCATGAAGACGATCCACTACATAAATAGTCACTCACCTGAGTCTGCCTCTCTACAGTATTGCAAGGTGGTGCCTAAATGAAATAGGGCATAGACGAGAATACGGGAGATTATGGAGGCATGTTGCACGTACATCAAAAGCTAAGGGGAGTGGGGCATTTCTAAATTAATAGGATTAATCACCTGATGACATATTATACACGTAAGAGTTTGGAATAACACATGTATCCTAGTATTGGTTCATAAATTGTAATTCAGCATACAGTGATGATAAGAAATAATTTCCCTGTCCAACACAAAAAAACGCCATTGAGGGTCACTCTTCAAATGTGTTTAAAATGCACATCAAGTGTAAATATCGCTAAATTTCAATGTGTCAATTTTCTGCGTTGTTGTTCTATCTCTTTTCCAGCGCACTTATATACATATCGATATATTCCACTGTGATGCTTGCTTCTGTTCTGTTCACTGTTGCACATCTGTCCCAAGTACAAGCACTTTCTAGTCTACTTCACGTCAGATCCTCAGTAAATTTAAAGGTGACTAAATGGAAATGGCGTGAACAATCAACAGGCACTGGGGTCAGGCCTACCACAGACATAACTATTTTAATTTGTCTATTTGCCGTTACAACGTCTTTCGGTCAAAACTACTCTTAGAATTAATTCCTCGTGTAAAAAATGTGCAATGAACACAACAAAACAGTCAATCTCTGTTCCCGCTTTGCAGCCTGTACTATACTAGGAACAGGTGTCTGCACATACGGTGTGGGTATTATGACTGACTCAGTGTCATGGTTTTCGGCAGTGACACTTCATTTATTTGTCCATGTAGTATAAATTATCATTGACAGTCGTTTAAGGCAACCAAAAGTGTTGAAATTTGGGAACAAAATGCAAATTTCCACAAGTTTGCATTCCCCGTAGGGACACATTTGTTTACAAATGTCTGGAATGTGTGGTACCATGAAAATGTCAAAAAGCCTGTTCTATTTTGGGATACACTCTGCCCATTGGCTTAATTTGATGTGTGTTGATATTTCCCAACATAAAAATCAGTCAAATTTGACAATAATATCCACATCTAGAAACTCATTCGACGTTATGGATCCAAATATGGTACTGGAATACTTCGGAAAAGCACCATGGGCTGCCGAAGATAACCGAAAATTACTTACTTTCCGATAGGTGCCGACCAATACATTGAAAGGAACACACATGGATGCCGTTCTCTGATAAACTCATGAAAATTGGCGCAACAAATGTGACACAAAAAGTTTATTATTGCTGTCCATTATTAAATTTTGGCAGAAAAACATTTTACACAAAGTTTACTAAAGGGGAAAGGCACATAGTGAACAAAACACGTAGACATGAGCCTTGGGAGGACTCACAAAGTTTACTAAAGGGGAAAGGCACATAGTGAACAAAACACGTAGACATGAGCCTTGGGAGGACTCAAATTCATGGAATGAGCTAGATATGAATTGTAAACTATAAACAGTGTAATGTTGATCGATGGTCTTCTTTGTACAATCAGTAATTTCACTGAACAAATGCCAAATACTGATTTTTGGTCACAATGCTGGTATGGCGATATGAAGAGAATGATCCAAAAATGCCTACTTCAGCTGGTGGTTTTCATGATTTTGCTATAATTCTATTGAATGACTTAAAAAGATAAGTCACCTGGTCAAAGGCAATAGGAGCATGAAGATGGCCCAGACTATCACTTTTCCTCGGACTCCCGGTCTCAACATGCCATTGGTGAAAGCACAGATGGCGGCCTTTTGCCAATCATAATAAAGGCAGAAAATCTGGCTGTTTCGATGCTGTAAAGTGTAAAAAAACTTTGATTTATCCCTAGGATTAGGACTCCGATAGTGCTTAAGCTCATAATTCACTGTACATTTGCCAGGTTTGGTACTGATGGTGATCAAGTAAACGCGTTGTGACTCCATTTGCGCATCAGAAGCATTTTTTTTGCTAAACTTGTCAGTATTGTCTTCAACAAATCCAACTGCTCATTGTAAATAAAACTTGTAAAATTAGCAAGATAATAAGATTTGACCGCGAAACTTTCCCAGCCTGTTGCAGAATGGTATATCTGTTGTGTATCAACCTTCGCTGCAGTTATTCTTGCTTAATTGCGACAGGTCGAAGATCTCACATACGCCCATCTGGTCTTTTATGCCCAAATATGAAACAATTACATCTCTACATGTGCACTATTTTGTTCTGTTTAAATGTCAGAATTTGAGCAATGTATTAAAGGAAGAATCCCATGCAACATCTTCATACATGTTATTATTCCGTAAAATCAATATCTTTTTAAATAAAACCAAAAGAAAAGTTCAGATAAATATATATACCTTTCAAAGTGCTCTTGGGTTATCGATATTTCGGCGAAAACTCATTTTTATTCTTAGTGAGAGGCGCGTCTCTAAGACTGTGGAACGTTTGAACTGGCCGTGTTCAAAAATACCACGGGAAAGCTCCCTTGCTGCTCATGTGTTGTTTCGTTGTGGACAAGCTAAGCTTACAGTAACACATGCGGACCACAGGCACACGGCACAATGCAAGCAACAAGCCCTGGTGCTGGTTGTTCTGTTCAACCAACAAAAAAAAAAGGAGGAACTGAAAGAAGCTCATCAGAAAGTTGGAAAAGAAGAGAAGAAAACTTCAACGGGATCGTCAATACCGACAAAAAAAAATGTCAACATCGGAGCAGCAATTGCACCATGGAATGATTTGGAGGCGGTGCTGGACCTTGCTACACACGAGGACACAGCAACATATTTGTTCGACATATAAGTGGTTGCTTTTGATTAATTGACATTGTAGCTCATTCAGCAAAACGTCAACTTTTGCATGTTCAGGAATTATACTCTATACACACGGTGATACGAAAACGTTTTTCAGTTGCAGTTAATCGCTAGCTTGGCCATAAAGTCAACTGAATTTGTTTAAAGCGATGACATGGTTCTTGCTAATCAATTCAATCAAGTTAATCATGTAGGGATAAAGATCAAGAGTGATCCGACATGCGCTATTATCAACTTCTAATCGTTTCAAATGATGAAATAAAGAGGACCAAAATTCTTAGTCTATAAAATGTTAAATCGGCCCGGATAAACAGGTGATCATATGGGTGCGCTCCGTTTGTTTACAACTTGACGATCTTGAAATTTGTGGTGGAAATAAACTTCAGAATAGTGTTTGTAATTGTCATTTAAATGGGTTGCATAGGACTTCTTTTAATGTTCATGAAAGGATATCCCTAAGACTGATAAACGTTAGAGGTATGGACAAAATACCCAGCCCAAGTGTGTGTGGTTTTGGTCAGACTCGGAGCCCGTTTTGGCGTTATGATTTAAAATCAATTACAATGATGCATTTGAGTCAATTGAAGCCACCCTGCTGACATGATGTGGATATAACGCCGGGGGGGGGGGGGGTATCACTGATATTGATAAGGCAACCAACTACAAAGGATAATTATTGTTACCAGTTTTGGGTATGAATACAGATTATAATTTGGTTTTGCAATTTTGGGACATGAAATGGAATTGGATATTTTTAGTGTACAATCATATGAAAATCCATTTGCATTAATTACATGTTCTGTGTCTTGCATCATTAAAATCTCAGAAACTTCCTGCTACGATAAAGCAACACCACTGCTGGATAAAGAAGTACAAAGGGACTATTTTTCAAATTTAGATAGAATTGTGCCCATAGAAGATATGAATCCGATGAACCCACTGAAAGACATCAAGGTTCAGTGACTGTTGGGGGATCACCATATCCCAGCTTTGGTTCCACATTTTACAGAATTTCCTTTCAAACTTATGTTCTGGGGTGATCAGTGTGCATCCTGAAGCAATATAATGGAGTTCATCTATACAGCTTTGCCCCATTGTTTGCATGGTTCAAAGCTGAGCCAGATGCTTCAATTGAAAACCAAATTTAGATAATGTTCTTGCCAGTTAACGTCTTTGAAAAGGGAAAATAAGATAAAATAAACAGGAAACAAATATTATAAACTAAACAGAATATAGGTTGCAAGCAAATCAGTGTACATGCACAAAAGAGCCAAAGTTGTAAATTTCAAGATCCTGATTTGCATTACAGTGTGCAACTTTATTCACTGTTCACAAGACTTGCCTATGACACAAACATGTAAATTGAAATTGGAATTACATCTACTAGTGATGCACATAAGGGAATAGGGGATGAACGGATAATTTGTATACACAGTGCATATTTTACAAATATATGCAAAGCAGTTTTAAGCAAACAACTGTTGAACACGTATATTTTTAGGTGAAGCTATACTGTCTGTTTAATCATTTTTTGGGTCTCACTGAAAAAGGAAACTGCCCCATTACGCCCATGGGTAAAAGATGTGACAACCCATTTTTGGCATTGTCGCAGAACTTGTGAAGGAAGAACTGATGTCCTCACTGTAAGTGATGCATATATATCTTTCAGTGTCAATCATGTCTAAAGTCGATCTAATTGGTCAAACTAGTCTGAATTATCATTAGGATCTCAGATTCATATTCCTCGTAAAAAGACCTTTCATTCAAGTACCAGAATGCCCCTAGTTCCAGAGAGAATACCCCAGGTCAACAGCTTTTTGTGCCCAATGCGTGCCAAGAAAAGGTGTTGACTCAGTCCAAAATTTGGCACTGAAATGGGTAAATTTGATTCAGAATTGAGGGAGCACACCCATGGTAATACCTTGTATGCATTATAAAAATCTAGTTGCTTATTATGATGCATAAATATTTCATGCATATATTTAAAGGAGTATTCCCACGCTACTATTGTCGTCTGATCAAATATAATTTACCTGTCATTTTTTTCACGATCGGTCAGTATCGATATTCTTAGCATATTCCGAGCGGTATATTGAACAAAAACGCTGAAAAAATGGTAAAAATGCGCGTTGTGTTGACGAGTTTCATGACCAAGTCTGAGCGACCGTTTGAAGGGAAATCCATGACTACCCTGCGAGTCTATAAAATGACGTCATGTCACGTGATCATAAACTGGGCCAACACTGTCAACAAAGCAGCATGGAGATCACTCTTTTTCTCAGAGGCAGACAAAAGTGTCCCTTTTCTCTTTGTAGTCTTGGGCGTACGGTCCACATCCCCCATGATGATGATAACGTGTTGTGTACATACGGGTATCGGGTACCGCGACGATCGCAAGGAATTGTGGGAGGAGTTTTCCGAGCTAAATTTAACTACGCTTTATTCAAAGGGGATGTGCAGAAAAGCTATCAATAGTCTTTCATACGAGGGCCAGGATAACATTATGAGTTTGGGACATTTCCCGTTCATGAAATTCGATAAAATTCACGAAGCTTATTATATAAAGGTAGGGCTGTAAATTGACGAAAGTTGAACTTTATTTGCCGCATGGGAGTTTTTCCAGCATATGTGCTTGTGGCCGCGTGGGCCTACTCCTTTAATAGTTTTATTCTTTAATTCAGTTTATACATTCATGTACATTTTGCAACCAAACAATTCATGAAAAACAAGCCGCAGAGATCATGATATTGATGATAGGTTTTCTGCTTGGGAGTGTAGAGAGAGAAAAAAGTAATTCATTTGTATCATCTGAGCTGGCACTGCAAGTAGATTTTAATAATTGCAGAAAAGTAAATATGCGAAGCAGCAATCTATTGTTGGTTGCAATTCCTTATAGTGGGCATTACATGTACGTGTGCAGTTATGTGTGTGAAACAGTTGCCACAAAAGTCAATTTTTGTGCCAGTGCACGTCATTACATTGTTATTGTGAAGGGTGATCATATCTTATCGCCAGCTGGTGCTAATGTGTATCTGTATAATCTTGCATTGCTTCAGAAAAAATGGCTGAGTGTTCTTTACCATACTGTGAATGAACATTCTTGGGCCCTTGGTGCATGTGATCATGCCCCACTGGATGAACAGGAGCATGACAAAGAGTGGTTGGAGCCAGACTCCGCATCTCATCCTGCTTTGGCCAATATAGCACTGGATACCAGTTTCGTGAGCAACATGCATCATTATACAAATTCCAGGTTGGTGTGGCTTTAATTTGTGTGGGTTTACATAAAAATAGTTGTACCTTGAAATAAATCTTGATGCTGATGGAGTATGCATCTATACAGAAAGATTTGTTTTGCCTTTAAGTTTTATTCCCTGCCCTTGCAGTTGAGGAGGGGATGTTGTAAGGAGCTCAATCCATCCTTCCGTGCAAAGCTGTTATGTGCTTAGACACTGTGAGAGCTACCCCTTTGAAATTTTCTGGGTTGGTAGATAAAATATAAGTGTGCTCAGGCAGGGTTCTACATGGCTGCCTACCTTCTTGAGTTATAAATAAACACAGATTGTTAAGCACCTGACTTTAACTGTACCAGCAAGCCCATTGAAATTATCAGGATTGGTAGATTTGATGTAGTAGGTAAGAACAAGCATATATAGATAGATAGATAGATAGATAGATAGATAGATAGATAGATAGATAGATATATATAAATATATATATATATATATATATATATATATATATATATATATATAGCTTACTACCTTCCTTTATTAATTAATAGACAAAAATTATGAAGTACCTTCAAAATCACCAAGCCAGTTTGTCCAGGACATTACATGTAAAATATTATGGCAGACCCATTGAAATTTGGAGGATTGGTATGTCTTGTATAATCAGGATGCAAAGGTATGGTCTCGTATGGGTAAATATCGTCATTGTGTACGGACATCTACATATGTTACTGGGGGTGAAGGTAGCATCGGTGGCAACTACCTCAGAATGAAAACAGCTGAAAACTAAATAGATACACTGACTTATTTATTACATTGTGCAGATATTTATGTGCACATTTATTACAATTTGCAGAAAAACTACTGAGATTGAGTGCTTCAACAACTACATTCTTATGTATGCAGCCAAGCGATTTCCATAAAGGTAGGCTTCTGTTTCCAATTTAAGGACTAAACAGGGCAAAAAAGAAAATGAAGTGAATGCTCCGTCCTTGAGTGTAAGATCTATACAAAAATACATTCCGAAGACCACTTATCCCATTAACTGATTTGTTCTTGTGCAGTGTAAACTTGAATATTTACACAGTAATCATTTGTTATTTGAAGTGGGCTACATATAAAGAATCTATTCTGGAGACTGTCGCCGATAATGCCACTTTAATCTGGTATTTCTGTATGGGGCCCACAGCAGTTGAAATACTGAAAAAGAAAAGTTCCAATTTATATCATATGATACATTTTGAAAACTGATTAAGTATTTACATTCTATTGTTAACACTCTATCTACTTGTTTTATTTTGAGTTCAAAATTTCATCTTGTACCTTTCTTTTATGATTTGAGTGTAGAAAAAAGAAAATACCCCTTCCACACACATTTATGGGCACAATCACTAATTTTTACACATCACTGATTATTTGTAGATATACCAGTTTTAAACATTGTTTATTTCACACACAAGTCCCCAAATTGATCAGATACATTATCGCATAAAAAAAGTGTAACTATGAAATGATAATGTATTAAGTTTTCTGGTGCCAAATTGAACCAACTTCCCCTTCCCTTGGATGACTTTACATAAATGGTCAATCTTCAATGTCATCAGCATTCAGGTTAAGGCTTGGACCAGGTTTTTTTTTAGCTTTTTCTTGAATGTAAAACATTCCAAGTAATAACTGTTGAAAAACGTAAATTACTGAGGAGATATATATGGACGGGCTGAACTTGTCCACATTTTTCGCAACTTTGCAGTTTACAGGGCAAGATGCCAACTGGCTGCTATTGACTACAATAAGCACCTTGACCGGCCTTATCTCAGGAACAAACAGGGACTGATCATACAAGTTTTCCAAGTGGTTTATTTATAGTTGTTGCAAACAGCCATTTACCAAAGGGTTTATAATCAGTTTAAGTCCTCTATTGAGTTTTGTTTTTCATTTTTTTCAGAGACAATCTTCGAAACTTATTGACCCAAACAGGTTTGCACGTTGGAATGTATTTTACTGTTATTTTATTTCAGTTACAATAGAGTATACTCCAAAGTAATTAATCATTGGACAGCTGTTGCAAGAGTAGTTCCAAAGGAGTGCTCTCATGTCACCGATTTGGTGGTCTGTATTGTTCAGCTGGTCAGCCAGGAAGAAGTTATATTATGGGACAAGGTAGCCATGTCCACTGATGATCCAGGAAGACTTGCACCAACCATCGGGCCATCTGCACCTCCATCAGCTGAAATTGTACCAAAAAAAATGTCCTGATTTCAAAGTGAAGGAGACCCATCCATGGAGTGAACACCTTACCTTGTCACAGTACACGTCCTGGTCTGTACCCAGTGTACTTATTGAAATGATCTGGATACCTGTTTCGGATCAACCAGGCACAGTAGCTGGGGATAACACGTCTATTGCCCTTTCCCAGCCACCCATACTGCCACAGAATATACTGCCGGTTGGCTGCATGACGATGGCTGCTATGAATATCTTCCTCCTCAACAGCACCAAGGGCCAAGAAGTCATTCCTGTTTGCCATTTCCTGTATACAAAGCAACGGGTCAAGTATATACATGTCACCAGAGACATGCACACTGTTGATATACATAGTGGTATTTGGTACATTGTATATATAATATATATATATATATATATATATATATATATATATATATATATATATATATATATATATATATATATATATATATGTATATATATATATATATATATATATATATATATAATATATATATATATATATATATATATACGCCCCTACATGTACCCCTGTTTCATATATTTAGAAATAGATGGCTATGTTAAGAAACATATGATTGTTGAAAACATTAGCATGTTATTGACTTATTTTGCCTACTGAATTGTGCACAAAGCTTCTTAAATGACAGCAGTAACATGTATATTGAAAAATTTCAATCCTGAGAAATCTTCCCTTTTTTTTTTTAGTGTCAATCTACAATATGTAAAGGATAGAATATCAAAACAATTATGATGTGGAACCATTTATATATTATTTTAGCTTACTTGTTCCAGGAAGTTGATAATAATTCTAAAACAAGAGGGCTGTGTGAACAGCCCATGCTCAGCTGATCTTGACATTCATCACAATTGCAGCTCTATGAACTTGGGAAAGGATCAAGGTCACCCATGTTCTGAATAAGTCTTACCTTTATACAAGAACACTAACATGTGCAACGTCAAGGGTCAAGTAGTTCTCAAATTATAATGAAGAGTAAAATTCATGTGTGTTGCACTGTGACCCCAGAAACGAGGGCAAGGTCATGTACCATTGACTTACATAGTAATCAATAGGAAAGCTGGACTGACCCATAATTACCCAATTTGAACATCCTTAAAAATCAGGAATCCAGGGCAGTGCCACCTAGTAAACAACTTTGTTTGACCCTTCCACAAGAAGTTATCCATCACATTTCAGCTTAATCTGAGCGACGGTTCTGAGAACAAGTGAAAAATAGCAAAAGCATACAAATAATTCATAAAATAATCAGAAAAAAAATTTCAGCGGCACCTGGTGAACAAATTGGGAACTATGTGTCCCTGGGAGTGTCTACGATATCAAAGCAATTGGGTGAGCGGTTTCAGAGGAGAAGAGTTTTCAAGGTTTGCCCCCCAAAAGGAACAAAAAAATTCATAAAAAATCCAAAAATCAACTGAGCGTGACCATTTGGACAAACTTGGTAGAGATCCACCCAAGGCATATCCCCACCAAATTTGAAGTAAATCTGGCCCATATTATTTAAGTTATAACCATAAGAAATTCCCATGTTCAACTTTCGTATGAAAGCTTGTGTTAAGATTTTTGAAAAAAAAATCACAAAAAAAATCTAAAAATCACTGGAGCATTACAATTTGTACAAACCTGGTAGAAACCCACCCAAGGTACATTGCCACCAAGTTTGAAATTAATCTGTATCACGGTTTTAGACAAGAGGTCGAAAATGTGAATTAGCATTAGAATGCTCATTGACTTCTACAGTAATCAATAGGAAAGTTGCATTGACCGAGAAGTACCCGAATTGAATAGAAATCGTTAAAAATCATGAATCTGCAGTATTCCCACATAGTGAATAACTTTGTTTGACCCTTCTACAAGGAACATATCCACCATGTTTCAGCTTAATCTGAGAGACAGTTCTGGAGAAGTCGAAAATAGCTATAACACATAAAATTCATAAAAAAAATCGGGAAAAATGCAGCGCCACCTGGTGAACAAATTAAGAACTAGGAGTCCCAGGGAGTGTTCCTGTGTGATATCAACGGAATTGGGTGGGCGGTTACGGACAAGATTTTTTAAGATTTTCCCAAAAAAGAACAAAAAAATTCATTAAAAATCCAAAAATCACTGGACCTTGACTAATTGAAAAAACTTGGTGGAAACCCACCCAAGGCACATCCCCACCAAGTTTGAAGTGGATCTGACTGACGGTTTCAGAGAAGAAGTCGAAAATGTGAATTGTTGACGGATGAGCTACAGACGGACGACGGACAGCGGACGACGGACGGAGGACCATAAGATAAGCTCAGCTGACAGACAAGCCAGCTGAGCTAACAATAAAAAACAATTGAATTCAGTCATGTAGATTGAAGAATTTTAATGCATCTTACTGGTTGTAAGGACTGGCACATTTCTGGAGGGAAGTTGCAACACTATTTCTCCAGATCTGTTGGCATCTCCCACAGCTACACCAGTCTGGGCTTTCGTTGGGACTGGGGGGGGGGGATCTCCATGATGGCCTCCTTGATCGTTGCCCGCTAGTTTTGTTGCAAAATCTAGTACAAGGTGACACTTCAACTGACCTAATTGGTGCAGAAGCTCCTTGCATTGAGCTTCTGGGATTCTGTCAATAAGACCCCTCATTTTCTCTGTTCTGGTCTGTCGCAGCTTCAATATCTGTCTTGGTGTTGGAACACTCCCTGCTGCACGCACCACAGAGCCTCTTCGCCTTCCTCTTCCTGTTGAAGCCCTGCCTCTTGCTTGTCTGCCTCTTGACGCTCTGACAGCACTTTCTCTTCTGTTGCCCCTGCTACCTCTCATGCTCACTGCTGGAAGCAACATTTTGTATGCTGTCACCTGAGCTTCAACTCATGATCTGCAGGGTTTAAAAAAATGTTTGAAACTGTGACATGTAATTATTGTCACGATCAGCTTTGTCAATTTTAATTTCGTTTACATTAAATTATATTGTTGGATAGCTGGTTGCTTCGGTCTTAAGCAACATGGTGAAGGGAAAAAGTATACAAGAGGGCTGTGTGAACAGCCCATGCTCAGCTGATCTTGACATTCATCACACTTGCAGATCTATGATCTTGGGAGAGGATCAAGGTCACCCATGTTCTGAGTAAGTCTGACCATTATAAAAGAACACTAACATGTGCAACATCAAGGTTCAAGTAGTTCTCCAGTTATAATGAAGAGTAAAATTTATGTATGTTGCACTGTGACCCCAGAAACGAGGTCAAAGTCATTCATGTACCGTCTGAGCATGACCTTCATACAAAAACATTAACATGTGCAGCATCACAGTACTAACTCAAAACAGATCTCAAGTTATCAAGCAAACAGTAAATTTTGTGTCAGTTGTCCTGTGAATTAGCACTAGAATGCCCATTGACTTACATAGTAATCAATGGGAAACCTGTATTGATCGATAAGTACCCGAATGGAAAATACTAAAAAATCAGGAATCTAAAGCAGTGCCACCTAGTAAACACTTTGTTTGACCCTTCCACAAGAACATATCCATCACATTTCACTATAATCTGAGTGACGGTTCTGAGAACAAGTGAAAAATAACAAAACCATATAAAAAATTCATAAAAAAAAAAATAGAGCATGACCATTTGAACAAACCTGGCAGAAACCCACCCAAGGTACATTGCCACCAAGTTTAGAGTTAATCTGGATGACGCTTTTGGAGAAGAAGTCGAAAATGTGAATTAGCATTAGAATGCTCATTCATTTCCATAGTAATCAATAGGAAAGCTGCATTGACCAATAAGTTCCCGAATTGAAAAAATCGTTAAAAATCGTTAAAAATCAGGAATCCACAGCATTCCCACGTAGTGAACAACTTTGTTTGACCCTTCTACAAGGAACATATCCACCATGTTTCAGCTTAATCTGAGTGACGGTTCTGGAGAAGAAGTCCACAATAGCTATAACACACAAAAATTCATAAAATATTAGAAAAAAATTGCAGCGCCACCTGGTGAACAAATTAAGAACTAGGAGTCCCAGGGAGTGTTCCTGTGTGATATCGAAGGAATTGGGTGAGCAGTTTCGGAGAAGATTTTTTAAGATTTTCCTTCCAAAAAAACCAAACAAAAATCATTAAAAATCCAGAAATCACTGGACCATGACCACTTGAAAAACCTTGGTAGACACCCACCCAAGGTACATCCCCACCAAGTTTGAAGTGGATCTGACTGACGGTTTCAGAGAAGAAGTCGAAAATGTGAATTGTTGACGGACGACGGACGCAAGGTCACAGGGCCCAAGAACATATCAATTTTTCGTGCAAGGTTATGAATCGTACAAGCCACGGGCAGCCAGGTCAGTGTTCAATGTAAACAAAGCATGCACAAATATGAATAGACTGACGTCTACAAGTTGTATCATGCTGAGAAGACTACTTGGTTCATAAGAATGAAATGGAAAAGAATGATGACACAGTCTGTGGTAGTTTATATATCATTACATACTATCAAAGATGTTGTCTTTCTTTCTTTCTTTCTTTCCTTTTTTATGGATGTGTGCAAACACAGACATATTCTTTCTTTCTTTCTTTCTTTCTTTCTTTCTTTCTTTCTTTCTTTCTTTCTTTCTTTCTTTCTTTCTTTCTTTCTTTCTTTCTTTCTTTCTTTCTTTCTTTCTTTCTTTCTTTCTTTCTTTCTTTCTTTCTTTCTTTCTTTCTTTCTTTCTTTCTTTCTTTCTTTCTTTCTTTCTTTCTTTCTTTCTTTCTTTCTTTCTTTCTTTCTTTCTTTCTTTCTTTCCAGAGAAATTTGTCCAACATTTTATTTAAAAACTATTACACATAGAAACTCCAAACTTGGCAAAATTATACTTCTATAATTGAAGTCTGGCCTTTTTGTGATGAGAGGTCATGCTTTGCAAATTATGCAAATGAGGGCTAATTAAAGTTTTAAATCTTCAATATTTTATATACTATAGTAGATGTGGTTCCGAGTGTATAGGAGTTTGATCATAGCAAGGTAAAGGCCATCTCAAATGTCAAGGTTATGTCAAGGTCAAAAGTCAGTTTTAGGCCAAGATGTCATTTTTTAGGTGAAGGTTCACTTCAGGAAGAGGTCATCTCAAGGTCATAGGTCAAAGGCCACTTTCCATGGGGGCTTTCTTCTAGCCATAACTTCGTCAATTTTTATCCAATTTTGATCATGTTTGGCTCAAATTGTAGCTATTGCAACACTGCACATTTTGAAATTTACGTGTGACCCCAAAAGGTCAAAGTTCAATGTCATCTGGACCTTTGAAAGTTTCACCCAGCCATAACTTGGACAATTCCATCCAATTCTAATCATGTTTGACTTAAATTGTGGGTATTGTAACACTGTACATGTTTGCAACTTACGTGTGACCTATAAAGGTTAAAGGTAAAAGGTCAAGGTTATTTGGACTTGGAAATATCATCCAGCCGTAAGCTCAATGCAATGTGAAGTACCTAAGCACAAAAGTTGTACCATTTAATATTTACATCTTTTGAAGGCACACAGACCGATTTGCTTTAAAGCAAATCTTCCTTTCTAGTTGTACCTGTAGTCATAGATCGTCAATGATCTATGCTGTAGTATGGATCAATATATTTCTATTATTTAAAGTCAATTTATGCTTGTAGAGTTGCTGTCTGGTACATCGACTTGGTTAAAATTTATTGTCATATTTAGTTGTTACGAAGAATATGTAACATATACTGGTATGCTACCAGGTCGTCTGCCATCCTTTCTGCATCATTTTGTTTCAAGTTTTGTATAACACTGTTTAATATTCTCCATTTGCATGTCAATAAAATATTTTGATACATCATGTAGTTCGAGTTAATTTTATATATTACCATGATTACTGGGAGCATGTTGCACAAGTACTAGCTGATTAGGTTTGGACGAAAACAATGCACAAGTCATTCTTTGTGAACATCTTGTAATGATCAGTATTCAAACATAAATCTTTCAGTGACTGTGAGTATATGCAAATGACCATTGATGGGTAAAATGGTACAGGATGGCAGAAACATTATTATACATTTATAAACAGTGGCTAAAATGAAGCAAGGTCACAAGCACCACAACAGCAGATTCCTTTCACTGTTGCAGTTGCTCTGCTGGTCAATTGAAATCGAAGTGAATTAATATAGTTTGCACTGCAACATTCAGATATTTTTTCCAGCTTTTCAAGCAGTACTTTATTTATTTCTGGCAATAAAAAGGTGAACATTTTTATTTCTCCAATTTTTCACCCAAAATTATTTATTTCAAAAAACAGCCAGCCCCCCCCCCCCCCCAAGAATGTCTAATGGTTGCCCCCTAATGGTGCTAGCGTGGTGGATTATGGGTTAGCCTCAACAGAACTGATGACTAATACTACTTATTTCCAAGTGCAAACTCCATATACTTGGTCAGGCTATTGTATAAACATTTGCATACAATTACGTTCGGAAAATTATGGTAACAATGGGGAAGCAGAACTGCAACCTTACAACGATAACTACATGTGGTCCGAGGAGAGTGAAAATGGTTTCACCAATATTATTAATTCACAATTTATCTCCAAAGAAATTGATACAATATTGCACAAAAATTACAACCCAAGTGCTCATGATATAGATTTTTATGTTTAGATGTCACTTCCATTTACCAAAAAAACTGCTCATCTAAGCCTCAGAAAAAGGAAGAAAAAGAGATGTACTGTTTATCAAAAAAGGCCTTACTCTGAAAATCAACTGATGTACTCAAATTTAAAAAACGAAATGAAAAACTGCGGATACCTACTTGCTAAATACTCAAGAGACCCTTTTATAAAAGAGAAGTTTTTCTATCTAAAAAAAAAATTTTAAGAGAGTTATTAAAAAAGTTCTGGCAAACCAAAGAGGAAAGTTATTCAAAAATATAGAGATGTTTAAAAGTATTGTTTTGGAAACTAGTTAACACCATAAAGGCAAAGAAGAAATGTAATCAATCAGATATTGACCCTCATGTATTTTATGTATATTTCAAAGAGTTACATAAAGGAATCCAAAATAGATACCTTGATGAAAATTTCAAGAATGAAATCACACAGAAAATGAAAAAACTCATAGGAAAAGGGTGGGTTAAAGA
>CAXHWN010000844.1:655200-659200 GCA_964020975.1 Hermodice carunculata | reverse complement strand
GTCTCCTTGTTTCGTCAATTGAGGAGTCTTGAAGTATGGTGAAACTACTTAAGATGAATATTGCCTTTTAATCTCGGGATATGAAGTAATGATGAGAAGGATAGGCCATGTTGTGTGGAGAATGAACACTTTGAAAGTGTCAACAAACTGTTGACCTAGTTTCACATTGAAGGGCATTAGAAAGTAGAATAGACGTGTGTGAGAAAGGAAGCAGCGGCATACTGGACTTGTTCTTGGTTGCCTGATGGCTTTTGCAATCAAGCCAACATATCCATTTTTTTTTGTCGTGCATCTTGGGGAAACCATGTTTGCTGTGGCCACTGTCTCAACTTGGTCGAACTTAAATATTGATTCCTTGCTGAAGCCTTCAACGCAGTCCCTTACTGGCCATAAATTTACTTATAAAAGTATATAATATTTTTATTATAAGATACTAATGTATGTGATGAACCTTTGTGTTACATGAATATATACGCCTTTGTTTGTAGCTTTGCTACCGTGCATAGAGACGAGACCCACAGATGTGTTGATCAAAACAGGGAAATGATGTTCTCACCCATAGTCGCGTTCGGCTAAATATTTCCATACACTGTTCACAAAATCAGCTGGAAAACAGTCGTCATGCATTCTATGCAGGCTTTCTAGATTTGCTTTCCATTATATCATTCAATGCTTCAGCTTCTGTGCGTCCACAGCTCATGACACGAACTTCAGTCAAGTGGTGCTTGGATGTACACCATTGACAGAAATATTCTCTGTTCCAACATGTTCACAGCTCTTGACTTGTTTTGATATACTGCAGTCACTCTTCTATTGTCGCACATTGACTGAGTCAGTTTACTTTTTGCGCAATGTCCCTAGCTTTGGTGGACTTGTTGATCCAGAGCATTGCTACGTTAGGTGCAGCTCTATGTTTACTGATACTTGAAGGACTGGTATGGTTACAAGGAAAATGTATTTGGTGTGGTCCTGTTAATTCAAAGCACACTGACTTTGTTGAAATTGGCAATTAAAGTGTAAAATCATGCATTCTATATGGCGAAATTATATACACCGTCAACTGGCTCAAGTAAGGAAAAGAGAATAATTATGTTAAAGTGAGATCCGGTGATGATAAAATATTACTCACCACAATTCTCCAGATGTGATCCATCTCGGCATCCCCTGTAATTTCCAAGGTAATCGATATCATACAAACAAACCATCGAGGTATCAATCGTATATGTTGGTGATTTGCACTGGAATCCAGAAGATATCATACCTTTGCCTGAAATACACACATAGGCAATAGCTATCAATAACCCTATTGCAGGCACTCTGGATTAGTAGAACCCAGCATGTAATTTGACCTCATACATATGATACTTTCATACCACCATTACCATCGCCATCATCATTGTAAGCTGCACTTTTGACATTACAACATTGTTTTAAAAAGCTAGCATCTATATTTAGGCACAATATACTTGCTTATCAGCATGATTTAAGGTTACCAAATTGAACCTGCAAACTTGCTAAAACCAAACATATAATTAAATGTAAAGCTAAAATACAATAAAACAGTAAGTGTTGTACCAGTTCTGTAAAATACATTGCGATGGGTAAACGGTTGGCTGGCAAGAATCATTGCTAAAATGCCATAATATAAATTTATCTAATGTTGACAATGCTTGCTTGAACATCAACGTTATTGGTTTTTTGTAACATTAACATCGCACTGGTCTGGGCAGTAAGCATACTTTTGCCACTCTCTCTCTCTCTCTCTCTCTCTCTCTCTCTCTCTCTCTCTCTCTCTCTCTCTCTCTCTCTGTCTCTCTCTCTCTCTCTCTCTCTCTCTCTCACACACACACACACACACACACACAAAACACTTTTTGTTACAACAAGTTTTCTGGTTATTGCGAAAAACCGTTTCTTTACAATAAAAAAAAAACTTTTCGTTATAACCGAACGTTCACTCTTTATTACGAAAAACTTTCCGTCATTACTAAATAACTTGAAGTTATAACTTAAAGTTTTGCCGTTATAACTAAAACTTTTTCGTAAAGTTAAAATCGCTCTTCGTGAAATTAAAAACACTTTTTATTACAACTAAATCATTTTTCGTTATAACCCAAAGTTTTCTTGTTGTCACTTAAAAACGTTTCGTTATAGCTAACAAACGTTTTGTTACAATCAAAAGCTTTCTCGTTATACCTGAAGGGCTTTTCTTCATATCCAAAAGTTTTTTTTCGATAACCCGAAGTTTTCTAAAAAAAAAAATTCGTAATAACCAAATGTTTTCTGCTTATGACTAAATCATTTTCGTTATAACTGGAAAACTTTTCGTTAAAACCTAAAGTTTTCTCGTTATAACTACATAACTTCTCGTAACAAGTAAAAAACAATTCATTATAACCAAACGTTTTCTCATCATGACTAAAATCCCTTTCGTAGTATCCAAAGGTATTCTCGTTATAACTAAAAGACTTTTCGTTTTCCCAAAGGTTTCCTCGTTATTACCAAAAATTTATTCATTGCTGAAATGTACTTGTCAAAGGGGAACATCATTGCATCCCTGCACCAGGTTCACAAACAAAGTCAAGGTCATGCATTCCTCCACTAATTTCACCATGATGTATTGTAAAATATGAACCTCGGTTATTATTTAGTCCAGATGCAAGCAATTTTATTCAATAAATGAAACTCATGAAACACAAACAAGAAAATCACACTTTTAATTTTGTTTTCAATTTTTTTTTTTGCAAATAAGTTTGCAAATACTGGGGGATGGCTGTTCATCTGTATTGGCAAATTAAAGCCTATTTCGCATGAAATTGTTACAAACATTTTCCCTCATTTAAATTGGCTGCACAATTGCACACTTTGTGATGTTTTCCTGACTACCAGTAACTACTGTACATTATCTAAAAGCTCTACTTGTGATCCGATTACTAATGAAGATGAAAGGTAAGCATTGTTACATGCAAACACAATAATATATAGTTATTGTTGAAAAGTAATTGTCAAAAATTCACAACATTTGGCTTTTTCATGTCTTAAAAGACACTTTTGGAGAAAACTAACACCTATTTCAACGTGGAATATGTGTGCATAAATATATCAATAAGTCAAAGAACAGACCCTTATTCATTAAAGAACGAATTAAAATGAAATCAGAACAAAAATTAAGCCTAGCAGAATGTATTTAAAATGATTAAAAGAACCACTATAACTTTGATTCCAAATGCTGCTTGTGCTATGTTCTGTATATATCTTTTGCAATGCACACGCCCTGGGTCTTCTATTTTCAGGAAAAGGACAACAAAGCAAATTTCAAACCAAAGCAAATAAAAAAATTCTACTTATGCCTACTTGCATACAGTTGTTCTGTCTTAGTCTGTTGAAGCTGTCTTGTATTCTAATTTCAAAAAAAAAAAAAAGGAAAAAAAATATTTCTTCTCAACACTTTGCTAATAATAAAGCAGCACCTATCTATTGTGACAGGTGCATGTACATCTTTGAAATCACTGAATAATAATGAATGGCACCTGCATTAAGAGACACAACCACCAAATTGAAAACGCAGTCTTCAAATTGAATTATTAATAGGGTATCTAATGGGATCTACTGAAAAACAGAAAAATAGATTAAAAAAAACTACAAAAACAAAAAAACAGAAAAAAAAAAGGACTAAATTATGATTTAAAAAAAACCCCTTCTATTCGTCATTATTTTAAACCACATTTAAGGTGGTAAGGTTTGGGGCAAATACTTCATGTTAACTAAACAGAAATCACTTAATCTTCCCAATCACTATTTCACCATCGAGACTGTCCTCTCATTGGAGTTTGGGTCATAGTGCAACATGTGAGGAAGTCACACTGTCACAGGCAACAGGCCTCACAGTCTGGCCTGTCATAGTTACAGTGCCGTAGAGTCTGTCCCACTATTCCCAGGGCAGTGTGCATAGTACGAGGTGTCATATGGAGGTTTAGGTGGAGATGCGCTATGTGACGCA
>CAXHWN010000844.1:600200-650200 GCA_964020975.1 Hermodice carunculata | reverse complement strand
GATGTCCATAACTGCACACTTACTGCTAGGCAGTGCATTTGGTTCCCAGTTTACCTTTTTTAAAACAATTTCGGCGTTGGCCCAGTCAGAGAAAGTATAAGGCTTACCATCTGACCAGCGGAGCATAGTTTGTTTTTTGAAGGTGGACAAACCTATTGAATAAGATACATAAATAATAGTAATAATAATAATAATAATAATAATAATAATAATAATAATAATAATAATAATAATAATAATGATGATGATTGATGATGATGATGATGATGATGATAATAATAATAATAATAATAATAATAATAATAATAATAATAATAATAATAATGATAATAATAATAATAATAATAATGACAATAATGATTATAATTATTACTATTATTATTATCATCATTATTACCTATAGTGTGGCATATTTCATCCTGTATAAATCTATCATAGATATTGTATCATACGAAATCATTATTCTCGACCACATTACGTCAATTTTTTCCTGTTCTCGTCAGGGCTACAGAAGGAAACCACCTTTCCCATTTTCATGTAAACGTACCTGTGTCATACTTGAAATTTGTGTTCTTTAGTAAGACAAACTCAATTTATTTAGAGATGCTTATAAGCACGTTCAGGGACATATTCTAGTTTACTTTCAAATACAGATAAATGAGCATATGAATCATAATGTAAAATGTTAACGTTTTGATCTGTACACATCTCGGTGCATATATTAAATGATTCTGTTAAGCATTTTGGTGTGGCGTTTTCTTCCTACCTATGAACACACGGTTTGCTCCTGCATGAATAGTCAGGAAGTTATGTTCTTGGCTATCTGCTATGGAAGCAAGGTGGCCTCCCATCCTCAAGCAGTCTCATACATAATCACATACATTTATAGTTCTTCTATATCCATAAGAGTCCAAAACGTAGATAGATCCAAAGGTCCAAAAATTCATGTCTAGTATTAACATGACTAGAATGCAAAACATTAAAAAAATATATAGGCCTATTACAGACAATCGACTTGAACAGGTGCATCAGTCATGTGTATATAGGACCGTAGAATTCATGAAAAGAGACTGAAATCTGCAGCACGGTGGAGAATTTGTAAGCACAGGTTCCAAATTTGTCGAAAATATCAATAAAATCAGCATTTTAAAAATATTAGATGCAACCACCGTCTCAAAAATGATCATCATTCATACAAGTCCACAAAGTGACACTAACACCAACATCAATCCACCAAAAAGGCCCCTTGACCTGAAATGACCATCAACTAGAATTCAAACAACATGATTACACAATTTGATGTGCTTTAGATATGTAGCTAAAGGCACAATGATGTTTCAAAGGAGATAGACTTAGGGTGTTTCCAAAAGAATATTTTTGGAATGTGCAAGTATAGTGGTCAAAATTTAATATCTATTTAATTTAAAACAGCGTCCGAATTTGCAAGGACACGGGTTCAAATGTCAAACAGCAGCGCCAAACAAGTGACATCAGGTCTCAGAACGCAAAACGGCAGTCACACATTGCAAGAACAGTAGCCAAATTGCATAACAATAGCAAAAAATACTGTAAGCAGAGCAGTCAAATTTCAACTGTGGTTTCCAGAATTATTTTTGAAAGGAAAATCAAAGGTTGCAGAAAGCATAGAATCTCAAAGTTATCTAATAAGCCATTTATTATGGAAATAATTAGAATTCAAAAAATGTAGTATGGCATTGTAAGTCATCCGCCAGTTGTTTAACCATAACATACATCTAATTTATGTCTCTTTAAAGCTCAAAAGGTCAAAATGTATAACAGTCCTAATTACTGTGGTATACCATTGGTGAATTCCATCAGATTCCGGTCATTGTGTCTTATATTGGTTTACCTGCGTGTCTGTGATATTAGAATATCATCATTGAGGGCAACAAATCAGGAATACAAAATGAGCAGTTCCATGTTCAAAAGGGAACGTCACAAGCATGGTGACTTCTGCGGCCAGAAATAAAACAAAAAGATACATGTAATCAGAGAGAGGTAGCGTTAACAAAATTCCATAGCCATGTGTGTCGAGACAAAGGCAGAGCAATATTCTCTATCACTTCAAACTGAGCACATACTCATGTAATCGAAGAAAAATATAGTTCGCAGCTACTTTGGGCTAGCTGAAATTAACTGTATATTTATAGATCGCCATGGCTTATTTATAGATCAGGGTGACCCCTTTATTAAAAAAAAAACAAAAAACAAAACAAAAAACAAAAAAAAATAAAAAAAAAAACTTATCCAAGTCTGTTAAGCTGTTGTAAAGCACATTTGCACATTTGTCATTACAACAGAATACCAAATTGGGTATTATGATAGTTTCCAGCACCACTGAAATAGTTTTAACGGGTCAGCGTCTGAGTAAACCTGTTGCTGCGCGACACAAGACATTTGTACCCCATTTTAAGATATTAAATCTTTATAGACATCTTGTGGAGATGGCAATATGTATTACAGCATAGCTGTTACACAGATAAAGGTATTGGGTAGAATTCTTCCTTTGGTATTTGGCCAAATGGTTTCTCACAAAATGATTTTCAAGGATACCCTTAAGCACTTCAGGAAAACAGATTGCCACTTTTTAAAATTTAAAACTCACTAGCGCGTGGTCTGGCATATGAATGGTGTGGCGACCTTCTTGACAAATTAGCCCACCGAGTTTTGAAGTGTAACTGACTGACGGTTTTGAAATTACAATTTTGAATTACTTTTGCAATCTGCACTAATTCCATAATAAATGTGAATGTATGCATTGACAGATAAGTGCCCGAAATGAACAAGCTGTTAACTATCAACTGTCATGGGCAATAACACCCTGCTGATCCTATCTGTTTGACATTCGACAAGGTAATGTTTATTACATTTTTTCACACACTGTGTGACGGTTTTGGAAAAGAAGTTGTGTACAAAATTTAGGATCAAGCCTCGAACAAAGCAAATAAAAAGCTTTCATTTGCAAACCATTTGTAGAGAAAGGGATTTGTTAAGTTTGATAAAAAAATCAGAGGAAAAATCACCGGAACATTTGGCTTATATAAAGTCGGTGGAAATTTAAAAGGATTTCACAGCCACAGTTGAAGGGGATGTGAGAATCAATAAGATGTTGGAGAGAAGTTCGAAAAGTAAATGTGAAATGACGGACATGTGGACTTTACTAAAACATGGCTCTTAAAGAGATTTTGTTTTGATGACGTTTTTGCAAGAATTTGGAAGTGAATCTGGAACAAAAAAGTTAGGGAAAGTCAAAGGTGTGTTATGAATGCATTCCGGGGCCACAGCGCTGCGATTGCCAACTTGCTCTCCATTGCCGGAGCTAAAATTCTGGATACAAACACCCAACACTTATAGCAGGTGTTGCATATGGGGTTATTTGCACGAAAATCATTGCATTCATTTACAATGCTGGTGCACACCTAAAATGAGCTACACTCTTCAAAATATAGTTCTCATATGTTGATGAATCTATCCACCCACCAGCTTGTGACGTTGTCTCACACAAATTTATGATTATGAATGTTTAAATGGATATTGTGTGTTCATTAGTATGCTAAAATTTCTATGAACCTAATATCATCTTACTTATGCTGAAAACACGGGGGCATCAGCAGCAATAGGCGTGGTGTGAAATAACAGATTCCACAGTGGAACGTGCTTTTAAAGACCACCCCTAATGCTAATAAGTCAAGCTAATTTCCTTGCCAATAAGGCCACAAATACGGCCAGTGAGCTGACAACTAATGTAATGCCATTATAAGTTCACTGCCTGTAATCACTCTACCGCCCCAACTATTTATAAATATTCAGACATTACATTTACAGGATCCACTGGTTGCACAGCACACAGGCTGTGTTTATGGAAAAGGGGAATTGCTTGACCTGTTATGTTTGTAGAATATGCCTGCATTGAAAACTTGTAAAAACACATGCACATGATGTAATGCATAACTGGTTACCATTTGAGCTGTAAACCGTTTCTTGACAGCCAGCATGTACTATAGCTGGTTGAACTTTTGAGTTCAGAGGCTGCACTTGTAGATATTATTTTCTAAGGTTTAGCATGTAATTCCTTGGACCGTCAAGCAATGACCATTACATCATAATCTGAATTAACTTTAAGCTACATGTATTTAATTTTAAGATTTGCAACTTGACACGTTTGCCATTGATGATCAAGGAGAACCATATAAATATAGCAATGTGAATATGTTTGCTTCGTTTGAAGTAACTCTACGTGGATACCCTCTTCTTTACTTCAAATTTGCTCTGATTTTTATTCTACATATTTAGATTTAAATTTATAAGGATCTTTATGTGTCATCATAAAAAATTACACCCCCACTGAAAATCTGTTTCCATAAGCCTAATCAATGTCTACGCTGTGAAGTATTTATTTATTTGTACTTATTTTGTGTGTGTGGGTGTAAACAAAGGAACATAAAGCTAAGAATAAGAACAATTTCTCATATTTGTTTGGTGGTTTCAAGCACTGATGGATGTCTGTGGGGCCCTAGCTACTCATTTCGTGGCACAAAGGAAGGAATGTATTTTGCTCAGATTTCCCATTCCATGCACCAGGCTTGTTTACAAAAATCCGCTAGACCATGACATTGTTTTCGCCATTTATATCAACCGTTGTGTCACTTCAGATCAGGGATTATTACACAATCCGATACCACCAAGCATAAAGTGCTGCCGCCATTGCAATGGTAGACACTACAGTGCATATATAATAGTCATATTATTATACTGTTTGTCTTAATATTCATAGTCGGGTAGGAGAAGCATTTGATTTTCATGGGTAGGCAGCAGAATTTGACTTTTTTCTTCAGAGGGTTTGGCAGTCAATGATCATAAAGTGTTAACATAACAAAAAATACATTATTTCTATGATGTTAATGTGTGTAGTGAAGAAAACATCATTTCAGTACATGTAACGTGCAGCTGCGGGAGGAAAAATCGAATTATTCTGAAATTAGAACTCCATCTGATAACTTGTCTGCCAAAGAGACCCCTGAAAATAAAAGATGCATGAGCCCCAAAGTTCCTTAAATTTGGATTGAGACTAGAACAGGTCAGGACATGAAATTGGTCTTTCTCTTTCTCTTTATTTTGTATTTCATCTACATGTAAGCAGATCTCCTGAAAACTTGCATGTTAATATAGTTTTCATAAATATGTCTTAAATAGTCTACAGAGTTTGCAAAGCACACATTATTCACTATACACAAAGATACTAAGCCACAATTTTATTTTTGGCACTTAATAGTCAAAAAATGACGATACAATTATGTTTAAGATCTTAACTTGTAGGCATGCTGAGAAATCAACATTCTACCACAAGGTTTCATTTGTGAAACTAAAACTTTCCAAACAAACTAAAGATGCTGAAAAGTGATGGGCCTACCGGGTGTCTTCTTATTGTTAGCAGAAGAAATGAAATTTGGGTTTTCATTGCTTAGGCCTGTACGTTTTAGTCTGTAGTTAATGAAGAATATTTTAAAGGTTGAGAGGACCGGATAAAACCACCAGTTGCCCTCTACAGGTGACTGCCTGTCTCATGTCAAGAGTGAAATTTCTTTCTTTACATTGGTATTGGGATATGCTCTAGTAACTCTGGAATCTTGTTGGTGTCATTGTTGGGTTTGGAATTTATGAATATTTGTCATGTTTTAATGTATTACTTCAATGGAAATACATACAAGTGGCTGCTCACACTATTCACGTTGAAACTGCACTTGACTTTTGTTTCGATATTGAATTTGTGCACCAGGTCTACAACCATTATTATTTATAGGTAAATTAGTTTTGTCTTGGACCTCTGGCTTCCAGTCTTGTAAGACACAGTGTTTGTTCACATACTGATAAAGTAGCTTTAAGTGCAGTCTTATAGTCCTCTTGTTAGGCAATTGTATCCGCTCTAAAGACCACCTGTCATGAGAGACTGCATCAGATTTTAAAACCACTGGCCTCTCATTTCTCTAATTTACCTCCAATTGAGGACCATATTGCCATGTGTGATCACTTTTGGCTGGCATAAAAGGCAGTCTTCATTAGCAGGTACCATTCTACCTTATTACAAAAGAGCAGTTGCTGGTACAGATAAAACAGGCCTTCTCACCACTCGGAAAATTCTGCACTACTGGTGACTTTATATCCATATATTATGGCTCTGGGGGAGTCCAATATTAACTGTTTTCAATATACATGTTAGTTTTTCAATGCATGCAATGTTTAGGATGTCTATACATCTTGTAGAGTGGCATTAAAACCACACAGGGTAGCCTCACTAGTCTTCTCTGATACCACAGTTCACACCACTGGAAATATCTCTGTACAGGGACATATTTAAAGTTTTTTCCATTGCCAGGTCTTAGTTTCTTGTGTGAAGACTATATCACAATTTTAATTCTTTCTGTACCGCTGGAAAGTTCTACAGATTAAATATAACCTATACCCAATACCATGAGTATTTGCTCACTTTAGTATAGACTTTGAAACCCAAGAAACATGGGTTTCCTACCGCCATAATTAAGACTTTTTAACTGTTTTAATGTAAATTTGTAAATCTGTATGTATAGTTTCTCATTGTTCGAAGCCAAAAATATATTAAAATTCCCATTGCCCTGGACTTTTTAACCTACTGCTTTCATGGACCTTTACATTTTTAGGACTCCTATATTTTATTAGATGTCTCCGATGCACATAACAATAAAAAGAGGGATTCCACTTTCGTAAAATATATGGAAGTTACATCTTATCAGCAGCAAATATGCATCCTTGTAGCTGATGTAACGAATGCTGCATGTGAGCAAATAACTTCGGCACTTGTGGGAAAATATACTTCCTGTTTGACTGCAAAGGAGAAAAATCCGTCTCAAGTTTCACATTAATGTTCTTATAGTATAGCATTATCCAGCTGCGAAGTTTTACAGGTAGTTTATGGCAATTTTCATTTGAATGGATCAGTAATAATATGTTAAGGAAAAATGTGTATGTAAAATTGAGCAGCGTGAAACAGTAAAGTAAAAAAAAAAAAAAAAACTCTGCATATAAGCAGCAAAATTTGTAGGGCAAGTGAGAAAAGAATGGAAGTCATTAGTATTCAAATCAAAAGAATGCAACAAGATATAATATTTCTTAACCATATATCAAGTACAATTAGGCAAGGTTGCGACTGCCGTAGGCCGCTGCTTACTACCAATAGGCCTTAGGGGTTTAACCTAACAGAAAACAAGCTGGCCTAAAATGTCTGAAAGGTGAATATTAATACGGAATGATGGCAAAAGATAAAATTAAGTAACAAAACAAGGCAAGTAAAAAATTTCTAATTTTTCTTAAGCAAAACTTCCTAACCTTGTCTGGATAATTACGGCAAAATTTGTAGAAATATTTGGTCAAAAGGACATGTCAAATTGCCAGGAGGCTTAGGCCTAATTTTCAAACACCATGATTTTCAGCTGATCAACTGGTTATATTACATTGGTTTCTGTTGTTTAAAACCAACCCTTGTGCAAGGAAAAAATGGTCATCTGCGGTAGATGGTCTTAAATAACAGGTAAGTTGACAAAGAATATAGGCTGCTGTGTCCGTAGCAATATGATAGTAAATGCTAGGTGGTCCCCCATGGCAGCGGTTTTAAATTGTAGGTACTGTTGTATATTTTAAACTAAAATCTTTCAGTCCTTCCAGCTGTTTGAAACAAGAGTAGCTTTCGTGTCTGAATTTTGAGTTGACATTTGAAAAAAAAATGATGAAGTGTAAAAATACATGAACTACTGAGTCTGGGAAATGTTCAAAGAGCAGTCAGCAATGTAATGTTCACTGATATCCACTTTGTTGGCTTTGCAACAGGATCACAACTTTATCTCAGCACAAAGGCATTCACAGAGCACACTATTTCTGATTATGCATATTTTTTATGCTTTACCACAATCAGGAATGTGCTATGTAGCCTAGTTTAATTCCTTTTTACGTCATGCTAAATGTGAGAGAAACCAACTAAGTTTTCAATATTGCATAGTAACCTAAATTTGATCAAATAAATATTTAGTTCAAAAATGTAAAAGATGCAAAAATGCTCATTTCAACCCTTTCCCTGTTGGATAAAGACCTATCAACAGCATTCAGAAATGCTGATGTCATCACTAGTTTACCTTCCATTTGAACCTGAAACTTTTAAATAGTTTAAGTTAAAATGTGCTTTATTGCACTATGTGCATGTTTCATATTTTGTGGCAGTATAGCTGAAAACTGAAACACGGATACTCTTCCAAATTCTATTCTTCTCTATCATCAGGCAAGCCCTGTACAGTGCATCTGACAGGTTCATAAAATCAATATTACTTGTGGGGAAAAAAAACAAACAAGCAAACAAGCAAACAAGCAATATGCAGTCACAGTAGTCTTTACTTTCATTAAGCTACACCTATTTCTGAATGCAATTTGTACGTGCATTGCGCACTTGTGAACTGGTTAATCTTTGCATGAGATGAGCTTAGACTACTTTAGTGTTCCTGAGTAAATATGAGTAAGCCTATATTCATTACCACTGCATTATTCTGAATTGGATAAGTTGCAATAAAAAAAAAAAAAAGGCAAACATGAATCATGATAAAATTCCATAATTGCAAATATCGACTTTTTGCTCTTGAACAGGTAATTATACCTACAAAATACCAAATCGTTGTGTATGCAATATTGTCAAAATAGGACTAAGACGCCTTTGTGACGGATGTTCCAAGAGATTTCAACTTGCCGAACATTGGGTCCATATCATCGTGTTCCCTTCGCCCTGAAAATTAAGTAAGGAATCCCTTGCATGCTTTAAGATTATTTGTAACCTATTTTATGTGTATTCTTGTTCCCAACACCAGACATCTGCGTGATATGCCACAACATGATCCCTGACAGATATAAGCGCTGTCTTAATTGAAATGAGGTCAAAGATCTGAAAATAGCAGCCCCTTTCTTGTCTCCGCACAGCAAAGAGCTTGGGCAGTGGGTAATGCTCACTCTGGCGTAATATAGACATCAGATATTATCAAAAAACAAACAAACAAACAAACAAACTCTGGCAAGCCCTGGATGTTTGGTCTTAATCTTTCAGGAATATTTACATCGAGTACAGAATATGGGCATAAAGTATGTAGGTAAATCATAAAGCTCCTTATTGGTCATCACTGTTCTTTAATGGGATCCAAAAATTTGCAACCAACACTCCAACAAGAAAGTAAGGGAAGTCTAATAGAAAAACTGACAAATTTCTAAAGAGTTTCCTTCACAAGACCTAACCATCAATGCAATGTGAAATTGGTATAATGCTAGCAGGTATAAAACGCTGACTGATGCGTCCAGTTTCTACAATCTGTAGACATTACATTAATTGTTACCGTCATGTCCTCGAAATGTATCTTGTCTGGATATTTTAACCATCTGTTGCTATCATCTCTGTATGTGATTAAGATATACATGAGTCCCAAAGAGGCGGATATTGCAAACCAATTTTAGCTTGCAACAACGTTGAAAATGGAAAGTATTTTTATGCATCCTGCTTAACATAGAACAACATTTTTAGATGGAAGAAAGAACTTTTTATGACAAATGTATTAAAAAAGAAATGCACAGGCCTGCACAATTTGATAATAATATACAAGAATATATACAAAACCCTTACCATGATTATAGGTAAGCTCACACACATACAGAGCTTTATATTTTGCCACACAAAGTATATGATGCCACCCCTCCTCTGTCATAGCCACACAGTCAGTAAACTCCTTTTCTCTCAAGCGTTGGGGCCCTGTCCTGTCCACCTGAATTAGTCTGTTAATGGCCCATCGTGAAAAACTCATTTCCATTCCCCATGACCAATGGAATTTTCCCTCTACTGCTTTGTCATTTAAGCCTGCAATTAACGTAGCAGTGAAAACCCACCACACACACTCTTGATTGTCTGCTGCACTTGTTCTTTACAGTTCACTTAAAAGTTAGTGATCTTTGACATTAAATACAATGGGTTCGTCAATAAGTTCAAATGAAATGAGGTTCCATGCAACTGATAACATGCATGCATTTTGTACACTCGACACTCTTTTGAGAGGAAACATGTTCAACCCACATCTTTTTTCTGCATTTGTCCTTAACAACGCACTAGTTCCCTGAAATGCTACGGTCTTCAAGAATGCGTTTCTTGATATAGCAGGCTGTTCTGGGGTTCTCTCTGGTTGAGAGACATATATAAACCTTGATGACCTTGGCTTTAGGCATGTATAAATACGGCATTAGTTTGCACACAGGTCACAAAGAGGCACTTGCCGAGGGGTAACCCGTTTGAAACGAGTGCTTTTTAAATTGACAACTTTTCACCAAAGGTGGACCACTATGCCTAGTTTCACACCTCCTAGAGAAAAGCTCTTTTGCTGGGTAAAGAATACTTAATTTTATAGTTTTAACATAGACAATTGCAACAGAGTAAGGTTTACATGCTAAAATAACATGAATTTCTCAGCCGCACAAGTTTAATTATGTAAAGAAAATGGACTCTTAACTATTCATGAAACATTCCATAAAATGTGGAAATTATAACGATAGGTTAAGACCATGTTAGGCCATTAAAGGTTGCGTAATAAGTGAAGTGTCTGCCAAAATTGAAACAATAACGTTTTGCCCTTTGAACACCACATTTGTCTGAATGACTTTACCCCACAGAACCATAGGCTTTGGCATTATGAGCACATGTGGCCAAAGTGTACACAGTTTAAAGATTTGACAAACTGCTCTGGTGATATACCCAACAGTATCAGAAACCAGTTGACACCTACGCAGGCGTGGTGATAAATATGCAGATATTTTTAGGGTCTAATTAATTTTGCCTGTAAAACATTTCTTACACTTTCAAATTAAAAATACTTATTTTTACCAATATTGGCATGCATACTGATAAAAAAGTTTTGCAAGTTATGTTAATGTTGCTTTAATATACCTAAAATTTACTTTGAAGATTGGTACTTTAAACACCCATTACCCTATTTCAACAAGTGTCCACCCCGCTATGCCCTCTCCAGTCAGCTGTAGGTGAGAAAGTACAATGCTATGCCGGTTCTGTGAAAGGGGTCAATGAATCCACTATGCCATGGTCATGGGGAATTTATTTTTTTTTCATTGCATTAACACAATTAAACTTTCAATCAAAAACATACTTAAACAGACGAGTTTAGCGTTCAAATATGACATCATTTTTCTAGGTGCAAGCTCACGTCAATAATCAAATGTGCAAACGGTATGTGGGCAGATGATGTGCATTGTCATACAGTTAAAGGCGTGAACTAAAGCTACCAAATTGCCACGTTTACCTTTGTGCCATAATGTTTATCCAATCACATCAGATATATCCATTTTGAATAGACTTACAGGGTAATAGCATATGCCTAGAGAACAATTTTCTTTTGTCTTCAGTGAACCTATCGTGGTGTTGCATTTTATAGCAAAGGTACAATATCCGCTTTTCTTGGAAGTTTTGCGAGCAAAACAGTTCCATCTGTCCGGTTTTGTTTTACTGATTTAAGTGTATTTGGATAAAAATCGCTTTTATAATCCATTTGTTTTATTTCTTTTATTTCCCTTGTAAGTAAAACGTTACCATATGAGCTGGTATTGGGGGTCATTCCCTAGGACTACATATGGCACATTAAATGTTTCATTTTTGTCTTAAGTGAACTGATGTTAGCATTCTATATGTGTGAAAGGATGCGTATATATACATTTATATTTGACACAAAAGAATCTCAGCATCTGTATATATATGTCCCTTTCAAATGAATTCTTCAAAAGTGAAATTGACAGCACAACCTTGGTTACATTGGTTAAAAGATTTCTTCCTTTCCTGTTTTGCTTTCCCGACACAGATATTTGACATGCTTGTCCTTACAATTAAACGTCACAGACCTGTGTCAGGTGCATTGTCGTAGCCTTGAATTAGAAGACTTGTCTTTAACTATTGCTGAACGGTCAAACAATGATAGGCACAAAAATGGCATCTTTGTGCACACATATGACTTGTGTTACTCGCCTATGAATGTAAGGGTTCCAGTTTTACTGTATATAAAGTTATATTCCTGTTCACTTTCAAAGCAAACTAAATGCCCCTTTCGCATCTGACAATCCTCCTCAGCTGCGTTCCATGTTATGCCAGACGCTCCCACATCTACTACGATGTATTTGCTACCTTTGAATGAAAAGGTCGTTTCCCTGCCTGGAAAAGGTAAACAGTGCATTTAAAAAAAGTGTAATATTCCACTGCCATGCACATTACACCTTTATGCAATGAATTTATTCAATTATATGATTTTGATACAATATATATAGTACCAAGGTCAGACTCTGCTATGTCTGTGGTACTTGTTTAAAATATAAGGCATGATATCTTTAGGAGCACTTGCTTTTCATTAACAGAATGAAAAGGCACACCATTTCACATGCAGAAACAATGGGAAACCTCTAAGATACCGATGATTATATATACAAAGGCCTTATCTACAAAAAAACAAAAACAAAACAAAAACAACCACATGAGAATGGATAAGGTAGAATCTATTGGGCAGACTCAATCCAGATTAATCAATGGAAAATAAAAAAAAAAAAAAAAACTAAATCATGAGAATGGATAGGGTAGAATCTATTGGGCACACTCAATCCAGATTAATGAACGGAAAAGTCCTGTCGAGTTCGGATATCAACTTACTTGATTCATTTTTTCCATAACAAAACAACTTGAACATAGCGTCTTCATTCCCATCATTACTATCAGCCAGATTCTTATAATTCCTCATATAATCTTTCACAGTTTCCATAGGCAACAGATTCCATATATCTACAAATTGTGGGTTGTTTAGAGGGGCAGCTACACCTGTTTCATGGCATCCTGCATCTTTCCACCAACGATCTAGACAACTTATGTGGTATGGGCCAGGCAGACCCCTGTGCTTGAGTTCCTCACGCAGTTGGCATTCAGCTGCAGAATAATTTTAATTGGATAATTGTTGCATCTTACAATATTATAAGGACGCATTTGTTTACTAGGCAGGTGAAATATAGCACGAAACTGTGGCCAATTTCATCTGATTTGGGGACAATGTTACTGGATAGTCTTTTTATCACTCCGAGAGAGAGAGAGAGAGAGAGAGAGAGAGAGAGAGAGAGAGAGCGAGAGAGAGAGAGAGAGAGAGAGAGAGAGAGAGAGAGAGAGAGAGAGAGAGAGAGAGAGAGACTTGATGTGCAATGTAGCTGTAATTGTACCATGGAAATACATTCCTTTTCTATGTATTGGGCCATGGCTTGATTAACGAATACTTGAAATGAAGCTATTAAGTACCTATATCCCATCCATGATGAAATCCCACATTATCATTCAATAGGATGCTTATATTCTATATTTAAAGTTTATAATCAGCAATTAAAAGCATTTTTTTTCTGTCTGGTGCTATTCACATATATATATATATATATATATATAGATAGATAGATAGAGAGAGAGAGAGAGAGAGAGAGAGAGAGAGGGAGAGAGAGACAGACAGACAGACAGGCAGACAGACAGACAGGCAGATCACCTTGGCCTGTTTCCTGATGTCAAGGTTTCAGATTCATATATTGCGGAATGTAAAAGGTGCCACTTCAATGCTTCAAGAACCTTGACCTTTGAACGCACTGAATTTGCAACAAAAAACATGCAACTGCTATGTAACCATGAAATTTCGATAAGGTGTGTTTATTAAACAGCTAGTGCAAAGCAAATATAAAATTATGCAGAGAAACCAATATGGCTCGTCATGTAATATATATCAAATTAGTCCCAGCAAAGTAGTAAGAATCAAATTTGCCTTGTGGGCATGAATAGGTTTAGTTGGAGTTTGAGATAAGGGACTGGATATTTCCTACCGATTTAATGCCAACTGTACTAACTTTGTGCTTCAAATACACACTTCGAGCTAGGAAATTGTTACCATAGCAATACACATTATACATTACGTTGGGTCATATTAGCAATAGCCCTGCAAAGGAATTTTCTACATGTTGATGTGTTTGTCTAGTTATGCACAATTTGATACAAGACTAGCGAAACGATATTCACGATATGTGTTGCGTCCCAGGCAAAACAACTTGTGAATGTATCTCTTTTCGTCAGCAAGGTCTCTTTCTGTCTTCATGATTTTTTTCACTTCTCCAGTAGTAAGGAATTCCAGTACTTCAGATGGATTCCGTTGGTTGGACTGGCCAATCCTGCTTCCAAACAGCCTGCTTCTGCCCACCAAATTTTCAAGCAAGAGATGTTATGGGGGCCTTGGGTACTCTCTGACGTGTAGCAATCCACACCCGTCTCACCCCCTTGGTGCAAATCTAATAACAAATATGATTATTATATTGTATAATCTTAATAAAACAAATCTGATAGATAAATGTTAAAAAGGCCATGTAAAAATATCAAGGTATATATATATATATATATATATATATATATATATATATATACAAAGGAATAGTTCATACAACCAGTTTGGGAGTCATGTCCATTGTCTGCGGGTCAATTGTACTCCTCAAACTGGACAACAGGCAGTAAATACCAAGCATAGATTATCAGTTTCTGGGCATTTATAGCTTCCCATAATATCTGGCCAGATTTGCTAATTTGTACATTCCTGAAATCCCCTAGGTTGAATTTAAGGCAAACATGATTTATGGGCATTTTTCAGCTACCCATAAACAAAACAACTGCCCACCATATGGTCTGAGGATTACAATTCTGCCCATTAACCACCCGAGACATAATTATATATACATATATATATATATATATATATATATATATATATATATATATATATATATATATATATATATATATATATATGTATCTCAACATCAGTATTTTGAATAAGGGGTGAGAAAAAACACACGTGTGCCTCATCTTTTAGGTGTTATTCAAAATCATTGCACAATATTAGTCCAGTTCTTCTTTACGCCATAACCAGGCGGTTTACTTCTCTCTACGCCTGTAGCTGTGTTGCAAAAGGTGTTATCAGGTACTGGCATACGGGATAGCGATTGTCTCTTAAGAATATTAAATTTTGCCTTGCGGTTTGAAATCTAGTCACTGCATGACAACGTTGCATATCATCAGGTCAGTACTGCTAAAAGCCCAAACATTCATTGAAAGGAAACCCTTCCGATTATGGAAACGTTTGGCGTGGTTTATATGGAATGTAGGTACATGGGAGCAATTGATGACACCCACTTTACCTGGAAACCGTACCACTCTATGAGATGTATTTTTTTCCAAGATGCGAAAAAAATATTAATGGAGTGATTTTACTTTTTATTATCCTGGAAATTTTTGAAATGCCTCTATTATTAAATGAAAAGTACTATGCTGCAGAGTAGGGTAGCAGTACCATTGCAAATGCTTTCACATGTATATCATTCTGACGTGTTGCTGACAATAGCCTGTTTTGCACCGAGGGTGCACCTAGAAAAGCTGTTGACCATGGGCATATAATTTGGAATGATCTTCGATGCAAGTTTTATCCACAATGTGGACATATAATCCCTAAAATGGTAGAATACAATTAGCATACAGCCTTTAGTTATTGGCAGGAAAAAAGAGTCATTAGGGCAGAATGAGTCAAATGATGAAACTAGCCCTGCCACAAGGTCTCTCATCGTAATTATGTGCTGATACTGTTGTAGATAATCCATTAGTTTTAAAAGGCCTTGGATCTTTAGCAAAAGCAATATTGTTGTAAATTCTACGTCAATCAGACCTGTACAACATACATGCAAATAAAATTATACAAGAAATGCACTGAACACATGAAAAAAATATCGATAAGTCGCGACGGTATTTGGAGCCACGGACAAACTTTTGTTAGCGATTACTGCGTCAAATACTGTTTTGCCTTGTGTGCCGTCACTTTAACAGGTAACTTTTGTATACTACTGTGATCTCATGGTCAAGACTGTGTGATGGATGTGTATGTTTTCGGGGAACTGAAAATATTTTGTAGTAAGAGTGTGTTGTATACGAAGAAATTTGCGTTACAATATAGTTATGACAAAATATACTTGCCAAATAGTTATTTCTTTACATCGGTATTGGGAGATTAATGTTTATGGTTTGGTATTATTTGAATTTCTTCCTTTGGTCTGCAATTCACTTTGCACCGCTGTTGGATTGAAGGTTATGAATAAGGATAATGTTTTTCTGACCTGTTAGATAAATATTTGATTGGTCAAGTTGTAATGTGGCTTTTTTTTTCTCCGACTCCTAGTTATAATGGATGTAGAGCGTGTTTGCAATGTTCCAGATTCATAAATATGACGTAAATGATGTATGCCTACTTTTTCCTTTCGATGTCAACTAAAGTAGTCGACATGCTAGGGGCACCAAAAAGTGTTGGGCCTACCATGTCTCTTTTTATCCAACTGTGCAAGTTATCTGGTTTAGGTTTTAGGTACTAGGTACGCTAAAATTTGTTTGCAAAAATTGACGTCTCTATTTAAGAAACATGTTTGAAAGTTTCAGAGGACTGTTTGGAAATCACCAGCTGCCTTTTGTGGGTGACAGCCTGCATTAAGTCAGGAGTGAAATTTATTTCTACACGCTGGTATTGATAGATGAACGTTGATGTTTACGTAATTCCTGAATCTCTGCCTTTTGTGGTGATTACTTTCGCTCTCGTTGGGTTAAAATAATTGCATATGGGGAATGTATTTTTTCTGAACTAAAAGCGTTTGGTGTGTTTTTACTTGAACAATCAGCCTGCCAATGAAGAATAAAAAACTGTATGAAAATGCCATCACATCCTGACTTGTCTTCAAATGAAATTAGGCTGTGAGGATAATGTACAATGCATTAGTGTCAAAAGTGGTCGATCATTTGAATGCTCTTTTATGTATTCCACACAGTTAGGTGGCAAAGAGTAGAACAGTAATTGAACATAAGTAAATGAAAGGTCTTTATCTGTTGAGATGCCTCCAAAAGAAGTTGTTAAATGTGGATAGGAAACTATGTGCATGTGACTGAAACTGCCTGAAAAAAAGCAAGACTGGATGAAACTATCCGTAACCACGGTAGAAAATTTACTGCCAAAGAGAACTGCTAATATCAAGTCACAGGTGAACATTGACAAGACCGGTTGTGCCAGATTGAAACCAAAAAAAAAAAGGACATCCTATACATAAAACATGGGCATAGAATGTTCCAACAGTGCTCTGCTACTTATAATGACTTTGTGGCAGTCCTTTCACAAGTCTTATGAATAAGGAAAATTTTGTTGATATATCTTTGAAACTCTGACGTACGAATAGTTAACACCATTGGATTGACAATAGAACCCAAGGTTATGACGAAATACAGCATGTATGCCGGCAGATAATCTGTGCTCAGATAAGCGTCTACAGTTGTCATTGTAAGCACAACTTGATGCGAGGCAACAAAAACCAAATTAACAATCAATGTTCTACAAACTCGGGCATTTCTTTTCACACTGGCAGACAATGTGTCTTTCCTTTTTAGGAAAGCAACACACAGTACATGTCCAATAATACACCATATGCATTCAATGATAGAAGTCACCATGTTAATATATAACACGGTAGTCCATTTGGTCCCAAAGTAAATAGAAGGAATACACGCTGTAAATTTAGAAATGCTTTGCAAGGGATATTGGCGGTGTTGGAGGGCAAGTGGGATATTTATGGCTACAATACCTGTCAGATAAAATGCAACATAGAACAAGATTTTTTTTACATTAAAAGGCGGGACTTGAAAGATGAGAACTATCTTGATAGAATAGTCAAGTGTTTGTAAAGAAATTAAATACATCGATCCACATATGCAGGTGATTATCAAAAGGGATAAAGCTTTACACGAAAAGCTACTTTTCCACGTGTGGCTATGCATTGGAAAGCTTTCGCCAAAATAGGAATTTAAAGCAAGATATGCTGAAACAAAAAATAAGCTTCCTAAATCAAGTACAGCAAGGGAAATCCGAAATACTCCTGAGTTATTTATGCGTACACTACTTATACAAATGATGGACATTACATTAAATAACAGACCTACTAAAACCGTGAGGTATAGATATAGAATACTGTTTGTGGGAAGAAGAGGTATACATATTGTATGCATAGCATCTCTTTGGTGACACCAGCAACTTAACACTCTTACACAACAAATGACGGGATCATCTGTATAAACAGTGTGTAACCTTGTTAGACCATCAAAAACCTTCGTGTCAATGCGTAAGATACGAGTGTTCGTGATATTCAATTCTTTTAAGTTATTTAAACCATAAAATACACCAGTACTGCTTGCTGACAAACTGTTAGATGAAATATCTAATATTTTGAGCCTATTAAGGTATGCAAATGAATAATCTCTGATAAAATGTATTTGATTATCAGAAAGACTAAGACTCTGAAGGCTATGCAGACTTACAAAATGATGGCTGTGGACCATTTTAATTTCATTGCCAGACAGGACCAAACGGTGTAGTTCATCTAGTCCGAAAAACGCGTTGTGAAGAATGGTGTTTACTTTGTTGCCGGCGAGATGAAGAGCTTCTAACGAAGCATATTGGCTAAATGATTTGCTGAGCAACATTGTTATCATATTAAAGCTTATATCTAGGTACAACAAACTGTTATACTTGAGATTTACATTGATCCAAAGTTTTAGATTGCTGTGGGTAAAAGTAAGCGCTTTCATGTTTTGATGTATATGATCAGAAGACCATGGAACATGTGTACAGTACATGGCAACTCCTATACATGTACAAAAACCACTGCAGGTAAACCTGGTACATAAATCTTCATCATCCATTGAGAGTTTGCAGTTGCTATATCCGTCACATATTTCTGTAATATGCAGACACGTCTGCTCATACTTACAACGAAAGTGTTTTGCGCAAGATAGGCTCACACAGTTTTGTTCTTCAAGGCCGTTGGGACAGTCCCATTTATCATCACAGATCAAACGTACTGGCAGACAGTATGAATAGGGACATTTGTACATTCTAGGACATTCTATTTTATAACACGTCTCTAAATGTTCCCCATTTGTACAATAGCGTAAATTACCGTTGCGGAGGAGGTCGAAGATGCAGACAAAAGCTCTTTCATAACATGGCGATTTCTCGATATGGGAACATGGCAACCAATTTGGATCACTGCATAGTAATGGATCGATTTTTCCCATTCGGAAGCCACCTGCTGTACCACTGTGATTTTGCTTTAACACTTGGTGTACAGCTATTTGAGATCTGGTGCTGATTTTTTTACTGAGAATTTTATCACAGGCAGGCCGATTCTCGTCTGAACTGTCTGTGCAATCTATGTAGCGGTTGCATAGTTTTGATATAGGAATGCAACCACCGGCATTGCATTGGTAATACAGCGGTCCACATTTGCAACCTGGTAAAATGCAGGTTGCAAAACATTCATTTCCTCTCGGCCTCTCTCTATTGGTCATCAAGCACACAGTTGTACAATATTCTTCATCACTACCCCCATTTGCTTTATCATTACAGTCAGAGACGCCATCACACACGTGATGACTCAAAATGCAAGTACCGGTTTTGCATTTATGCAAAGCCATGTCGCATTGGTCTGATAGTGTACGAGGTTTAGTCTCACAAAGAACACCCTGTACATTATCAGCAGATTTGAATACTAGTTTTATTGGGAACTGGTAACGATGATTTAAATTTGCATATTCATCTATACGAGTGTCCGGAATAAAGAAATACCTACTTGGAAAAATTTCCGGTACTACACTACCTTTCATAATGTGCTGCTTTGTTCTTATTAGTATACCAACCTGGTGCGGGATATTTAGCCAGCTCCAATAGAATGCTTGATAAAGTAACTTTGTTGTCCATGTCTCGTCTTCAGACATAACTCTGTCTAGTTCGTCGTAAATAAAGCTGTCTTGAATATCGTTGCGCGGCATCAATAAATGCAACATTTTAAATTCATACTGGGCCAATTTTTCCAAAAATTGATGAATGGCTTTAGATATTTTTGTGATATTTGAAAAAGTATTTTCACAAAATATGTTTGCGGCACTGAAGGTAAGGTTCCTCGTAGTCAGAAATAAATAAATACATCTGGGACTGACGCTGGTCCAAAATATCGGACAGTAAGGCTTCTTAGAAAGCATACGTTTATACGGTTGAGCGATGAATGGTTCATTGCGTTCACAAAAAAACATGGTGTTTCGTCTTGATATAAAACAATCAATTGTTACCCACTGTGTCTTACCAAGCACATCGACCAGAAATAAGGCACCACATTTTATTGATCGTGACATTCTTTGTCCATGTGAGTTTATTTTTTCGATGAAACCGGCATTTTTTACTGATTGGGCATTTCTGTTTGTACCCTTGAGGATCATTTGTGGCGAATACCTGCTGTTGCTTGCACAATGTTGGAACCATTCTGAATATGTGATGGGCTCACCTGTAATCCAATGGAGATTGCCCCTCTTTTGAAATGAAAAACCAAAAATAAACTGGCCTTGCTCCGCAAAAAAGCAACCACTTACTATAAGAGTGAAGTGTTTATGATCATGTTTGATTAATTTCAACAAAACTGCATTTGCCCTATATGTGTGTTATTGCAATTCATTTGACAATACTAAATGGTAACACATGGATGTACTTGTACTTTACCGAAACGAAACTTGGGTGACCTGTTGTGTGTAGAGATGACTCATTCAGGCTTATTTCATATCTTATACTCTATCTCTCATATGAAATTATGTCGGAACTTCCCTTTCCTCAGTCTGTTGATAATTTTTGTTTTTGTTTTGGTAATTTTCACATCAAACACATGATGTACGCTGCTGTGGTAATACACGACCTCAAATATAACTTGGTGAACCTAGGCAGGGGACATTTGACCTCAAATAGTGGCCTTTCTATTATTGTTTTCCCTCTTCATATATTATTTCTTATTTATATGCTTGCATCTCTCCCTTTTCTTTTTTCTTTTTTTTTTTGCAGGTCATATGTATACATATATAAATACATATATATACGCGGTCCCCTGTTTAACATATAGGTTCTCTAACATGCTTCCTTTCAAGGCTAATCTACGAAACATTTTCAAATTTGATATGTCTGGGACTCATGTGAACATGACAAAATTTCTAATTTAAACATTTCAGTATCGATAGCGAAAATGATATACCTCAAAATTATTGTGTGTAGTGTACCTCAAGCTATTAAGGCATATCTGGTATCAGGGCCACGTCAAAAGGTCAAGTATTAATCACCTGTTCCATATCGTGGTGAACGTATGCCATGCACAGATTTCAAAGCATGCTCAATGGGTCTTCCGTAACTTTGTTATCATTTGATTCTGGAGTTAAACCCACCTCCATAAAGAGGTAGCCTCTGTATAAATGCTAATCTGCAAAACATTTTCAAATTTGATATGTCTGGGACTCGTGTGAACATGACAAAATTTCTAATTTAAACATTTCAATATCGATAGCATATGTATGTATGTATGAATACATACATACATACATACATACATACATACATACATACATACATACATACATACATACATACATACATACATACATACATACTCCAGCATGCTCCAATACTTTCTTCCTTTACAGTGTACCTCATTCGTTGAGACTTTATTCATAAATTAGATCAGAGGATTGACCCAAGATTTACACCAACAAATCATTGAACTATATGCATCTACTGGACGTGCTGGTAATACAATTGAATGAAAATTTGATAATGGCGATTAAAAAAATGGAATAACTGTGGGTGGCATTCCACAGTTATTCGCAGCAAAATTCGTATTTACATGTATCAAGCTACAAACGGCTTACATGCAAATTGCACAATATATACAATATTTGATCTAAACAGATATGTAAAAGGAAGTTGGTAACGCATTTCAAAATATACTATGAGCAGAATGAAAAACAATATAATGTTACACATTCTCTTTCATTTCTTCTGAACTAAAATAAACTGTATAAACTATTGCGAGGAATTCTAGAACCAATATAATCTTGTGTTTGCATTGGTATGATATCATTTTAAGACAATCATGTTGAAACGTCTCAGAGTAGTTCCAAGCATTTTTAGATAGTAGTGGGTCGTGTTTTCTTGTTACCTAGTATAAACGTAATTGACATGATATTTTAATTATTTTGATGATGAGGGTTACCACAACGTGGCATGCAAACATAACCCTTAAAAAAATCTATTAATTTTAAGTAAGAAAAAACGTATATGAAAAAATGTCTATTTACTCACGGAAGAGGTGGTGATGCCAATGTAGACAAAGATGGCTTGGATTAGAACGGGTATTATATCATCACATATGCCCAATGTGCATGGCCGCATTAAAAATGCAACAGTCTGTCGGTCTCTGAGCACTATCAAATGTGATTTTTTTTCTACACACGCAGCTTGAGAATCTATCCAGCTTCTATATCCCAATGACATTGGAAAAAGTAAAGATAGACTCAGTAAATACCAAGCACCCACGTGTCTTTTTTTGCTTGTATAGGTGAAGGTCAAGCGAGATGCTTTTTGTGTATGTCGGAATAAAAATGAACCTGTTTGAATGAATATTGTTACATTAATTGTGTGCCTGTTACCCTGATTATAGCTTGATACATTTAAGTTCATAATCTCCAACAATAACTGTGGTATGCAATATGCATCGTTAATTATGTTGTACAAATCAAATTCAAATTCCCAAACAAATGTTGTGGATTTTAGAATCCATTCCCACATAAACAAATAGTTATCAGTCTCACGATTCCATTGATGGTTGTTCTGCCACCTTTCTAAAACAGAGCACTTTCTTCTCAAAGGAACATTTCTGTAATTGTTTCTTATAAAACGTGAATGCTGCTGCCATGTGAAAACATTTTTGCTGTAAGTATATTTATAACCCCTTATTTTCCATATTTTCATTTTATAGTAAAATGCATCAGTCAGATTAATCGTTTGTAAGCATAATGCAAAGGGTATCTTTTGATGCAAATACCAGTCTGAAATGGACGAGTGAAAAAAATAATCATCAATCTCTAACATTCGAAAATATATGACAGAGTGTCGTATAAATAATTTTAGACAACTGAGATTTATTGGTGTAATGTTTAAATATTCATTTCTTCTTGTTGCATTATATAAACTGCATGGCATTTGATATTGTATGACTACAACAAGCAATTCAGACATCATTCTGCACTTTCCTTGAAATTCCATCGTTAACTTTAAGATCATATCCACGAACAGTATGTACTTGTCTTGATAAAATAAGTTTTGTGATGGATCAAACTTTACTTGATGTGTCTCTGGCATATCAGCAAAAACCTTGCTGTTGCAAAATAGCTTCAATCGTGATGCATTGGTCATTCGGTTTAGAAGTGAAATGCGGAAGTATTTAATAGTTTTCGTAAAACTGTCTGTTATATAAAATGAGCACTGGCGAACAGCAAGTTTTGGTGCATGGGGAAGCTGATTATATTCTACGAAAACAAAACACTTCTTTTTTAGTAATATAATAGAATTGTAAAATAGCCCATACAAATCAGGTACTGCCCTGATTCTAAACAGTGCTGGATTTTGTGACGAACGATGAGGACTACAAGGGAAAGATACTCCAATGCAGTTTGTCAGTTTGGCAGATAAAGACAATGCTAATTGTTCTCCTGGAAATACATTATAAAACAATAATATCAGGTATGATTGAGAACTGACAAGCAGTACATTTTCTGTTGCGTTCACCCGATTGATATCACAATACTTACAACAGAAGGGCCCAATCTTTTTACTTGAATGGACAGATGACAAAATGCTTTTTTGGTCAAAGGCAACAAATCCGCCAAAGAAGCAGTCAGTATAATCAGGAAAAGCAGGTACTAAACCCATCCACATATAAGTAGAGCCAGTATATGACAAACGTGATACCACAACTTCTATTTGTTTATTTTTAGGGGACATCAAACGTATAAATAGGGTCTGCTTGCCTATCAATGCAATTTTCTTAGAATATGAAACACTAGGTTTCATAAATACTAAAAAGTTGTTCGTATAACGATCGTATGTCATTCCTTTAACAAGAATCACTATTGCCGCACCATAGCCCATTGAGCATTGCAATCTTATCTCAAAAATGTGCACGTCAGAAATATAATGAAATTGTATATAATATGTTCTCTTATTTTCCACTTTCATTTTAAACATGATTTGTGAAGAGGTGAGTGCTAAGGATTCGCCTATCTGTTTATCAGACAGGCAACATGAGCTATAAAAGAAGCTAGTAAACTGAATCACAAGAATTGCTTCTTCTATTGCCCGTATTATAAATCTAGATGGTGACAAAAAGTCACGAATATAATATAAGCGGCTTACACGGTGCACAAATATATCGTAAATTACAAAAGAGGGAAAATGTTTGACACATGTTATTAATATATGTGAAAAGCATTGGTATTGGAATTTTATTTCTCCAATTTCGAAGCCCCGATAAAGATGTACAACATTAACGAATACACGGTCTCCAACAGACGTCAATGAAGTATTTTTGATACGACCACAAATTCGGCCCAAAGCAACAGACCTGTTTGTGCTAACCTCCCAAGTGTCTACGTAATGCACATAGCAACCTGTATCATATACTTCTATATTGACGGCAATGAACTTCACTTGAATTCTTTCTTGCATAGGGGCCACAATTTGCCACGTTATTTGCTGGCACGTTAGAGCAGTCGTGTTTATAGGTAATGAAATTATATCACAAACTTGCATCAAGGCATCACTAATCTTACACTTGTCAAGATTCCACTTTTCCCGCAAATTATAAGTTTTGTTAATTTCCCTGCACCTACTCCAGGTATTGTCATATTGCTTGAATAACATATACAGAGACCTAGCAATGGTATTTTGTGGAAACCGATATATTCTTTTGTAAACATGCATATGCATGAATGTTTTTTTAGATAAGGTGTCTGTATGGTCTTTAATCAGTACGTGTTTGATAATAATGGTCGTTCCCCACCTATATTTGGATGAAATAATGCACAGGTGGTTGCTACTAGACACAAACTTTATTTGTGAGACAAACTTACATGTACAAAAACCGACAGTCTGGTACTGTATTCCTAAGCATTGCTGATTGAAAAAACATGTAGTCGATCTATAGCTAGAGTAGGGATAAACACATTGGCGACAATAATATTTCCGCCACAATAACTTTTGTTCTCCATCTTTAATGTACAAATTCAATGTAACGCTGACCCGTAAATGTGTGGGACTAAAATAATCTAGAACTGCAAGTTCTCGAAAATCTTTAAATTGTATCACAAAGTGGCTGAGTGGAGAATTTACTCTTGAGTAGTTGTATGTTTCCACATTTATTTTATCCAGATTTATATGTTTGTGGTTTTGTGACACAGAAGTAAGTTCTTTAGTTTTATAGAGAACGTGCAATCCAGAGCCTACAAAATCAAGAGCTTCTGACTGATTTAACGCTAACAAAGTGTGATATTGTGCAAATGTAAAAAAAGAATCCCACCAGCACATGTCTTTGAAGCTCCTGTGTCTGTTAAAAACAAATTAATCATCATTATTACCATCATTACATTCTGCCCTCTATAGCTAAAGGTGCATTTCCCTAAAATATCATTTACCGCTGCATGTACCATTCCTTGCAATCACCTAAAACATTATATCAAGCTTGTTGGGACCAATCACTCAAAAATTGCTTTTGATTGATCAGCTGGTCAGTCAGTTTTTTTTTTCTCTTCTGCCTTCACTTTATTACCTAAAAAGCACAAGTCCTCAAAAAAGAAAATGCAAAAAATAATGACAATTGGCCTGCAGACAAAAATACATAACATGTAGGTGAAGCAAGAAGTTTGGCCAGGATTTCATCTTATAGGTAATAATCTCAGAAAGGAAAAACATGTGCAACAAAAAAAAAAAAAAAAATTATCTTGCAGTTTTATCATCAAAGCTATCAATATTTCATCTCTTTCCTGAATATCTGGAATTAGTTAATACATATTCTTGTGTCATGAAATTTGAGGATCAGCATTTCCTTTTTCTGTGTTTATTATTCTACAGAATCATTTCCCACATAGTTTTCCAGAAATGTGAGCTTACTTTCATAATTGGTTTTCCGTGATTTAAGTTGTGTGAAGAAACTGTTGGGTTGCCGCCTGTGTTTGCTCAATATTGTGCCTATTATATTTATCAAACCTTTCACTCAGAGCACAAGGTCACGACGCTATGTGATCGGGTCCCAATATGCCCTCGGGCGAAACCTTTGTGGAAGTAAGGGTTGCAAGTCAGTGTGCGGGTGCAGAGGGTTCTTCAACCAGGGATCTTTGGATGTATAACTCTGCTCAAATGAATTATTCACTTCTGTATTGGCCAGGCAAGTATAGCATCATTTAATCATTATTTATTTATAAATCGCTAAAAGTCAGAAAATGATAAAAGCACCATAGCTGATGTAATGCTTGTAGAAATTGCTCACAGGTGCATTCCAACAAGGTCTGAAGAAAATTCAATATGAGATGTAAGAGAAAAGGTTGAATATACTGATAAGATCAATCTTAAGAAAATGGAAGCAATACAGCCCCCTTTGTAAACAAAATAAGGGGCTAAGGTATGGTCGTCAGTAGTGTGGCTGTGGAAGGTAATTCGGTGATTGGTTTTCGAGAAAAAAACTTTTTTTTACGCATATACCCCCCCCCAAAAAAAACCAACTAAAATGTGGCCATTTGTGTCAATGTAAGAGACACTCACCCTGGATACACCCCATTAAGTTTGAAGTTGATTTTGCTAATGGTTTTTGGAGCACATAAAAACGGGAACTGTAGACGGATGGATGGATGGATGGATGGATGGATGGATGGATGGATGGACAACTGACAATAGATGACTGGCCATCCAAAAAAGCTCAGCTGTCTGAGAAGGCAACTGGGCCTATAACTTATTTTAGGTTCTCCTATCAGATGGTACTTTCAGCTGTTTATGGCAACCATATAAAATGTCCATTCAAATAGTTTTGCACATTCCATTCAAAATTTAAACAATTTTTTTTATGTACGTTTGTAGCTGAATGTAGCATGGCATGTAAACGACTACCACTAAATGAAGTTGGTCAATTGATTCCAGACTGTCTTATCATCATCAAAGGATATCTGTGGCACTTCTCTTTTCACAGTCCACTGTATGCCAGGATAGTAGACGTCTGCCTGCGCAGACGGGAAGAGCACAATCGCTACTTAGCCAAACAGAAAAGCATATATATTTATATATATATATATATATATATATATAAATATATATATATATATATATATATATATATAGATTTATAAATATATATATATATATATATAGATTTATAAATATATATATATATATATATATATATATATATATATATATATATATATATATATATATATATATATATATATATATATATTTAAAGGTGTCGATATTCTCTGTAACCAATTTGGATGTTTTTGTTCAGTTACACTTGTTAAGGTAATTTTGATTTCAGGATAATTTATTTTTGGCACTGAGAATGACTGATGATCCTCATGTATCCAGAACAATGTATGATCCGACAACTAAGAAGGATCATGTTTCGATAACTGAATTTACTGACATCTGTAAAAGATCGGATCACAATACATTTATTTTTAATGAAGGTGCAGAATCTACTCGACTCATTACATATATAGCCTAGAGCTGGCATGGAGTCGGTCCATAAGTACACTGTTACACTTTGAGACCCAATTCAGCGCATAGAATAGAATATATTTCAGCACCTTTGACAGCAGCTTCCAGCTGAAGACGTGTGATTGACCTCTGTTTAGTTGGAGCCGCATGACTTTTGCTCATAAGCAGATGAGAAGAAACATCAGTTTTGCAACTTACGCTCCTGCAATAAGCTGAAGCAGCATAAGAGGCGTCACTGGAATCAGTGAATATATGATAATCATGGTAGTAATTATCAAAAGCTAGATGTTTGACACCATGGGAAAGGAAAATGTTTCAACATGTGCAACGACCCAATCCATGAGTAGCATGCATTAAGCATTTCTTCTGGCACAGAATCATCCCACCCAAGTTTCAGACACGTCGGATTCTCCCTACAGAGTGCATGGGGAAAATTGTGCACTTTTGCATGTTGTGTAATAGGAATATCTTCCATGAAGAGCTGGTCATTTATGGCACATTTTGTCAATTCGAATACACCAGTATGTTTAACTGTGGAAACCCCATGACAATTTTATGCACGTTATTCTTGCAAGGTCCAGAGCAAGTCAGGTCATCGACATACATATTTTTGAAAATGACATCTCTCACTTTAAAATCTAAATTCGGGTTGTCAAAAACCCTTCTCCTGAGTGTATAAGCATACGAAATAGAACACCACACACCACCGAAAGTTGGGTTGACATGCGTAAGTTGATCAATTTATCACTCTTTATCCACAAAAAGCATAGGAAATATCGAAGATATGATAGAATACGGATTTGGGAATACATTGCAGTGATCTCTGCTTGGACAGCATAGCTATGGAGATGGAATTATAACAAAACAAGGAGCAGTTTCTTGATCAAATCTGGTCCCTGAAGGCAGCTTTCATTGAACGAACGTCCATCAAAGAATGCAGCACAATCAAATACGAGGTGTGCACATTAATTTCCTGCCAGAGCTGCATATCTGGTTGTCTTAGTAGCCATAGTCCCGCCTGGCAAGACATGGGCAGTCGCCTATGCGGGGAAGTGGGATATTACTGATATTCTGGAAATACAGGATACTTGGTACAGGCAGAGGGAAAATTCTCCTCGTAGCCAGTTTAGAAAGCAGGAAATAAATTTGACTTTGGTATTTGTGAACTAAAATTTCTCTAAAAGACACTAATTTTGTTAGAAAGGGATATCTAGTCCTCTCTATGATAGTGATATGCCTATGCACCCTCCCACAATAGACCGGCATAGGTCCCGTTCCTTTTCCCAGGCAATTAATATGCATGCCTTGTACAAGACCTGGAGTTTACCAGGCTTGTTTTGGGTTGATTATGCAATGGCAGGGTAAATATCAAACATGATCAGCGTTGTCAAGATCTTCGGGAGGTACATGTTCAGCATATCAGTTGTTCAATAAACTGCCTTTTTCTTGATCATACATGTCATATAAATCCTATCAATGGAGATGCTTGACTAAGTTGTCAAGACGTTTTTAGCAATGGGGAAATGGTTAGGGAGATCTTCGCTACGATCTCCTCATTGAATTGAACACGTTTGATCGCACAGACTGATGGTTTCATTGTTTTGCATGGGTATTTGAGGCTAATCCATACCTTCATTTTCCAGATTCCATAACCGCTCAAAATTATCCAAAGGAAAATGATCAGATACACTATCAGCAATGATGGGGGGTTGACATGAAGTTACAAAAAATAGCATTACTGACAATGTTAAAGCTATTTAAATATAAACTTGAATGGTCCAACCAATGCAAATGGCAAAAATTGAACAAGAAGCATCCACTCTACGAGATTCTAATGGAAAAAGACATTCTGCAAAATCTTGACCAATCAAATTACAAACAGTGTCAAATCCAATGCTTGCAGACAGGTCAAGATCATGGAGATGTGAATATTTACTTTGATTCAAAAATGCAGGAGATATAGGGGTGCTTTTCACGACTTTTACACCAGGGATAGACATTGATTTATCACCATCTGAAATCTTCATACCAACATGGTTGGATTTACAGAAAGTTTAACCAGACATTGTCTGAAGGAGCTTGTAACAGGTCCTTTGAGATTTATTTGCATGTATGCCGAGACACTGCTCGCTTATTGATGGGTTTCCCTTAAATTCAATTTCAATGTGGTACGTTTTTATTCCAGTATTAGCACAACAACAAAGACAAAGCTTACAAAAAGGGTATGTCCGTCTAACAGGCAGTGGACAGTGTAAACATGCGAAACATCATCTCCATAGCACAGGGAGGTGACGAAACACCATGCTCCCTTGTGATCGACATGGCAGGCAGAAGAGTACCGGGCCGCCAAAATCCGTCAATGGGGAAACTACATTAAAAATATAGGCCCTGTCTCTAAAGTAGATAAATTACAAAAAAAAAAAAAAAAAAAAATGAAGAAGAAGAAAAAGAAATAGAAATAGCAGAGATATTGGAATTAATTCCATGGTCATACTGACAAAATATGTCCCACATTGCACAGAATGCTCCGTATCTACGCATGAAATGACGAAACAAACACACTACCAATTGAAATGGAGAGAGAAACAGGAGGTTCTTCCTGGACCATTGCCAGCTCCAATTCTTTGAGTGCAATAGAGATGAAATATCTTCCAAACGGTAGGATTTTACCTAAATCAAGTTCCATCCGTTCCTTGATAAAGACTGGTTGTTGAGGTTGCGGGGAAGGGGGGGGGGGGGGGCAGAACGGGACATCATCCTGTAACTCTACTTCATAAACATTCTGTGAATGTGGCCATTGTAAGGAATTATTATGCACGTGGACACTTAGGGGCTGAATGGACTTTATGTTTGATCAGATCTAAGTATTGGATGGTTAAGGATCGCAGCTTGATAAAACATATCTTGCACAGGTGCATCCAATGTAAGAAAATGTTTGCTCAGCCAACATCACAATTAATAGCTGATTTGCCTCAAGAAAGCATCTAGGCTAATTGGGAAGCGTTTAGTTTTATTAGCTTGGATGCTTTTGGGCCATTCCATTCAAAACAATATTGTTATGAGAGAAAGTGATATGGATATGGACAAAAGATTTAAATGGAATTTACCTACACAGGATATTAAAGGTGGATAACTAGTCCTTATCATGGACACTGCTTTATCACCGAATTTTTTAGCTCTAGCCATTTTCACTGAGGTTTTTGTTGGTCGCGATGGTAGAGTACATTTAGCTTTACTTAAAACACGAAACACTGAATTACACAGGTCATTTACCCATCTTGTTTGACTGGAGTTGGAGTTGTGATTCCCAAAACGACCAATAAATTATTTGTCCTGCTAACTATTTTGTGATTTTTAAACGAGTACTATATTCCAGTGAGTCATGTGCTTTTGAGGGTATATTTTTCCACTGTCACTTGCCAAGACAATTGTATTTTGTTGGCTTTGATCATTTAGCCATTTCGTGATCCGGTTATGTAAGAGTGATTTAGGAGGTTTTCCCTTTGAGGTTTACCAGTTACTTAGGTATATATCCCAAGATAGTCGTCGGTGGCTAGTTAGTTCAGTATGTACCATACTATTGCCAACAGAACAGTCGCTGCAAGGATATTTGTGTTCATGGGAAGCAAAGATACTTAACTTGCATCGAGGATATCGACATAATTCAAATCCTCATATTTCACATGCTTCACTGTAGTTACTGTAGAGTATGGCATTTGCACATTTACGATTTTCAAGGATTCTTGCTGATTGATACTTTAAAAGTCTCGGCAAATAACAACATATTACTTGTTTCCCTTGTATGTTATGCCGTCCCAGTTGAGTTTACATATTTCAGCTTATGCACTTATGAAGCTGCGTTTTCCTGGATCATGAGAATTAAGAGAAGGGGTCGGTCATTTTCAGGGGTTGAAAATATTATTTGTGTGTGTGTAGTTTGTGTGTAGTAAAATTCTTGTGTCGACATCTCATGCCCATTTTTCACACTTGGAAGCTTATCTTTGCGCACAAGAGATTTTTTATCACGTAAAATGCTTGAGCGTGTCAGGCATTGTTAAACTTGCCCCATTTATTTAACCACATATATAAAGTACATGTAAGATAGGTTTGTACTCTCTCTCTCTCTCTCTCTCTCTCTCTCTCTCTCTCTCTCTCTCTCTCTCTCTCTCTCTCTCTCTCTCTCTATATATATATATATATATATATATATATATATATATATATATATATATATATATATATATATATATATCACTAGCCAGGTGCTGGTTTCATTGTCTTATGTATATACATGGGGCGTTTTGCACTTTGTAGGACATTTTCGCCAGTATTACCATGCAATGCACTCAATTTCCTGTGGCATTTCTGCTTCTTACGTTTTTTAAAAATATCTACTGTTTTTTAGGGGGGGGGGGCTTATATTTTGGAATGTATTTTCCTATTTAGCTCTATGGACAGCTTTGTACCATTTTGCCTGCCACGTCAGCCACGAGGGAGCCCAGGGTTTCGTCACATTTCTATGCAGTAGATATAAAATTTCGCATTTTTGCAATGTCCACTGCCTGTTAGACCACCATGCAGGTTTTTTTTTTTTTTGGTTTGTGTGTTTGTTTGTTTGGTTTTTTTTTTTTTGTTTTTGTTTTTGTTTTTGGTGTTTGTTTGTTTGTTTTTTATTTTGTTTATTCAAGGTTCGTTTTCATTGTTGTGCTACTACAGGGAAGTCATTCCAAAATATATTGTCCATTTCATTCGCACAATTTTGCTCATCATCATATCTCCAGTTGCACCCATGGTAGAAGCACCAAAATTGAACAGTGTGTGAAGATTAGTTCCGTCAGTAAATTGGCGCCATTTTATTTATATTGATGTACTCGTTATTGAGTTATGTTATTTTGAATATTAATAAATTCCCAGGTATGGATGCAATTTCCTGGTATTTTAGGCAATATCCTGGGAATTTAGGCAAAATCCTGTGAATATAAGCGAGTTCCCTGGAAGATAAGGTGGCTCCTGGGAATTTAGCAAAGTCCCAAGAGCACATTGGCAAATTCCCAAGAACATACCGGCAAGTTCCCAGGAACATAACTAAGTCTTAGGAAAATAACTTAAGTCACTGGAACTAAGACATATGTTCCTGTTGACCTTAGTCAAGTCCCAGGAACTTTAAAATAACAGGCAATGAATAGTGCATGCGTAGATGCAGTAAGCATAACTTAAATGTTTCTTAATACTGAATTTATTAACCGCAAGTTTGCCTTTGTGAGATGCAAAAAAGTTAGACTATCATTTTTAGCTTAACCAACTTTATCGATTACTGTCCTGAAAACAAGAACAAAATCGCCAAATTGTGAAGTGTAATCGATGCCTGTGTTATTATCAATACCCCCCCCCCCCGCCACATAAAATAAGTCATTACAAAAGGTGCACTCATGGATTCTTTTGGAGTTATCAGAGCTATACAGCAGAACCCTTGGGATGCCTAGCCTGTACAGCCATCCAGGGGCAGCCATGCATGACTATGATTGGTGAGCAAAAATGAAAATAAATGAAATTTCGTATTGAAATAAAACAAAGGCCAAACTCTACGATTTCAGATTGTAGGCCCAGGTTAAACGAGAGCATGTATGTCCCCTCCCGACCCTCCCACACACACTCCACTTTAAACTCTCGTCAATATGCAGCCTCACAAAAAGGGTTAGTACGCGTGAAACTCCAGGATCTAAACAGATATCTCATACATATAGGCGTAGTTCGAGGCCTATATAGCCAAGATATGTTTTTCTTCTGGTGGTGACAAGAATAGATAGCCATGCAAATAACATTTCAAATAGCGATTCATCATTTTTTTTAACATTAGTAAGTAGGCCTATACATACATCTGTTGATATATAGCCTTGGTGGGCCTACATCTAATGATTAATTACTTTTACATTAATAGGCTAAACCCTTTAATAATAGCTTCTGTAATTCCTGTGTGTCATGCTATTATGTGTATTTGTTTTATGCGTCAGTCATTTCATCTTAATATTATAAAGCTTATTTATGTCAAGAGTCTGGCTTCACTATAGAAGTCTGCCTACCACTTTTCTTATTGACTGCACTGCTCTCAGTCCCAATGTTAACTCAAATATTTTCGAAATTCATTCTGATTAAAGGTCCACTTGATCTCCAGATAAAAAATTACCTGATTGAGGAGACACTCTCCGATAGGCTTATCCGTGATTCATTTAAAGGCCTGGCTGTACTGTTGATATAAAGAGCCGAGTGCCTTTATTGTTAGCCAGTCAGAACACACATGTGCTGTGGGGTTTGTTCTCCGACTCATAGTTATAGTGGAGGTAGAGTATGTTTATAATGTTCCAGATTCATAAATATCATAAATAGGATGTAGGTCTACTTAACTCTTTTACTGTAAACTTAGCTGACTGACAAGTCGGGAGAACTAAAAGGTGATAGGCCTAACAGGTCTCTTTTAATTTTTGGCAGAAGTAATGAAATTTGTGTATTGGGTGGTTAGCCCTATACATTCTGGAAAAGAACTAGTGTCTGCAGTTAATGATGAATATTTCGAAGGTTGAGAGGACCTGTTTAAAACCACCAGTTGCCTCTTATGGGTGACTGCCTGTCTCAAGTCAGGAGTGCAATTTGTTTCTTCACATTGGTATTGGAAGAGAAATGTTGATGCTTTGGCAAGTCTGGAATCTCTTTGCTGTCATTGTTGGGTTTGGAATTAATGAATATGGATCATGTTTTTCTGTACTATTTGTACCGTCGCCACGCCTACAGTCACTACAGCCGACATGTTGCCGTCAATTCATTAAATCTATGGATCATGCAAGGTGAGAGAGGTAGAGAAAACTGCGACAGTTAGACACAGGAACCATATTCAAACTCTTTCAAATCACGAAATACCCCTGCAGGCAAAAGTGAGAGATCATTTTGAAAAAGGTGGGCCAGGTAAAATATCACGGAAGATGAACATTGCTCTCTAGGGTACACCTCATCTGATCCTGAACAACTATCCAGCGAAGATGCAGAACTGTTATCCAGGAAATCATCAGCTGAGACTGGATCAAGTCTTGATATAACTTGTCCAGCAACACAGAACAGCCTACCATCTTTCCAGGTTTCAGAGTGATAAATCTGTCACTAAGGTTATATAAAACCATAGGGACTTGTGATTGTCCTTGTATTGCCACGGTAGGAGAAACTAATTCAGGCTTGTCAGAATGGTTGCGATGACATAATCCCCATTGCAATCCATACTTTTTCCCTGATAATTTGAGAATGTAGTGAGATTTCCATATTTAACTATTTGCAACTGGCAGATTGTTTTTTCCCCCTAAATGTTCCTGATGATGACAATTAGCTATTGTAGTCTATCCTGTAATATGAGTTACCAGCTATACTGGAGAGATCTGTCATGGTGCAAGTTTTGTCCTATTGCATCAGCACTTTGCTTGCCCTAGTGTGTTTTATGCAGGTAAGTACACAGTACATACCTAAGCTTTCCCGTTAAGTAATCGTGAATTTTTTATTGGATTTTGATTGCCAGGACAATTTGGCCAGTCACAGCCCACCAGTTGAGCACAAAAAGTTGCTACTTGTTGATAACTGTAACATGTACATTAATACTCAAAAAAAAAAATAAAATAAAATAAAAAATAAAAATAAAAAGTCCAGTGGCAAGTTGTCCAAGTGCCATACATGTAGGTAACACCTGCCACTCTTCAGCATACCATGTGCAGACTAACATAATTGTTTATTTTACCATTATGCATTGTTGCTGAGCAGTGAAGTGGACAGTACTGATGAGTATAATGGGATTATAGTCACTCTGAAACGCCCACTCTGCCTCGAAAACAGCTGCATGAATCACCAGAGCATTTTTTTTAAACTTTACTCAATCATTTTAGTCTACAGTTTGCTCTGACTGTTCCCCTTCAAGTTACTAAGATGTCATTAAAATTTGTCACAAGGCAGCCACCCAGCCCCCCCCCCCCAAAAAAAAAATAATATTTGTACTGCATGCCTGTTATTCCTTTGAGCTGACATTCTTTTCACAAGTACAATTCTGCAAGTACCTGAGAGGACTGGATCTTGGGGTATTGTTCCAACATGTACATCCATCACTGTTCCTGGCATATGGAAATTGGAAGAGTGCACAGAAAAATTGCAGCTGGATTGTGTGGATGCGGAAGATGACAGCGGGTGGGAGGGAAGGGAGGTGCTGCTGCACCAGTGCAGTTGAAGTGCTAGCGTGGTGTAACACTTCAAGACATATAAATAGAATACATAGGATACATAGCATTACATACAATACAATATCAGCACATTAAACATACCTTGAATACCCAAGGTGAATGTAACAATGGGATTGTAAATAAATGGAACGGTTGTCCACGAGAAGGAAGATCTGGCGAAAGGTGACGATCTTCACCCTTGACCCCCTATCTTGGTCTGAGTGGCGTGATGTAACAGGTCAGGACCAGTCCACTGCCTGCTGCACAACACAATAATTTTGCCTCAGCACACACTGTAGAGTAATTGGGACTTGCCAGTACACTGTACGAAAAATACTAAATTTTTTAAGGTGTTAATTTTTACTCGAAGATGCTGTCCATGACCAGTGCACTGGCGTTTAACCTGAACTGTAAATTTTGTTTTTGTTTTTGCAAGTATCAATTTCAAAGGTTTTCCATATTGAGGTATTTTCCTGAAGTTTTACCGTCAATAATTTGCAGGAAAGGTTTAGAAATATGTAAAAACACTTCTCTACAGTGGTTTTTATTTTTGCTGATTTTTTTTCCAGGTGTGAATTAAACAAAACTAACACTGCAGCAAAGTAAAATACAAAAAATAGCTGAAAAATGTTTATATATGCATACAAAAATACACAGGACAATCATATCAGAAGTACTATATTTTGTTCCTTGCGTATCTTTTACGTTATATCTTCTTATTATAGTCACAGCTTGAGGATTATGTGACTACTCAAAGAGGACAGAATTTGTTGATCTTGCCGACATTTTTGGACTGCACGATGACGGTCACTCGGCCAGACAATGAGAAAACTAGGTGAGTCCGGAGTCTGATACACCAGACTACCTGAGTAGACATCCGCATCACACAAGCCCGAAGGGCGCGTGTGATGCGGATGTCACGAAGGTAGTCTGGTGTAGCAGACTCCGGACGAGCCTAGTTTTCTTTTTATCCCGTACTTAAGTACTATCAATTTTCATTTTTCATTGTAAATTAAAAAAAACTACTATTAATAATTAAATAAAAGATAACAGACACAAGCTTCCCAATGTAGACATACGCGACCTCATTTTATTTTGCGTCTGGTGTATGAATACATTAAGTTCATAAACAAAGTGAACAGTCAAGTTTTCAAATGGCAGCCATGTGGACAGCTACCGGACAAATGAACGAAAACGGGTTTTTTTGCTACAGTTTGATGTCGAACAGCGCAAATTACATCCTCATTGTCACGTTTGGGATGTTAATGTTTACAGTGCCGTAAAAATTGGCGCCAGCAAAGATTGATGAAGGCAAAATAGAAGTTATGTCAGGACGACGGGAAGTTGCCCCAGAGACCGAAGCAACTGCTACAGCTCGATTCTTCTCCGGGACCAAGGGAGCGATCGCACCGTCAATGGGGCCCATGTTGACGGCGTCAACGTGGGTGTTATCTGGCATGTTGGGGGCTGAGGCAGTGACAGTCAAGGGAACGCGTGTTTGTTCGGGGATGTTACCTTGAAGAATCTGGCACATTTGCCGTTGCTGTGAGGTGCTGGCTACAGCATAATTGTTGATGGATTGCACGTTTTTGTGCCCAGACAGTTGAGCGATCATATTGGGCGGGACACCTGCTTGAAAAAAGCTGCGTGCACATGGTTCTGCGAATACTGTGATTAGTTTTATGGCCTGAAATGCCCGAAGCTTTACACATGGTTTTCAACATTGATTGTAATTTATCAACACCCATGGGCTGATGTTTGAACCAAGGGTTTTGCTCATTTGGACGTTTGTGGTTGACCTGAAGGTAAAACCAAGCTCCGCTAAAGTTTAAATCAGCTGGACGTTTAGTCTCGTACAATTCAAAGGCTCTAACTGGACACCTATCAGGATTTATTTTGTTTTGGAATATTTTGGGTTGGAATGGGTGCAGGTGAGTAGAATTTCCGTATCTTGTTTTTGTTTCCCGTTCATTAAACTCGAGGTATTTGCCACTATCTCATCCAATTTTAGTGTGATGTCCCCCCATTCTAATTGCCTGCTTTCATGACTTCCCCTGAAACCAAAAAGTTTGGTGTTAAAATACCAAACAGTATTTATCAAGGAGGTAGGATTATCGAGCCCTAATTGACCCTTTTCCCATAACATTTCTTCCTCATTTTCTGACAAACAGTCAGACTTGTTGGGACGATTTCCTTTCCCCAATTGTTTCATTTCGCGTCTCTTGGCCTCAAGTACCTTTTTACTTGTTGTAAATTCTACACTTTTTACCAAAGAATAACCAATTTCCTCTAGCTTTCTGTTAATTGCTCTGTGAAAACTAGTTAATGTGTCAGGCTCATAGTGTTCCCCATTTTCTTTTTTCAAATCAAGAATAAAGCCCCCAACATACCGATCCATAGTTGACGGCGGGATCGCAAGTAGGTCGCGGGTCTCATTACGTGGTTCTGTACTGAGCCACTCCAAGAACCTCTTTGTGCACGTATCAGTTTTTTTAACAGTTGCCTTATTTCTTTTTGAGTTCAGATAGTTTCTCAACGGGTCCACATTTTCATTTTCAGGTGTTGCATGGGTCGTTGCATGCCCATCCATGAGAGCCTCAGAGTCTGCATTGGCATCAAGAATGTCACGCGCCACATTTGGCTCTGTGCCAGGAGGTCTCCCGTGTGCTGTGTTGTCGTCTGCTGGCATGGCCGCTGGAGGGCTCCTCGGTCTGAGGCCCACTTGACGGCTAAGAGTGGCGATGTCAGCGGCTTCACCATCACTGGTATCTCCCTCTAGCGTGTTGTCTGGCAGCCGAGGACATGATATACTGCTTGTGGGAGAGTTGTTTGCAGGGTCAGGTGTACTTTCTTCATTTTCAATACTGGTTACATATGAAATCAACTGATCATCAGGCAATGCATTTCCTCCATCTACAAACATAGAGAAGATAAACAATGAAAAAAAAATAAATAATATATTCTAAATAAAATTGATGTAAATTTATGATTACAGAATATATAATAAACACACTTGGCATACAAAGAGAAGTAAATAAACTTACCTTCCCACAAATTTTCAGCCAAAACTAACTGGAAATTGGACTCCATGGTGCCCCTGAATGAGGTTTGGGATCCAATGACCTTTGACACTGCAGATCCATGCCATATAAGGGAATGAACACAAGGATGGAAAGAAAGTAGTGCAACACAACGTAGTCTGGTGCATAACCACGTAGTATGGTCAGTCAGACTACGTAGTCTGTATTAAGTCCATTTTTAAAGTAATATGGCCCTAAGTACGGGATAAATGAGAATTCAACAGACGTATTTGCTGAATGTGAAGATACATGTACCCACACTGGTGACAATGACTATAGATGTATACAAGACAAATCAAATCCAACCTCAAAATTCCCAAGGATAACCATCAACCTATGCATATATGCTGTAGATATATAAAACTGTATGAAGATACATTCAAGAAGACATGTGGGTGACCAAGGGACTGCATTAGAAGTGTACTACAAGACTTGAATATCAGTACTATGCAAGAGGAAAGAATCACACTGTACAAACAGACCCAATCGGCAGGACACAAAGAATTGGAATCATTCACTCACTGTGGCTACCAAGCACTTGCAAAGTCAATTAGTCTGACATACCTTTAGAATACTGTCTGCATAAGGGCATGGACAAGTCTGTACCCATATCAGAGAAAACGTGAGCAGCTCTACATTTATTGGACATTATTGTTAGCAAATCCCCCAGGGGAGGGGGGGGGGCACTCAGAGGGAAAAGGTTATATGGGCCCAGAATTTTGTGTGAAAGGGCTACTTTTTGAGGGGGGGGGGTGGGTAAAAAATATGTGCACACAATATTGGTGTTGAATTATTTCAAAAGTGTAAAGCATGGGTTTGGCCTACCAGAATCTATTTCTGCTTTCCTAAGTATAAAACAGGTCAAATTTTATTTGGGAGTCTTTATTTTCATCTTTTGAAGTGTGGTTTCATAATGTATGCAATATGGTACAGTGGTACTGTCTTGAGAGACCCCTTTTATGGGAGACTACATTTTCATAAGACCACTCTCAGAGATTATTGTGCTAGCTATCTTTCCCAATTTTTTAGTACCTCTAATGGGTGACCATCTGTTTGGAGAGGTCACATTATGACCCTCCCTTGGGATGGGCTCTTAAGACAGGGACTACTGTTTTCGATCAGGTGACAGTAAAAAATTATATATAATATCCAGATATAAATACATAACAGATACTTGCATCTTTTGTGTGTAACGTTTTTGCCAAATCAAATAGTGTGTTGCATTATTGTATGTATTTTGAACATTTTCTTTCATGGTACTTACTCTTGTAAAACTGAGTGATATTGGGAGTAGATGATGGGCATGTTGCAAATGGGAGTGGGGGGTGAGAGAGCTAAGTTGGATGTATGAACTGTAATTCAAAATGATGTACTTGTGTGAGCTGCATGGCATTTGATTACATGTACATTGTACCAAGGTCTGTAGCACGTCCCTGATTGTACCATCTCTTTGTGTGACCAGTGAACTAACAACAGAAAAGCACCTGACTGCAGGTTTCAGAAAAAAATCAGTACATTAACACTCGGTATATAAAGCTTGGAAGCTTAAAAATGTAAAATACTGTACGCAGTGGACCACATTTTACTTTGCAAGATCAAAACTTTATTGAGTAGCTGCATAATTTCACTTGACACCAAAACTGGGGCAATCATTGTCAATTTCAGTGAGCTTTGGTAGTGATCATCTCCACCTCCTCTGTAAGTGGAAGCACCATTTATCAGTGCATTTATACGGTTCAAGTTGTACAGACTAAAGATAAATCTCCACGTTAAGCCTAAATAGCGTACCATAGTATATGTGTGACGTGGTAAAAAATTAGACACAACAATATGCTATTATTGTTGCCATGTATCTACATTTAGATTTCACATGTTTTTTTTTTTTGTTTTTTTTATTGCAGAGATATGAGGTACATCCCCAATGATTGCCTTAATGGCGCAGCTCCAGGGCATAGTTCAACCTCTTAACTTTGTCATCAAACCACATGCCAATACAGTACCAGCAATGACTGGCACAACCCACTCTTTCTGTTCAGTAAGTCTGAACATGCCGATCGCTAGTTTATAAATGATGCACAATACATTGTGATGTCTAGATGTTCCCCAGCAAGGCTACATGCCCCTATATAAAAGCCGTGCACACAATGCCGTATAGAGATTTGATTAAACTGCATAACTGAAATTAAAAGATATTAAATCCATGCACTTCTGGGCATGAGATTATAGCTATATTCTGCAAGATTGGCTCAACCTGTGATCAATCATTACTCATTAGCCTGTGGAGAGTCCCGTGAAGCAGTGAAGGACTAAACACAGCAGGCTTATTTGGCACACTGTGTATCTAACACTTTGTTAGTCTTCTTATTACTTGCTCTGCAGTTAACTTTTATAAAGAAACACATGGAAACAAACAGCAATTCTATGATCTGGTCAAATTGAAGTTCTATAACTGTAACAGTGTCAATGGGCATTTTTGAAAAAAAGATGTCATAGATGTACTGAAAGAGTAAGTGTAGACAGACATTCGCACTCACACATATCAACTCTGAGAGGGAGTTTGAATGGACACATGCTTGCATGCAGAGAGGTTATTGTCATGCATGCAGGCTGTTAAGGAGCAGACCTGCATATCACTTATTTGGGTGGAGGGTAAGGGTATTGCTTACGAGCACACTGGGATCATGTTTTTCCCATACCATGAACTGGAAGCCTGGATTTTTTTCTGTCTTTCTAATTACCATATGGCAATACTGGCCACAATTTTGGAATATTCTTAGTCTTGTATTCTGTATGGGCAAAATTATTTCCTGTTTTATTTTGCTATTTCTCCCTGGATAGTCTATCCACTGAGTCCTACTTGAGATCTTCTACTACAAGTTTGGACACTGTACAAACAGGCCAACCGCTGTTAGCTGCATGGATGTGCAAATGGTAAATTGGGTCATGAATTGGTTGTGTTGTATTGTTGTGGTGATAGAGCTTGTCAAAAGCTGGCTCAACCTGGTGACGGAGAGGGGGCAATACAGCTAGTAGGGAGTGGTATACTGTGAATGGTGAACTACAATGAAAATCATGTGGCATGAAGTGTGGATGGAGTCAACAAACCAGCCACATCTTAAGTACTGCTATATGCACTCATAAATGTAACTGACTACAATGCATACGTTTATACTTCCTGGTCAGGGACCAAGATTTCCAGATTAAAGAGCTTCAACATTTTATTGACACAAAAGCCAATACCACATTTATTTCTGGTTTGATGTACATGCTGCACATGCATGTATTGCTCTTAAACAGACTCTTAAGACGGGAAACCTGGGGTGTTCAAAACAAGCTGCACCAGCACCCGACACATTTCATCCTCTGGAAGTCAGCCTTGTACTCAATACAAGATGCAACGCGACGATTTATATTGCTCACCTGGGATAAATTTAGAATGCCAACAACTGTGTGGCTAAAGCCACGGAATTTTAAAACAGATTGAACACCCTGTAAAGCCTCCCTCCAAAGTTTAACCGAGACCAAGACTATGCAAATCCCTGTCTCAGAGATGCAGTCTAACCTTCACGTTAAGACCACTGTTGTGAGGGACCATCTGACTTGTGACCATATTTCTAATGGCAGAGCAGTCTATTTTTTGTAAATGTACCTGCAATTTAAGACCACCAGTTATATGTGACCAATTTTGGCTGCCACAGAGGTAGGTCTCCAATAGCAGGCACTACGTGGCATATTTATTCAACAGGCAATTTTTCATATGGTTTCTCCATGAAGGTCACGCTTAGACAGTACATGAGTGACCTTGACCTCATTTCAGGAATCAGAGTGCAAGATTCATAAATTTCATGCTTCACAATAACTTGAGAACTACTAAAACTGTGATCTTGATGATGTACATGTCAGTGTTTTTCCATAAAATTCAAATTTACTCAGTTCATGTTTGACCTTTCTCCTGTCCCAAGTTCACAGAACTAGTCAGTAGGCACCCAACGTGTAATCAGTCAAAGACCCTAGGTCTGCCAAAGATCAACTTATATGGCAATAATATGTACAATGGAACACCCATTCTTAACCGCCAGATGATCCAGGCAACAATTAATGACCATGGTTAAAAACAGCCGGTGCCCCCCCCCCCCCATTCACTATGGTATGATGTAATAAGGCCAAAACTGTGTTCCTTGCACGCAACTGCTGTGAAGTGTCACCCAAGAGTGCATGTATGCCCACTCACCAGGCTGCCAAATTTCATTAAAAGAATTAAATGCTCTGATTAGTTTAAAAACTGAGATCCACTAGAAAATGAGATACGCTGATTAACAGATGGATATGATAAAGAAGCATTGTTGGTTGCCCGTGGAACTGGTCATAGTAGAAATTGGGATAAAGGTAGGGATAGCCAAAATGTTGTAGATGGGTAAACGTAAACGTTGACCTATTAACAAGAATAGATCCATGGTGTAAAATATGGTTAATTTGGCTGGTCAGTATCTGTGCTGAAGGGAGGTCCATCATTATCTTCAATAGCATATCAATTGAATATCTGGTTTAAAACATATGTTCTTAAAATAAAGAAATAAATAAAATGAAGCAAAAGCAATTGGTTATTGAAAACACCATGGCTTATGATAATGATGTCCCTTGGTAAGCTATTGTCTGCTTAGGAGACCAGGCCTTTTATGGGTGGACTGGGGTCCTCACAGGCCATAAGTCAGAAGAAAATGGCCTGAGATCCACCCAGCTAATCAAAAAGGTTCTATAAGCATGTAAGTCCCGTGAGGGGAACTAACCTGTGACAATAATATAACATAGCTGCAAGCCTATGCAGTCATTTTGGGACGAGACTCATGCAGTTTTCAAGGTTTATCTTAAAGCCAAATAATGATCATTTGCAATTTTTAACGTATATATTATTTTGACTATAACAGGGGTAGACTTTCATTTTTTTTTCACACCTGTCTGACAGGGCAGAAAAAGGTCAAGGTTAACCTTTCCAAATATGGTTTTGTTGCCTCCAAAGCATACCCAAGCTGCGTATTTTCACGGAACTGGCTCTGCTTTGCAGGCAAATGGTTTTACCTGTCCACTGCAAACGTCTGCAGGTTGTGAAGTAGAAGCAGACAGTTGTGTTTTACGACGTGACACTATTTCAATCACTTGAAACGTGCTACTTAAATTGTGTCTATCACTTAACTTATTATTTGAATCTTTGACTTATTGAGGAGGATTGTAGGAGTAATACTTAGATTGTATTTTCATACAGAAACCACGAATTACCCAAACCCTTTGCTTAAAAACTAGCATTACGTTAAACTGCCATGACCATGGACCTACTTAAAGGGATTTCCAATCCTGTCAAAACTTGCCTAATGCTAATTCACATTTTTGATTTCTTCTCTGTAATCATCAGCCAGATTTACATCCAACTGTGGCAATGCACCCTGGGTTATGTTCTACAAAATTGATTCACATGGTCCTGCTCCAGTGAGGTTTGGGTTCTTTGATTTTTTGTTTATGGGAGGAGGGGATAGCAACCTTGAAAAATCTTCTCCAAAACTGATGACCCTATTGCTATTTCCCTATGAGCAACCCAATATTAGAGTGCAACCTATACCCTTGTAGTGTTTTAGCTTAACAGCTAAGTATATGTACAAATAGGTGCTGGCTTTGCCACTACATATTGACATAAGCTCATTTACTTGGGGAAAATTCACAATGAAAGCAGTGAGAAAATGTGGACAAACAAGGGCTAATCTTGTTCCATACCAAGGTCTAGAGTTGGAGAGTCTATAACAGGTTGATTTAGCTGTCCACTTTAATGTATATATCCAATTACTGCTGTATATGACGAGGTGTGCAATCCCATAACCAGATAACACTTGTTTCGATAGCTACTTCCCACATTCACACCTCATATACCCAGCTGCCAAGACCCGTGGGCGGCTGGCCTTTTATTTTTTCAGTCATGTACCACTGTCTGTGACAGTCCACGGTTATCGTCCAATAATGGGGTGTATAAAATTATTTCTTAGTGTACCTTGGTATTCAATATGGAACCAAAAAAATAATTTAGTCAAAAGAAAATATTTACACTTGTTACATAATGAATATGATCTGAAATAAAGGATATAAACACGTGTACTGATGATGATGTATATGGAAACAAAAATTTAATGCACTCGAAGGGTCACCAGCAGGTTACTGCCGTTGAGGGGGTCTGAAATTGAAAGCTATTTATAAATTCAAACCTATATTTAATTACCCATAGACCACACACATGGAAAGGGAAAATTAACTGTATGTTCAGACTTTTGTATACCACAGGCATAGGCCTTAGATGTTTCTGTTAATGCTAGAAATCAAAACGGCCACAAGACCTGGCGCATCCCGACGCAAATTCTAATGTATTGCATTCACGTTGCGTAATTGTTAATTAAGCACATAGAACTTTACCATGTATCCAATTTTTTTTTCGTTTTTCTTTTTTTTTGGGGGGGGGGATTTTCTGATTTTCCCAAGGGTGTGTTTTACTGAAACATATGCACCGTAAAAGGAAACTTCCAGTAAATAGTAAAGGCACTGGCCAAAACGTTCGGATCAAAGTCGCCTTAAGTGCCGTTCATGTGGAAAGAAAATATTTTTCCTTGATTATTGTACAAAGTCTCCGTGTTGTGCACTAAGTTTACAACTAGATCTATATTTGCTTAAAGGTGCAGCTGTCGTATTAAAAGGGACCTCCAAGTGAGGCTCAACATAATAGCCAGGACATTTACATGTTCAGTGCTCCAGCAATATTTGAATGTTTATCGTGGTTTCCTAATGATTAAAGTCATCAATCCACCCCGTGTTTGGCAGTAAGATGCATGAAGGTATTGAGAATAAATATGTACTCACAAAACAGAAGTTACAATGAATCTCCACTACTTTTAATCCAAAAGATTTCCAGTTGGTGTGTATATTCAAACAGTCAGTTGTGGTTTGAGTGACAGGTCAGACGTCATATGCACAGTGATAAGGCTATATTGACACAAGCACATTGACCCATTTTGGCCGGGAAATAGCAAGTGAATGTTACTTTTAGAACGTATATATCAAGCAAACTGGTGATTGTTCAATTGTTTCAAGTATTATATGATTACTCCCATTTGTGTCCCATATAGGTACTTTCCGTAGGTTATATTTCTGAGTTGATTTAAAACACATTCTGGAATCACTTCTCGGGCAGATCCCGCTTGTACTATAGCCTCATTTTCCAGCTCGAGTTACTCTGTATAATTCCAAGACATGCTCCTTCCGAGCCAAGAACCGTGCATCTCTCCACAAACACTGCCTATCCAACACTTTCCATAAGTGCTTAAATAGTGTTTTCCATATTGCATTGTTGCCTTGCCTGAGAGGCTGTCCCTCGCTACGCCACGCCTGTGGATATGTAGTTATGCATGGCGCACATTAGCAGTGGGGGCATTCATTTCCTATTTGCATTGTCGGTGTTTCGTCAGTCGTGTCTTTGGATGTTAGTATACAGCCTTGCTTGGCTACAAAACCATTTCTTGAACTACAGGCTTTGACTTTTATTCTTATTTGTCATCTCGTGTTCTTATTTGATAGTTGCGTCTTCTCCTGACACAGATTTCAGATTTCCTCTTTTTTGCTGCTGTAGGGTGTTTGTAATCATTCTCTTCTTCAGAATTTTGTAATCCCAATTATTTACTTCACAATAGGCTTTCAACTCTTCTTCTTGTTCCTTTGTACATAAAGGAATAATCATCACCCTAAAAGTTGACTGTGCCATGCTCATGATGCTTGCCTCCATGAACTGAGATAGCTATACTGATGTGTAGAATGTATTTAAGAATGGTTCACTGTTGCTAAATTTTAAAATTGCAGAGTATACTGTTATCATATATCTGATACAGTTGATAGCATTCCCAAGAGGCAGAACTAATTATAATTCTTGGGTCTGGACTAATTAAAAATGTTCTAAATGAACTAAGCCTTTGAAGCCACATTTTTAATGCAGTAAACCAAAACAGATGCCCTAATTCTTGTTGGCTCAAGTATTCTATCAAAATCCTTCCTGTTTGGAATTTACTTCCCTCACCAACGTATGACCATGGTTAGGTTTCTGTGATGCAAATGTATCAAGCACTTTGCCAGATATTCTTGTGTTTTTGGTGGCCTTCCATCCACTTCCTCTACTTGCTGGGGTAATAGAAATAAATAAGTCTATAACGTCTGTAATGACAGGTGTGAGAACAAAATTCTTAATGTATACAACCTCTGGATAATTGTTTCATACCCACACATGTAAGGAAATATATTCATTATACAGCTGAGAACATCTGTGGGCAGACCGCTCCAGACAAATTCTTAGTAGCTGTGCATATACTGAAAGGCAAAAAGTGAGGTTATTCTACAAAAATGAATGATTCAAACCAAGTAAATACAACCGTTGCTAGAACATCACATCCAAATATGAATGACACAGCTAGTCAGGAGTATACACAATAACCTACACCAAGGCTGAGGCACGTCAAGCAGGCACAAAGAAAGCGGTATGCCACAAATGAACCAAAGGACGATAGAGAGAAACAAGAAAAGAAGGACCGAAAGTACCAAAGTGCGGGGTTGGCTTGAATTTTTCTGTGAAACAGAAGAGGAAAAAGTTAATTTGTTCAACAAGTTGGATATTGTTGAAATGAAGATTGGAGAAGGAAAAATGACCGAGGTGAACACAATGGTTGCATTGGAAAGGGTGCTGAATTACTACATTAGTCAAAATTATGATGTTGATCAACCAAGTAAAAGTTCAGTATTTCCTGGTGATGACCAGTCCTGTGACCACTCAGTACCAGAATATTAGTATATTTCTGAGCAAGAGGCTGCTGTTGATGAATTATTCCTTCGTACACATTTTTCGCTTCAAAAACTTGTAGATCAGTTGAATAATCATTATAACAGTTGTTCAGGCAAACTGGCCATTCAGCATCATAACAGGTTGGACCATGTGCTGTCAGCAAAGCTTCATTGCAAAAATAAGCACCAAATATAATGGACTTCTTCACCTCATGTAGACGGGGTCAAGTTTCTTGTCAACTTGAAAGCGGCACATGGTTTCTTTACTTCAGTTGTTTTGCCTGTGCAATATGCCAAGTTTTGTGACGCACAACTATAGGCTTTATTAGGGAGAAATATATGGCAGAAATACAGAATGTATATGGTTATGTAGTCAAATCCTTAGGTACAATATCACAAGATGATGCCCTACAAGAGGAGATACTGGGTACAATAGTGTCAAGGATGACAGAAAATGCTGAAACGGGAGAGAACACACACTGTGATGGAGGCCTTGATATTGTCACCGATGCGAGGCACTGCTGGAGAAGAAAGCACAATTTTCCAATGTTGTGTGCTTGGGGGCTTACACACATACAGTTTTACGTGTTGAAACAATAAGCAAAGCAGATGACTCGTGTACTCAGATACATGAACGTATTGGAGTAAAACGAATTTATAGTTACATTGACTTCAAAAGCTGCAGCATCAGCACACATGCTCATGATAATAACTCTTCTGTGACCAAATATATTTGCGAAGAGCAGCCTGGAACAGAAAGCAGCAAGGATATGTGACATGCAACAAAATGTGTAGCTCGGAATGCTGAAAAAATAATATCAGAACCAGCATGATTAGAAGAGCAAACTTGGCATGGAAAGTAATCTGACAAGGCTGCATCTATTAAAACTCATTCTTACTGGGCCATGAAGAACTATGATTCAGATGCACAAAAGTTCAGAGACAACTTGGATAATATTATAGAGCATTACAAGGGAAATCATTAAAATGTCATGCCGATTGCCACACTAGAATACCATACATGTCAAATAAGTAATAATAAAGCAACCCTGTTGCAGAGATGCTACTTAGAAAGTTTATACATTCCATATCCATATGTAAATTAGCTGAGGGTAGCGATTTTGTAATAACACGCATTAAGTAGAATCATTCAACTATTTTTACTTCATTATCACGATAAAAGAATTGTTTTTTGGGAGCATACATAGAAGTTAAGGATCTGTCTTTCTATTTTGGACTGGAATGAAAATGTAGACCAGCCAAAAACCTCCTTCTGATACAGGAAAAACACTCAATATCCCCGAAGATTAGTGCAGTTACCAATGCATTCAAAAGAAAAACAAAACCCGACAGATTTCAAGTCAAACATATGGAAAACATACCTGAAAAAAACTGTACACAGTTTTGTAATTTCAATTGATTCACCACGAACAATAACAAAGCAGAACAGTATATAGTAGGTGGACCTAGATGTATTATAAATGTTTGCAAGATCTGCAAGTGATGCTCTCTCCCATATGTGTATATGTCAAAAAATGGCAAACCACAGTAGTGGCAAGGCACTTAAGTTATCAACATTTAGTATATGTATGTATGTATGTATGCATATATGTATGCATGTATGTATGTATGTATGTATGTATGTATGGATGGATGGATGTATGTTTGGATATATACATAAAATGGGGGTTTGGTCGAGTGGATATATGCATTTCCCATTTCAGCTAGGCGACTGGTACCAAAGGTTGCAGGTTCCAGTCCTGATCGTTCGGAACATGAAATATATATTTTCGGTATTTCCCTAATACTGGTGGAATTAAGTCCCCGATTCTGGAAATAAATGCCGACTCAATTAATATGCTGGATTATATATATATATATATATAAATATATATATATATATATATATATATATATATATATATATATATATATATATATATATATATATATATATATATATATATATATATATATATAAGATGAAATCGAAA
>CAXHWN010000844.1:462700-595200 GCA_964020975.1 Hermodice carunculata | reverse complement strand
TATCCAGATCTTTGTTGATCAACATAGTTCTTACCTGGTCAATTTTGGGGCATAGACTGAAAAATAGTCCACTGGCCGATTTTTATTCCGCTTATACATGTTTGCTCGTCAAGGTCATAGGGGGAGCAGAGATTCATTCAACGCTGGAGCGGATTGACCATGTTGATCTTTATTTGGTTCCTATGCTGCGATTTTATCTATATGTGTGTCTGTGGTTCGGTAAAGAAGGGCTGTCACTGAAACTGAATTGGGTTTGGTGGATATGTCGATAAAACCCACTGAATATTATTTTTCAAACTCGTTTTTGAAGAGTCGGGCTACACTTTTTAGTGCACGGGCCACAAATTCGAAATTGATTGTGTGGCACTCTCTTTCTCTTGAGAAAGGAGAAGGCTTCAGCACCAAGGACATAAAATGTGTCCACAGCTATGTACTACATGCAGGGTCAGTGTGATTGTAAAATGTGCTCCCAGTCGCTATAGTAGACTTCCATCCATGCGCTTCATTGTCTTCAGTTAGACCAACGCATTAAAATTTTAAGATTCTGTCTCAGCAAAAGATCGTTCCTTTTGTTATCAGATTTTAATAAAATGCTGGACTCTGTTTCTTTTTTTTTTTTTTCGCTATTACGACATAAAAGAATAACATATAAATGATAGTTCTTGAAAATAACATTTACTTTTTACTAAGTTGTGTTATGAGAAATGGTGAACATTAATAGATGCTGACCATAGTTTCGAATGTAACAGGTGTCAGTATGTACACACTGGTCCACTGAACTGGAAAATCTTAATCAATCAAAAATGAACTTTACTGCTGACTCTTACTGCCATACCAAGCTATGGATGTTCACCTGAAATGTACTTTATTTCTCCATTATGAAAAAGTCTCTGTGATGCACTCGACTCCTACTGTATGAAATGGGCAAAGAAAGAAAAAATGGAATTTCAGAAATTTGAAGGATGGTTATCAAACTTGAAAAGAGTCTTTAGAAATAGAATTTATCGTTACAAATCCCACATTAAGAATTTCAATACGGTTAATCTAAAACAGCCTAAAGTTTCTAAAGCAGTCAAAGAACTACAAGATAGATTTGTAGGCACTAACATAGATAAGGCAGGTAACAATTTTGGGATCATCTGCAAAAAATATTATCTGGATGTTTTGAAAAAGGAACTTGGTATAAACAATATTTCAGACATAAGAGGAAATGACGTTTATAAATTACGCAAACAATCGATTGATAATTTGATTGATGCACATAAAGATGAGATGAAAAGGAATTTTAATATCACAATTTCTGAAGAGGACTCCTCTATTCCACTTTTGTTCTGGATACCCAAATTACATGAAAACCCTTTTAAATCTAGATTCATAGCTGGTGCTTCAAAATGTACTACAAAGCAATTATCAAAAGAAGTAACATTGTGTTTGACTGCAATTAGGAATCATTTTCGTAAATACTGTAATGCAATTTCTAGAAACTGTGAAATAAATTGTTTTTGGAGTATTAACAATTCTTCCGAGTTTGTATCTAAAATCAAAGATGTAAAGGCAAATAATATCAAATGTTTTGATTTTTCTACACTGTACACAAATCTACCCATAGATGAAGTCAAAAGTTCACTTTCAGAATTAATTAGCAAAATGTTTAAACATAAAGGTAAACCATACATAAATATTAATTCATATACAAAGAAAACATACTGGTCACACAATAAATATTCAAAAAGTATCGTTAAATCTTACACTGTTGAAACTTTGATAGATGCTATAAAATTTCTCTTGGATAATACTTTTGTTCAATGCGGACCACTGGTTTTTCAACAAATAAAAGGCATTCCAATGGGTAGCAACTGCTCCCCTTTACTGGCAGATTTATATTTAACCTGGCTTGAATTTAAGTATATGAATAAATTGATGAAAAAGGACTTTCAAATGGCTACAAAATTATCAAACAACGCAAGATATATTGATGACATTGCTTGTGTAAATGAACAAAATTTCAGTGAAATTGTTAAAGAAATTTACCCAAAAGATATCCCTTTGGAGGGTAACAATTCAGATGGTTTCAGAGATGTGTTTTTGGACTTGGATATTCAGGTCACTAATGACAGGTTTTGTATTAAAGTCTATCACAAAATAGATGAGTTTAACTTTGAAGTAGTTAATTATCCTTTCCCGGACAGTAATATTTCCGATACTATTGGATATAATACATTTTTGTCACAAATTTTGAGATTTGGTCGTATTTGTTCTAAATTTTAGGACTTTGCATCAAGAACCAAATTTATTTACAATAAACTTGAGTCAAGAGGATTCAAAGGTGTACTTTTGATCAAATATTTCTACAAATTTTGCTGTAAATATCCCGAGATGGTTAGAAAGTTTGGCTTCAATAATTTTAGAGATTTTAGACTTGCCTGTTTTGCTACTTAATTTCATCTTTTGACACCATTATGTTTAAACGTTCACCTTTCGGACATTTTAGGCTAGCTTGTTTTCTGTTAGGTAAACCCCCAGGGGCTACAGGTAGCAAGAAGCGGCCTACGACAGTTACAAGCTTGCCTAATTGTCCTTGATATGTGGTTAATATTTTCATTGCATTCTTTTGACATAAATACAAAAGACTTCCATTCTTTTCTGACTTGCCCTATAATTCTACTGTTTACATCCAAAGATTATTAGAAAGTCTGGCTACAATAATCTACAGTTTTTAGACTTGTCTGTTTTGCTACTTAACTTTATCTTTTGGCATCTTCCTGTTTTAATATTCACTATCAGACATTTTAGGCTTACATGTTTTCTGTTAGGTAAACCCCCAGGGGCTACAGGTAGCAAGAAGCGGCCTACGATAGTTGCATGTTTGCCTAATTGTACTTAAAATCCTGTTAAGAAAAATTGTTTTGATAGCATGTTTTTGGCATAAATGCTAATGACTTCCATTCTTTTCTGACATGCCTAAATGCACATTTACTCACTATTAAAAAATTACTCAAAATTGACAGTATTTTCTCAAGTGTCACAAACCTGACACATTAAGTTGACACATTGACTCAGGGTTGGCAGTTAAATAGAGCTTAATTGTTTGAGGAGTAGGTGTCATCATGGAGTTTGTTTTACATCTCTGGTACAGGATGTACATTGTTGCAGTCCTTGTTAGGATTTTCCTTGGTCTGTACAGGTGGTTTAGCTGCAACTGTTTATTTTACAATCACTGGGACTGAATATAATGCCCCAGCTTGTTTCGACTTCAGTTAAACATTGGCGGATGGTTTAACTAGGAAAAGCTGTCCGGCTAGAAAGGGTGCATTTTGGTTCAGGGGTAAGTCAAATTGTTCTTATCTGAACCTTTACTATGAAAATTTGGTAATTATGGTTTGTTTCACATGTATTCTTATTTGATATGAAGCTCTGCATTTACAAGCAAAACTTCACATATTTAGCTAATTCATCAATTGCCACGTTCATATTTATTCATTATTATGTGGGTTGTCTTTGCTGAATATTTAGCTTAGGCAAGGAGCCGCTACTCAGAGAGACGTGTATGGGTAAAAGGCTCCTAAACATGTTGAGTAGTTACCCGCTGAAGACCCTTTAATTTATTTGGGCTGATACAGCCTATGTCAAAATTTTACAGAAGAACGTGTGCAATACAGACAATAGTAATTCCATATATATACAGGTTAGACAGGGACAGGTTAGCTTATGGAGAGTAAAGAGTTCGAACTGCGGAATAGGATATTGACTACTAGGAAGTGGTTCTGGGCAAAAAGACACAAATACAATTCTGAACCTGAATGCTTCCGAACAATTGACTATTTTTTGTTACAGAGAAGGCTGAAATTGTTAATGGTATGAGGATGTTTCCACACATTTTCTGCTAAGCGTATTTGTTAATAAGGTGAGTTTAGACAATGGGCTTAGGTGCTTCGTCCGTCGTGTTTCCGTACGTACATTCATCCGTCAGCATTAACCATTGACATTTCAACATCTTCTATATAACCAAAGCCAGATCCACTTCAAAACTGGAGGAAAGTTACCTTGGATGGGCCTCTCCACCAATCAATCTAACGCTTTAGCGAGTTTTAGAAGTTTTTGTGAATTTTTGTGTTCACTCTTTTGACAAAGGTATACAAAAAAGGGGTGTGGGCAATTGCTTCATAATTTCACAGAGACACTTCTGAGGACCCCCAGATCGCGCTACCAGATAGCGGTGCGTTTTTCCCCCATTGCCTCTCCTCCAAAAGCGTGGATCAAACCTGTATGACATTTGTTCGAAACATGATGGAAACGTAGTTTCTGGGCAAGTAAAAAAAATGTTTACTTGGTGGTAATACTCTAGATATTTCAGGGATTGTTCAATCTGGATACTTGAATGTTATTGCTTACGTTGCTTTTGATTACCATGTACGTAAACGAGGATTGTAACTCACACATCCTTCTTCACGTGTTTTGTTCCAATAGTCATATCCCACTTGTTCACTTTTTTGTATGTTTGTTTTTTGTTTATTTTCCGGTACTATTGCATAGCCAATTGCTTTGAAGTTCCCTAGTGACACTTTATATGATACTTTTATGATCCTCCAGACGTTAATTGTTCAATAGGTTGGGCCATCCACGCTTATCTTTGTCTCTATTTGTTGCATTTTTTGTTCGTTTTACCTTTCATCATCTTATTTTGCAAAGGTGTTAATAAGGTTGCTTTAAAAGTTGGTGGAAATGTAGCTTGCGAGAGGATTAGGCAAACATCTTTACTAGATGGTGATACTTTGACTTCGAAGCTTGGAATCATTTTTGGTTTGTTTTTGTTTTTTGAAATCGCACACGTGTCTGTTGATACATGTATTCCATCGATAAGTGTGTACGTCAATACGTTTGATTATTTATATTTTCGACTGCTCAAAATTCATGTGCCAGCTCCATTTGAAACCTGGCAATATAATAAGTTTCTGTCCAGTTTGCGTAAATCTTTGTGCCTCAGAATGATTCAAAAACCTCCTATCTGATTCCCTTACAATTAGATGGCGACCCTTAGAGCTTAATTAAAAAATGGTGGTATTGCCTTCGATTTTTATTTTCTTACGGAATGTAGCTCCCTTTTCTTCACTTCTCCCAAAACGGTCATTAGCAACTTTTAGAAGTAAAGTGGCAATACATCTGAAATTAATCACCACCGAATTTCATTCAAAATGACTCGTGAATTTTATGGATGAAAACTTACAATATAAAGAGTGATGCTGTGCTGAAGGATAGAAGATCTGTATATTATTCTGAATTTCCCAGGATGAATTCATAGATTTTATGTAAGTCAGCCGAGTTAATGACTGCCATAGTCCTCTTGGAATTAATGGTGCAAAGATGTTAGTGCTTTCAGAAGCTTAGTTTGTATACCAGCAGCAATAATAGTGTGCTACCGATTAGCATAAAATTGTTGCTAATTTTGTGCATCAGTCACCTGATAATTATAACAAGAGACAGCTGAGATAGGGACTGGTATATTTATTGCCGCAGTTACTAAACTTGTATTGGGGCTCATATATCCGTCACATTTCCAAGAATTAACCTTAAAACATGAACGTCTACCTTATTCGAATTACAGATAGGACAAAGAGAGTACGCACATGCAAACAGGACGGCATCTTATTGAAGCATTTAAGTACTTCAGAATGTCAATGTAAAATAGTTTAATCCACCAGCATAATCGCCTCTCTCTCTCTCTGTCTCTCTCTCCCCGTATATATATATATATATATATATATATATATATATATATATATATATATATATATATATATATATATATATATATATACATATATATATATATATATATATATATATATATAGAGAGAGAGAGAGAGAGAGAGAGAGAGAGAGAGAGAGAGAGAGAGAAACATAAAATTACTCCCGACTTAAGACAAGCGGCCACCTATAAAAGACAACTGGTGTTCTTTAAAGTGCCCCTCCTGCTTTGAAAATAATTGATCAAATAAAGACTTCTGATTTTCCCAGACCATATAGGCTAACCCCCCCCCCCCCCCCCCAAAAAAAAGAAGAAAATATCCCTTGAGCCACGATCAAAAGAAGCATCATAGGTAAAGCACTTTTGGTTCCCCTGTGTTGCTATTCAGGTGAGTTGACAGCAAGAGAAGATAAATTTAGAAGTTGTATCCGTTAAGGACCCTCACCCCAGCTTCAACATAGTTTCACATGTTGCCAGGTAAATTGTGAGTGAATCCGTTTTGGAGAACCAGATGTCGACCAACTTGATGGTACTTTCTGAGGTTCCACAAGGCAAGAAATAAAAAATTAGTTTCAACCGAAGATTGGGGAGATAAACGGAACCCTGAAAGTGATCAGGTTACAAAACAACAGATCTTGGCCTCGAAGCCAGCGTCCAGAAATAAAACTTCCCTAATGCATTTTTCCTCCAATTTAATAAATGAATGTGAGATGACTGCATTTGTGTGTTTTGCTCATCTGGTCATGTATCGATTTCAGCCAGACATACAATAATGGGACATGTATTTCAACACATTTGATGCATATTTTGCAAATTCGCCCTTTGACGAGAAAAGTGACTGTTGTAAGCTACCTTATTTTTGTGCAGCATAGGCTGCAGATTGAGAACATTCATGGACACCAGCTACTATAGCGAGGAGGAAGACTAAGTACGAAACTTTTTGTAGCTATGCGAACAACCGGGCCCGTATGCATAAAGAAGGTGTAACTTACCCATGGTATAACGTAAAGCAGTTTTAATTATCACTCAGCTCATGATGTAAGAAAATCGGTATGCATAAAAGCTAGTGTAGTTATACCCAGGGTAACTAATCCATGCGGCAGTTACACCACTGTTTTACTGAAGACCTTAGTACAAGTTCAAACCCCCTTCCCTTACACTGGCCAGCTGACCTGTCCCAGGGAAGTGCTGTCGCCTTTCATTGACAGATTGCATTACGTAACGAGGGGAGGAAGATGCTTCAGATTTATGTTTGTCAAATTAAAATAATTGTATACACAGTGGTCAATAATGGATATATTACTGATGTTATATCTGTGCATGATAAACAATAAACTTATGCGTGAGTATTTAATCTTCAAAATGTGCCTGTGTTGTAGATGACATGATGATGTAAGTGATTATTGGAATTTCAATAGAACATTGAAATTTCTGTCTACCCAATATGAACCCCTTTTTCCAAGTCCAGCTACCACAACAACCATGCCTGTGCCAGCGTGGACAGCAAAGCCAAAAAGGAGGGGAATTGGCGACATGAGGAAAAAAGCACTTACTTTAACTTTCTTTAGCTATGCCCCAGGTTAATAAGTGCGCTATCCCTTTGTTAGCTGCATATTGTAAGAAGTATTCCAATAGACACACGCAATGTATACATTTTTAAACGAGTAATGGTCAGTAGATTGTGGAAAGGGCAAAACGTTTGATCTTTTCATGAATTGTCACGTAAATAACAGTTTGTTTGATCAGAAAATACATATCTGTGACCTTTCATTACATATATACTTTGCATATGTTAGTATGGACACTTTTTACTTTATTGAGCCGTGCACTATTATACTGTGGCATAACAAGATCACCTGAAGCAGATGGCAGCCTTTTTAATTCGGACCCTTCAGTCAATTTTCGTATTGAAGATGTCTAGGTTTTCCTTTTTGGTTGTTGGGCATGAAGACTGTAGACTCTAGTGTTGAAAATATTTTTTCTTACTACAGCAAAGATTCTAATATCATTGCAAAATATCGTAAGAAATGTCACACATTTCGCAATCATATCAGAAGCATTGTTAAAGAAGGGAAAGTATGCTAACACTAAGAATATGTCAACGCAGGACAGGGTCTTTTGTGGTTTACGTGTTTGAAATTCATTTTGCCAAACGGTTTGCTATGACCATTTATATGAGTGAAAGCATAATCTGTGTTTTGTATGTCGCATGAACTGTATGCTTAACTTAGGTAAACACATGATTGCCACAAGTGGTACTATTGATTTTGTCTTGTTCCACAGAATATAGGGTCGATGGACATATAACTTCTTCAATACAAAGGGTTTAAAAAGATAAATCCATTTGCATTTAATGTTTGTAAATATTGTTTAATGTTGTTCTGCTTGAACTCTCATATCATATTAGACCCCCACCAGCAACAGGAAGGGGATTCTTAAGTTTGCAAAACCTGTGTTCGGCGCATGGAAAACTAACCTAAGGAATAAAAAGCCGAACTCCACCTCATTAATTTTAAAGAAACGAAAAATAATAAATAAACAAACTTTGTCACAGAAACGTCATTTACCACATCACCATACTTTGCATCCCCTGTACCTACTTTACCCCTTTTCCGTTACGTAGGATACTTTATAGCGTAACACATTCAGAAAAAGAATTTCCGCTATACTTTGAAACGCGGAAATATTTCAATCGTGTTCCATAAAACCTAATACAAGGACATTTCGTTGCTGTACATTTCACGGGATAGGTGTGTGTCACGCAATAGAAATTGGGTTACTATGACCTGTACCTTTGACCCGTCATCTGATTGTACCTTGACCAGGCCTAATATCCTATACACTAGCCCACACCAACCAAATTTTGTTTGGAAACACTTCATAGAATTGCTTGGTCGTGCGTCAAAATTGGGTCACTGTGACCTATTTCTTGCCTTCACCCCTCATAACGTTTCACCTGGTACTATACTAGCCATATTCCCTGTTTCCTAAGAATTGATTCTACCACATTTGGTGGGTCGCACGCTAAATTGGGTCACAGTGATTTTGATCTTTTATATTGTTTTAGTTTGTCCAGGCCATACTTCATGTACGGTAACATGCACACCTACCATGGTGTGTTGACACATTATAGGTTAGTGGTGTGTTACACATCAAAATTGGGTCAACTGTATTACCTATTCTCCGGTGGGGGATTATGTATTACTATGCAATACTTGATCTTGTTTAAAGTGACATTTACTGCGACATAATTTGGTCACTTGTGACATTAATTTCCTGATATTGTTACAAAGAATATTCCATATTATATAAATATTCATACTTTTAGTTGAATTTGTTATTTTAAGCAAAACATGGTGCCAAAAAGTTGAAAAGATCACTTTTGTTCTGTGCAGTGAATTGAACTGTTGGTAAAACATGTGACTGGTTAGGTATTTTAACCGTTACATGATATTTATAATGACTTTCATTTATTAAACCAGGCCAAGTTAAAATCTTAGTTTGATTACACTCAAGGCATTTTTTTCAATGAAAGAAAAAGAATAGTGGCTTCATGTATGCCTTGATGCGCACAAGAACAGTTTTGCGATAAAAGATTTCGTTTCAAGGACACGGTCATTGATTTTCATATTAGTAATAGATACAATGTGAATTACTGTAATTGCAGTATTTTCCTGTGTAGATTTGCAGTAGAGCAAACACATTTAATATTCAAATAGTGCGTCCATTTGGCATTTTTTTGAATAATGTACACATATTACAATTTTGTTTATTAATGGTAAAAGCACAAGGTAGGCCAAAAATTCAGCTGTTCTTTGGTACTGGTGGTATCATTATTTGGCATTTTACCGTATCTGAACCTTCACTAAATGTACAGTGGTATGATTATTTACGTAACATGTCATAACAGGTCCCTCGTATACGAGGAAATTGACTTCCACTGGGACTTACACCTCCGTTTAACACCCCCCCCCCCGCCAGGTTGAGAAATCTGGAGTACTTTAAGCCCATTTACACCATGGATTAAGCTATACTTCCTTCTTGTATACGGATTCTTAAGCCAGGTGTAACTTTACACCAGGGGTAACTTTTCAACGCCTTTTTGCATACAGGTCAGACTTTACACCATGGTTGTTCCCTGGAATAAGGTAAACCACAGCTAAAACACCTAAACGCGTACAGGCACAGGGGTTGTTTTTTTTTTTTTTTTTTTTGCCAGTGCTCTGCTTGTTATGCTTTACATGCACAAATTAAAACGGCCAAATTACTTTTTTAAATCATGCCGAGGTTTCTTTTATTGAATATTGTCATGCCCAAAATGCAGGCTTAAATTTAAAGTCCTAATCAAATAGGTTCTGGTTCAAGTTGCCATCAAGACACCAAAAACAGCAAAACATATGAAAGTAAGCAGAAGACTGTGGTAATAAAGTCAACGGAACTCACGTACTGTGTAGATCTGGTCCACAGAGGGGGCAGCTAGCATCAGCATCTTTTTTCCAAGAATTCAAGAGGACAGTAAAATTCAGCAACCCTTGTGACTTTTGCTTCAAGATCACTTTGTTCATTTAAACATAATAGAGTTATGCAAGGAGCACCTTAACCAGGTTTGAAGCAGGTCCGACTGATTATTTTGACACAAAGTTGAAAACGAGCATTAACATTGAAACCTATGTTGACTTACATATTAATTAGTAGCAATGTGTGCATTTACCAATATGTTTGTGCAGTCCTTCCCGTCGGGGTTCACGCGTTATGCTGGCCTCATATGATCCTTTGACTTCGGGGTCCGCATAAGACGCGCACCACTTCCTCGCAGCAAGCAAGTTTTGGATTTTGAAGGGTTAGCAGGTTGCAAAAGGTTTTTGAGACAAAAATCAGCAACAAACAAGCAAAAACATATTTCACAAGTTTAACATCAGACACATTTGATTTAGTTTATTGCATTTTAGTGGGAAAATATAGTAATCCCAATTATAATTATAATTATTCGGTAATTTTGAGGAATTTTGAAAAAACAATCTTGTTGATAGTACCATTGTCAAGGTGAAATTAAATATTCATATCAGTATAAAAAAAGGTGTCAATATTAATTTCTTGATGATCAATGATAAATTTTGGCAGATAAAACGTTTAAACAACTGTTATCATAAAGAAAATAAATATGGCTTCAACATTTTGAATTTTACATGAAAATGCTAAATAATACCACACATAGGCTGTACACCTATTCAAAACACCTAGACATGAAAGTGTGTATAGGGGAACACATTAACAATAGGGCTGTGACGGTCCTATGCTTACCTGACCTTACATGCACAAACTGAATTGAACACTCGAAGTATGAAAGGATGCCCCACAGTAATTGTCATAAAGGTCTCTGCCATAGACTAAAATATGTATGCCAAATCTTCATTGGTAGTTAAAGGTAAAGAAAAGAAAAATGCCTGTAAAGTGACATGTCCTTTTGTCCCATGACATTCAAAATATGTCAAAATCACGAACAAGCCAGTATAGACAGAACGAGAGTATAACTCACCCATTAATGTCATAAATCAACGATTAACGTTACATCAGATAACTTGGTAGACAAACAGAAGGATAGTCAGAAGAAAAACTACCACGCCCCTATCCTGATAATGCTTATATCTTCTGCTGCAATGCTTGGTGTGGAACAACTTGGTTAGATATAAGAGCTTTAATCTGTTTTTTCCTCAGTCGTGTGGTCCTTAGTTCTGCGCCTCACTTGGTACACAATTTTTTTTTTGTTCGTTGATTTTTTTTGGGGGGGAGGGGGGGGGAGAGTATGTATGGTAATAATGAACCGCCATAGGTTATTGGTTTCGAATAATCAGAAGTCTTCCAAAGCTTTGAAAGGTGTATATAAAATTTTAGAACTTCTCAAAATAGGACACCAGCATGATTGGCGACACTCCTTTTTGCCGTGTTGACCAAGTCAACTACAGTTGCTTTTTGACGGAATTCAATGAAACAGCTCGGTACGGTATGCTCTCTGACATAATTTATTCGAACTTGGAAACATATCACCAAATGGTTGAACTAATATATGAGAATGTTACAATTTATTTATTTCCATTTACTTTAATATTTACACAGCTGTCCATCCCTACTATGATGTTACTGCGAGCGTTCTGTGTTTTAAGTCGCCCAATTCTATATCTCATCAGTGGGTAATCCCTCGTTCTTGCAAACATTCAAGGCATGTTTCCAGATATAAATTACTTTATTTTTAGGGCACTTCCAGTTCACTAAGCTATTATATGGGAAACACTAAGGCACTATATATATATATATATATATATATATATATATATTGTATTTGTGTCTTTTTGCCCAGAACCACTTCCTAGTAGTCAATACCCTATTCCGCATTTCAAACTCTTTACTCTCCATAAGCTAACCTTTCCCTGTCAAACTTATATACATATGGAATTAGTATTGTCCATATATTTTCATCTTTGATTGATACTGCGCTCATATCAGCCTGAGGGCAGCCGTATCTGCCCGAAGGATGATTTGAGAGCAATGCCAATTGAAGAGGTTTATATTAGCTTTATTAACTGATCATGCATGTCATATTATGGTACTACTGGACATAATTAAAGTTAAACATCCCCTAAGTGTGGATCCATTTTTGTGTGTACTATTCTGCTCAGGTTGCAAAAGAACCATGGTCGCATCGCACCTGCGTCGCATGCCTACCGTTATATTCAGGGCTCTTTGGCTATTTCTACTCATGCATCATGCTGTTGATGTCGCTACACCCTTCCCGGCCGATATGACTTTGCTGGCAATACACAAAATTTAGGCCCTGTAATGACATATCATCCCATATACTGCCGCCATATAGCGTAGGCCTGGAAAGCAATATACGGTAAATAGCATGTATAACCAGTTATATATATATATATATATATGTATTTATTTATACATATATATATATATATATACACATATATATATGTATATATACATATATATATATATATATACGTATATATATGTATATATATATTTACAGACATATATATGTGTATGTGTGTGTGTGTGTATGTATGTATGTATCTGTGTGTGTCAATCTTTAAAATTACATTACTGGCCTGTTGGCGTTTAACCACATTGAATCAATTTGCCTTCACATCTATCAAATATATTACATTTTGGAAGGCATATTTTTGAGTGACTATTTGTCCAAAAGCAACTCCATACTGTTTTCGTTATGTCCTGTATATATATATATATATATATATATATATATATATATATATATATACGGTTAGTAGTTGATCTGTTACTCATTTCCTAAAGGAGGAGAAAGTCATGGATAATAGTGTTATCATTTTCATCTTATAAGGCCTGCTCGCACAGCAGTTGTATGCCGATGGCGGTGGAATCAAGATTTCAGACGCCTAAGTCGGGCCGGTTTGCAAAAGGAAACTGCATATGTTTAAGGGCACGTTAAGCAGAACTCCTTGATTTTGTGGACCAGCGTGGTATCTCAAGCTGATGGAGTCAAGTTTTGTATTCAAATTTTTCTTCTTTATTTTTAATATTCACAGGAAGAATACTTGTGGGTTTCCTGGTATAGTGTGTTTGTTTTCTAAGATATTGCATTCCAGAAAACCTGGAAGGGCCCTACACAGTCTCACCGCTAATGATCACATGCCGAAAACCTACCATATAACGTTGCAGAAGAAAAGTCGAGTTTATGCGCTTAACATATATAATGCGGAAGGGTTAATCCAGGCAATATGCACATCTTAGATATACTTTAAAATCTGTTTGAAAGTTTTTGTTACATATTAAATGAACATACGGCATTTTCTGTGTGTTTAGCACCAATTAATGATTTATCCTAAAGGCATAAGAGCTTATATAGCTGCAAACCTTTAGTCCCCATATGAACTTGCTGCTTTGCGTTACCCTACTCAACTTTTTTTACCCATCTGCTCATTTCACAAGTCTATCTGTGGAGGGAGATTTCAATACATTTTTAGGGGTTCATTGTCAGTGAATGTATCAGCTTTAAAAGGTCATGCGGTCAGTTGCATTTTTGTGGATAAGGAGACAGAACACATGAATCTCAGCCACACAGTGTTAAGTTCTTGACCTTGACATCATCCTCGCAAGCAAACCCTAAAATTTACAGAGAAAAACATCAAAGCTAAAAATACACCTAACGTTTCGTTTTTCTCTTGTAATGTATAGAAAGGTGAGCTGTGAAAACTTGCAAGGGATCGCAGGACGTTATACACAAAATGGAAGTTAACAAAGGTAATACACATAAAGTGTCGCATCCATTAGTAAATACATGGACAAGGCATGTAGGCTCCATTTTCGCCAACATTCTGTTCACAATGTTATCTTTGATTTGCAAAAGAGATTATCTAAGTGATTCTATAACAAATCCAATCAATTTAATCTAGATAGTAATCAAGATAAATATGAACATTCAGTAAAATATGCTGCAATCGGTAAAAGACTTTATGAAAGGGCTTTTACCTTCTAGGATTAAAAAATACTAAACTGTACTATAAAACTATTGTTGTATGTGTCTATTTGGGTGATAATGTGTACGTTTTTAGCTGTATTACCTTGAAGCACGTGGAACAATCTCATCACGCTGCATATGTTATGCTTGCATTGTCCTCAATTGATTGAATCCCTATTTTGACTGCAATTAGCTCTTTGATGTATTCTGCTTGACAAAAAAAAACTATTTTGATGTCCGACTAGTCTTTTGTTTTTTTTCTCTTACATCATCCCTTTGCAACTTTTGAAAGATTATTTAAAGATATAGATAAATCTGTATTGCAATGGATTCATTGTCTTATATGTATGTATATATATATATATATATATATATATATATATATATATATATATATATATATATATATATATATATATATATATGTTAAACTGCAGATATCTCAATTGGATAAAATAATTGCTAAGAAATCAGTCAAAACAAAAAAAAATAGTCCTATGTACATATTATTTTAAACATGTAAAAACTAAACAGATTACATTGACCTTGTGCGGAATGTATTTTTAAACGTAGAGTGAATTGTATTTTAATGAGGAAAAGTATTGCACATAAATAAAGGCAGTCTCTTGTGGATTTATTGACAAAGAGAAAACATTATTATAGTCCAGAATGGTAAGAAATTGTGTCGAAATTAACACAAACAGTGTTCAGTGCCCTTCACCCCCTCCCCCGTAAATTACTGCTAGTGACAGCTAAGTTTAACTTGAATTCTTAAAATGTGATTAAAGGCAATTATTGCCTGAATATGGTAAAAGATATAGACACTGATTAATTGATCAGTTTATCATTGTTATAATAATAATAATAATAATAATAATAATAATAATAATAATAATAATAATAATAATAATAATAATAATAATAATAATAATAATAATAATTGATTATTATTATTATTATCATTATTGATTATATCAATATTTTACCTGGTGTGTTTCATTCTGAGCGTTCATTGCTGCACATTTGTTGGAAATGATATGCTTATCATAGGGCTTCCGCTTACACAAATTTCCTTTCCCAAATGCTAAAACAAAAATTTACATCCATAATCACACAAAATTTTCAAGAAAGCCATGTATCTTGGGCAAAGAGACCCCTTCATTGGTACCTTTTCATGAGGTGACATTCATAATTTTCAACCACCTACCATCAATAGTAGTAGTTGTAGTAGTAGTAGTAGCAGCACCAGCAGTAGTAGTAGTAGTAGTAGTAGTAGTAGTAGTAGTAGCAGCACCAGCAGTAGTAGTAGTAGTAGTAGTAGTAGTAGTAGTAGTAGTAGTAGTAGTAGTAGTAGTAGTAATAGCAGAATATTTATATGACGGGCAGTGCGCTATATTCGTTCTTTGATGTTAAAAAGGAATACAGGCTTCTTATGGCGTCACAGCCGAAGCAGCAAACTTTCAAAATTCAGATTAAAGTGAACCAAATTGAGAAGATTGCATTAGATAAGGTACCTACGTCAACCAAAAGTTCAACACACTGGGACATTCGTTGCTTTAGTGAGCAGTGCATGAAACAGAACAAAGACTGGCAGACAGGTTCACCAAAAGATATCAACAACGAAATGAGGAGGTTTTATGGAGTACCTGGATCAAATAGCTCAGAAACAACATTACACATATGCATAAATTTCAACCCAACAGTGACGGCAAAGTGATTGAAGGGTCCCAAAAATAAATAGTTGTCTTCTAATATCAATGTGAAGAAACAAATTTCACTCCTGACCAGGGAGTCGATCACAAAAAGGCAACTGGTGGTTTTAAATAGGTGTTCAATGTTTGTCATTCCTTATCGATTCCATTGTGATGTTAAAGTTGAACACTCACAGTCCAACAGTGTGTGTGTGTGTGTGTGTGTGTGTGTGTGTGAGCTCTGAAGGTTGTTAGAATCAATGAAACTCTTTGCTTGCATTAACCTACAAAAACTTAAATTAACAGCGGTAATTTGGAACTACGAATAGTGATTGCAATAAAGTGGAACTTTGCTTGGATGTTAGCTAGGTGACTAGCACTGGTAGAGCTGTGTAGACCTATAACGCGAAAAGTATTGCATTGGGGTTATATCATTATTAAAATTATATTAAGTGTAGCCATGACAAAATAAACTTCAATACTCCACATCCCGTGATTGTGTAGATTCAATAACCGACGTCGGCTATCATTTCTGAAGATCCTATTGTTGAGGTCATGATACCTGGCGGGCAGTATTAAAATCTGTAACTGACATCTTCTTCACAATATGCGTATTCTTTGTTTTGTCTCAACTCCTTGGTGTTTCTCTTGCCTGAAATGTTTTGTTGAACAAGCCACCACACACTATCCTACAATGTCTTTTGGCCTTTGCAGATAAATTCATTGAGCATGCCATATCTTGCTTTGCAGACTTCTCACCTTTTCTGTGATCAAATACTGATCTGACTTCTAGCTTTCTTACCCTCTTACCGCACTCCCTAGTCCCATGTATCCTACGTAACTTCAGACAAGCTATTAGTGGTTCTCGTGCATCCAACCCTGGATTAATAACCTGCATAAATGTCCCAGTCGTGTTTCCCATATCTCCATTTGCCATTCATTTACTGCCTCCTGATGAGCTAGTCTGTTTAGTGTATACTTTTCCTCCGAAGAACTTTTTTTCAGAAAATGGAAGAACATGTCGTAGTTGTTATTAGCCTTTTTGTCTCTTCTTTCTGCTGTGCCCTTTGACCTGCCTGCTTCTAATTCACTTTGTCTTCCTTTTATTTTATACATACAGTTTATACGTGCAGCAACGGGTAGTACTTGAATGGTATCACTAATATACGTGTATAAATTTGACTAAAATACGGAACTACTGGACATCTGTCGGAACAGACGGAGTCCAACACACGACAGCGAATATTTATTTAACTTCAAAAATGAAATGGCCGTTATGACATGTACATTAAAGTGACAGGTTAAAATTAGCAAAAAATTAGCAAAGTTGGTCAGTCACTTCAGGCATTTTAGGATATACATTGGTTTATATGCCAGGGCCTACTTGACCATCCCCTGGCAGGCGTCTGCCGTATGGGCAAAGATGGGCCTACCTTTACACCTATGTGATTTTAATAGCCTTTTTAAGCTCCGTTGTATGGGGATGCGCATTTTACAGTTTCTATAGGGCAAACAATTAAGGACCATATACATGTATTTCTTGTATCATATATATATATATATATATATATATATATATTATATATATATATATATATATATATATATATATATATATATATATATATATACATCTATATATACATATATATATATATATATATATATATATATATATATATATATATATATATATATATATATATGATACAATCAACGATAACGTAAAACAAGCTACCATAAATTGATAGAAATGCACACTTTGGAAAACACAAAGGCTTTCAGAACAAATCAAACAACAAACTACTCGAATAATTTAATGACATTAAACTACTGGAAAATCCTCATATTCCAAAACACATACATACAGGGCATGAAACGATATCACAAAAGGAAATATACGTTACTGAGATTATACGAATGTTTTAAACAAACAAAACACATATCAATGAGTGAATGGTTACTGAAGTGATAAATATATTTCAATGGAAATACTCATTACACACATTAAGTTTTATTGATAGTATGGCCCATGCAATACAGACTAACATTTCATTCAATTGGTGTATATTTGTTACGCAATGAAAAGTTTGTACATATACCATAATACAACATTAATGTATTGAATACTTGCTTCACCTTCTCAAAATATGTATGTATGTATGTATGTATGTATGTATGTATGTATGTATGTATGTATGTATGTATGTATGTGTATGTTTGTATGTATGTATGTATGTATGTATGTATGTATGTATGTATGTATGTATGTATGTATGTATGTATGTATGTATTATGTATGCACATCAAAATATTGTGTACCACAGCTTTAAATACTAGCTAATGCATTTCACTTTACGGAACCGTTCAGCCTTGGTAATGCAAGTTTTATGTGAGTTATATAAGTAGCTGCTCTAAAGATTTTTACAATCTTAAATACAAATATTCAATTTAGCTTATCATAAGCCATATAAATGTTATTGACCGTGCACATATCTAATGAAACCTCCTATGCCAAGAGAGGTGACACCTAGTGTGTTAAACATGTTCTTCCTGTACCAGTAGCGCTGAGTGAAGCATATTTGTGAAAGATGAATTACTTTAGGTTAGGAACAATACGAACACAGACTGGCCTTTCATTTCTGCACTTAAACTCAATGCCAGCATCAAAATTTTTCATAAATATTTTGAAGGTTAAACATGTACAATCACAGAAATTGTAATTGTGTCATATGTTATGGTATACTTGAATACGTCCTTTTAATTTCCAACCGCCTTCAGAGTATATATATTCTCTTAAAATATATATTTTGCTTCAATCAATAACCACACAGTGCGCAAGTATAGCAGTCTATCCCTTCATTAACACAGGTGTAGAAGCTAGAGGTCATTTCAATTCATTCACCATCTTAGTCGTGCCTGCTGATCATATCGACATCCATGTATTCTCATCTGCAGTGTATCAGTGCTGAAAAAGTGACAACATTTTTTACAAGTGTATATTGGTTAGCTTGGTGAAATTTTTCAGCACATCAAGGCACACACATTGCCAATGGAAAGTTGATAGTGACTAACTTCTAAGTAGATTTAATAATCAATACAGACGGCGATGGTGCATTTTTATTGCCAGTACTGAAATTCAATGTAGCTGTCTTGGGCTGGGATAGACCAAGTGTCGCATATAAAATGTACAGGTTTATCAGCTCCAATGGTATTCCCAGTCATGTTTTACATTCTATAATAGTGTAACACAAACTTCAATCTGCATATATAGAAGAGAACATGTATATTGTACATAAATGCAAATGCCTCGATTTACATCCATTTTGTACAGATACGATCAAAATACAGATGTGTTTAAATATGTTTGTCTGTTACTCACAAAAGAGCAACCCCACTTCTCAGTAACAATAGTAATTCAAAGCGAATGACATGCGTACTGTATGAAAAATTAAATTTTATCAGCAAATAAATCATTGAACTGTATCGTTATCCATATAAATGATATGGGAAGGGCACAGCGCCCTACTTATGAATAACCAGAAGAGTGAGCATTAGACATGTATATCTATTTGATGTTCCTAAGCGCAGCATGCCACCAATGCCCAGAATCTGCTACTCAGGTTCTATGCTCTCCACCATCGTATGATTCACTGCACTTCTCTAAGAAATTATTTCAAAAGCGCTTAAGCACTCTTTCTTTAATTTTATTTATCATATTTCTTTGGTTTTGAGCTTTAACAGATTTGAACTGGTTTTACGTGCGTAACTCTCAGAATAAACTTCCTAGAATGGAATATATATTCTGCGTATCAATTAGCAACACAAGAGTGCATTTGCCTACTGACATTAACAACGCCTTCTTGTTCTCTCATATATCTTAATAACTCCAAGCAACAGTTGCCTTGTTATATTTTTCATAAGTTTAGAAATATTAGAAAGACTCATTTGATATAAATGATATACCGAAGCTGCAAAGTTGCGTTTTTGAATGACCAGAATGGAATTCTATACAATATCCAATATATGAATAGGATAAAATCTTAAGTTTTAATATTTTAATTAGTCTCGACAAACAATATTTGCCATATTTTTTCATTATTTTTAGTGTTGCCCCAAACACTGTTTCATGCAAAACGAATTGTGTAACAACTGGTTTACAGCGAAGGAAAAAACTTCAAGTCGAATTAATTTGAATTAAACTGTTAGTCATTTTTTATGCACAAGTTGAAGAAAATGCTTCTGCTGCCATTTCTGATTATTGATGTATTACACAACTTATTTTAAAGTGAATTTAATGATCTAGCAATCAAATTGATTAAATGACTCTACGGGAATAACAAGCGTGTTATCGTATTTTAGTACATATAATTTGTTGTATTGAAGCATCCCTACCATGTCAATACTTCCTTGTTTTCTCTCTCTTTTTTTAATGGGAAGGTGTAAGGACCAAAGACCGATTTATACAAAACGTTTTTGTTTAATTTACTTTCAAAGATTTGTGTTATCCATTCCTTGAAGCCCTCACTTAACGTTGATCTAAATATTGCACTTGAGTTCGGTGTGGTTTTTGCAAATAGAGGCAATCTTGTCCACAATGACTAAATGCATTATATAAATTAACATGCTGTGTACACTTCAGCTAAAGATATTTGACTTAGGACCATTTCGTAAGGTGGCTTTTGCCCCCATAACTACTTGCTAGTCTTGGCTGCACAAGTCTAACCTGACATGGACTTCAAACTACATGCTGGTACCTCAACCGTATTGCTATTATGGAATCTATGAGATAGCACTTAAGTCAATAGATTAGGGACTCTGATAAGCTGTATTCAGTATCTTTTCTTTTGAAATTTAAACACAATTGTGGTAATAATTTTAATTTTGAGAAAATGCTATATTAAATTGATACATTGATCACAAGAATTGGCTGAATTTGTACATCTATTTTGTACCATAAACAAAGGAAAGTGGGCCCAGGCAGCTGTTCTAGTAATTAAGATACTCAGAGAAAGTGAAACACAAGCAGGCTGAGACAGTGAGTAGAGCTATCAGATGAGTAGAGCTTTCGCTGGATAATAATGGTGTTGATTGATTAAGAAGGTCAAAGACGATAAAACAAATGTCCGCGTTTAAAATATAAATATAAAGAGCTCGAGCAGACTATCTCATATGAAATAATGCGTCAAGTTAAGATACATAGTATCGTTTATTCTTTTTAAAAATTTTACAAAATCCGAAAGCAGTAGATCACGATAATGTGCTACCTGCATTTTGGACAAAAACAGCTGCTCAGCCATGTATACATATTTGACGAGTCATTATACCCTTGTTGCAACTTGCTGTAGTAAGTATTTAGTCTACTTTTCAAAATATGGATAGATTCAGAATCTGGGATAGGAGGAGTAAGATGTTCAAAGTGTAAATAGAGTGATTTACATAGGATGAGCGGAATGTCTCTGTTTTACATTTGGTTATTTTGAAACATAGACTATTATTGGAAATACTTAAATTTCTCGAGTCTGTTTGAATGAGGATCATATTTAAGAAATCTACCTCGTAATAACCATTAGCACATGTGTACAAGAACACAAGATCCTGTTGTTCACGCCTATAAGATAATGGGAGTAGATAACATTTGGCAAGGCAGGACTCGTACTATCCAGAGAAAGGAGTCCCTAAGATGTATCTGGTCGCTTTTCTTTGAATAGTTTCCAGCACCATTAGATTTTCCTTGCTAGTAACACTGCACACTGTCTTTTAATTGCGTCAAGGGGAGCTTTGTACCTGCATGTTCTGCTTATTACACACAGGGCACGGTTAGCTTTAATGCAACTCTTCGCAATATGATTTGACCAGTTGAGTGGTGTGTCTAATTCGACACCGAGGTCATGTTGGGAGGATACCCGATTTAGTGGGGTATTGTTCATACTGTAGGTAAAAACAACAGGAACGTGGGACCTGCTGACAGTAAGGATGCTGCATTTGTAAGCGTTGAACTTCATGCCCCATAATTTACTCCGAGAGACTAGTTTCTCTATATCATTTTGCAGTACACGTGCATCATCTTCCGAATGAATTTTCCGAAAGTATTTAGAATCGTCTGCAAAAGGGAACATGGTTCTGCCGTTTGAGAGAGTGAGGTGCATGTCGTTTATATATAGTAAAAACAGGAAAGGTCCTAAAATAGAACCCCGTGGAACACCAAATACTACAGAATTCCATTCAGAGTGAGACCCTTCTACTAGGACACACTGCCTTCGACCCGTTATATAACTAGTAAACCAATCGTAGGGATGACCATTGATACCAAAGCTCTAATTTGTGCAGTAACAGGTGGTGGGGCACAGACTCGAAGGCTTCGGGATACAATACATCAACCTGAGTCGTTTTATCTAGAAATTACCTATTTGTGGACAAAATCTACCATTTGAGTGACATAAGACTTACCCTTAAGGAAGCCATGTTGAAACAGATGGAGTGCGTTCTTAAGCACAGGAAACATGTGGTTTAGAACACATCACTCCATCAGTTTACTTGCAATACAAAGTAACGATATCAGTCAATAGTTATCAAAGTCTTTACCGTTGCCTTTCTTATGGACCAGAATTGAGTTTTCATCGTTCCATTGAGATGGAATTTTACCTTGTTAAAGAGTCACAAGCATGAATTACCACCAGGGACACCCAAAATCCGGAAACCATTAGCTGAAAACTTTGCAATTTTTGATCACAACATAAATTATTTATTGTGATTATTGTGTTAAGTCTAAAGGGTTCCACGGGATCTTCATAGGTGACTTTACAAGGTTATACAACAAGTAACGTTTCAAACAATGCTCACAATAAGAACTAAAGTACAATGATTTGGAGGTCACCCATAGCCATGCATGATACAACCCACCGCTCAAAGACAAAAACACATGTAAGTTAACAGGACTACTATTTTGGAAGGAAATGCAAATGTGCTGTAGTACGAATGTCTGCAAGCATGTGCGTATGAAAAAAATATTATTCATATTTCATAGTTTAATTCTTGACAAACCATCGGACGATAGACGATATTTATTATTTAAATGAATAACCATCTTTATTGAGCCAATATTCTTAAAAGAAGAAAGAAAAAAGGAAAAAAAAACTTTCCCACGACCACATCTTTTATTTGGCATAACCACAGGCAGAGAGCCTTTTTATACGCCGCCTTACCTTATCCCTTCTTTCCACTACTCACTCGTAACTTGGTTTCCTGAAAACCCAACTCATTACATCTGCTTTCCCAGAGCTTCATCAGGAGGTTCTTTGATAAACCTAAACTTGCCCTATTTCCTAATATTTTCCTAGCTGCATTCCCATATTCCCTGTCAATCTGTTGCTTTCTGCAATGGTTCGAACTTGCTTCAGGTACCTACCTGCCAATCCTCAAACACGGTCTCTCTTTCTGTCATTTTCATTAACGTAATGATATTCTTGACACCCAATAAGCATGTTATCCATAGTCTCATTTTCTTTTCGTATTTTTAAACGCATACGAGTCCTCTTTCTTCACTTCTGCTTTGGGATATTCATTCTCTCCTGCTTTCCCTTGGAATAAAAAGAGTTGGACCATTACTTTTGTCTGCACACCTTCCCTTTAAGGATGTTTTGTAGTGCTTGGTAAGCTGTAAGTATGCTCTTCTCTTCTACACCCCCTCCCACCCACCACATACTCAATATGTTTTCTGCCGCAAATGTAAAAACATATACCTTTTTCTAAAGCAAAATTTATATGAATTCCTCTGTATGCAACGGAATGGAAAACCAATTAAATTTCACCACATGCAAGCTGAATGGATGACATTCAACATAAGAGAGACCTTAAGCATGGTGCATTCATTTTCATAAATTTGATCTGAGACATGTTTCTCTGAGAACATAGCTGCCATGGTAATCGCAGGATACGTTTTTGGGTTTTTTTACCTGCGCTTTGCTTGTCTGTTTGCATATATATATATATATATATATATATATATATATATATATATATATATATATATATATATATATATATATATATATATATATATATATATTATGGAACGCCGTTTATGTTTTACTCCGTATTTGATTAGGTGATTGAATATTTGATCAGAAGAACAAATACATTTATTCTTGTGAACAGATGTTTGATCAGGTGAATAAATATTTAATCAGAAGAGTAAATATTTAATCACCAGATAAAATCGATTTGATCAAAGGAACAAATGTATTTGTTCATGTGATCAAATACAGTATATTTGTTCTTCTGATCAAATTGATTTGATGAGAAGAACAAACTTATTTAATCAGACCATCAAATAGAATTGTTCCGAGGAACAAATAAAATGAATTTGATCACATGAACAAATGCATTTGTTTACACGACTAAATCCATTTGTTCTCCTGATAAAAGAAAATAGGGTATATTCCGATGTATTCACGTGAACAAATATATTTGCTGCCGTGATAAAATCGATTTGATCTCCTGAATAAATACAAGTTTCTCCACTACCAGATAATAATTACTCCCTCTTGCATGCCGCGCAGCACTTCCGTTAGTCTGTGTTACCATAACATGCAAGAAGTACAATCTCGAACTTCGACATTTTCTGTATATAGCAACAACAACTAGGGGCCGGGAGACGGATCGAGCTACATCAAAGGGTTAAGTTGTCATTATCCACTGTTTCAGAATACTGTTTGCCAATATTTGTTCTTTTTAGGCTCCAATTACTAGTTGAAAACATTTGGAGGAAAAAAAGATTTCTAGCCACAGGCAAGTTATAATCGTTTCTGAGGAAAGAAAGAAACAAAGAAAGACAGAAAGAGAGGGAGGAAGGGAGAAAGAAAGAAAGAAAAAAAAAAGGCTCATATCCATGACCATGACAGGCATGGCAAAAAGTAGTGTCGAACTGAAGAAAGAAAGACTGAGAGAGAAAAAATAATCCTCACATCCATCCCGAAAGCAATAGCGAAAGAACATGAAACCACCGTACAAATTTACATTGAATCCCGTCAAAACACGATCATATTAAATTGATAAATAACAATGATGCGTTGTGTACGGCCGGCTTCACCCGCTTTAATCTCTTAACACTCTCAAACCTCTCTGTCAGCGTTGTAAATGTCCGCGAAGTCCCTGTTGAAGATATAGCGGACATTTCGTGATTGTACCTTTTGCGTGTTTTACTATTTGATGCAGGGATCAAATACTGGCGGAAGTGATTTATTCCAAAGTATAAATATTTGGTCAGGGGAACAAATCAGACAGGGAGCGTCAATTTAATTAAATTGGGGGACATTTGATGATGTTATCGAATCTATTTTATCAGAAGAAGAATTCAATTCATTCAGATGATCAAATAACTTCTCTTTATTCTTCTGGCCAAATCGATTTAATCATCTGAACAAATATATTTGTTCATGTGATCAAATAAGAATATATTTGTTCATGTGATCAAATACGAATATATTTGTTCATGTGATTAAATCGATTTGATCAGAACAAATCGATTTATTCACAGGAACAAATAGACTATTTAATCACGTGAACAAATGCATTTGAATTCTATTTGTTCTCCTGATCAAATATTTAATCACCTGATCAAATACTGAAAAAAGGCGTTCCATACTAAGTACTTATATATATATATATATATATATATATATTATACAGATATTGGATGGCAGGGAGTCCATATATGAAGTTCACGGGACGATGAAACGATATATATTGGGTGTGGCGAAGCCGAACCCAATATAACGTTTCATCGTGCCGTAAACTTCATATTGGACGATCTCCCATCCAACATCTGTTATATTCTGCAATTTGTATGATTTTCCTTGTATAAATATAGATGTCTGAAACACTCTAGAGTTAAATCATAAAATTTATTTCCCATTGAAATTTTACACAGTTTGCCTGAAGCTAGGGAAAAGCCCCAGTGAACGTCATTTGCGTTATGACGTCACGCGCGCACGGGGATTCCCTCGACCTCTCCAATATAACATTTACAGGGCAGGCACATGGTTCAAATACAGACAGCAGATTGGCCACTAATAGACTAATGCAGATTATATATATATATATATATATATATATATATATATATATATATATATATATATATATATATACATATATATATATATATTATATATATATACACATATAAATATATATATATATATAAATATATATATATATATATAAATATATATATATATAAATATATATATATATATATATATATATATATATATATATATATATATATATATATATATATATATATATATATATATATGTATATATATAAATGTCTCACTCCGCGTCTTGACATCACAGAAAATCTAAGAGTTCCAAGTGGGAAGGGGGCGTTATGTCAAATTAGCTTTGTTCTCCGTGGTTTACATAGTTAATAAAATGAACTAAACTAAAATGAAGATGTGTGACACAGTCTTTATCATTATGTATCTCAGTTTTTGTCTCACAAGTAAAACTTAGAACATTGTACTCCTTGTACATAGTCGAGTTCCTTATCTTAATAATATTTTTCAAAATAGCAGCCTTAATTCAGCTTGTGTGCAGTTGTGGTCAAATGTTGCGCTGATACAAGTACATGCTATTAGATACACATGTCCGGGTGTCTGCCCCCATAGCACTCTTTCAGGCTGGGAATTTCCTGGAATTGTGTCTTAATGTTATTCCGAACGTGCCAATTTATTAACGAATACAAACTTATTCATTCCTTTGGTTATATGATAGAAGGGACACTACAGGAACCCACATGAAGATCATTGAACACGGCTTGTAGATAAGGTGTTGGTGGTAATGATGATATGGTAGTTCGTCAAACATTTGACTATGCTATGTGAACAAGACATTTACGATGATCCATAAACATGTATTTCTCTGACAAGAGGTGTCCTCATAATTTCCTTCAGTTATGGACTTTATGTGTGATTGAAAGTTGTGCCCACATTACTATAGAATGACAGCGTGGTTTTCTTCCTGGAATGTTCATTCACTTTGCCTGTATAAACAGTTTTACAAGGTGTCTGTGTGTTACTTTTCTGATTTTTCATAGTATAACACCACACATTAAACTGTAAAAAGCATAAAAAACATAACAATGTATATGTATGGTTAAATACTTTTTCCAAATCGGCGACCTAATCAACTTCTATTTTGAACAGTAGCAGTAGGTTTGTCTTCATATCTTTCTGTATCTTTGTGTAGGATTTCGCAGATGGCAAAACCATAACGGTGAAAAACATCTGGCTATATGGATTTATGAAGGCACTTTTTTAGGAAAGTCAGAATCGTTTTACTTTACATAATGGAAAGTTAAAATCTGTTTTTGGCAAAGCTCTCTTTTGAGTCAGTGACCTTTAAGCAGGTAACAAAAAGTTTACACCCACCCCTTTTTTCTTTACCGAACTACATGATGTTCGACACCATGTTGTTGTCAGTCCTCAACTGATTATATATATATATATATATATATATATATATATATATATATATATATATATATATATACAAATTAATCGATATAGATGTTTAAATCAAAACAGTAGTTTGGGACAATAAAATATGGTTACAATTTTCAAAATGACAGGCCGATGATAATACAAAAGCATTTTACATCCGCAGGTCATCAGATATTAGTTCCCAGTCTTGTGAGCCTATATGGATATAACCTTATCAATGCGCATTTTCTGCAAGTAGTCGAAAAATTTGCAATATCTCTTAATGCCAATGCTTCTCTTTACTCCAACAATTGGTCAAAATCATGTGAAGCAAACAATATTTGACCCCTTGAAAAATGTGTCCTGTAGAGAGGGGAAGAGTTCGCTATGCAATGAATCAAAGTGTGCTAGCTTTGAATATATATATATATATATATATATATATATATATATATATATATATATATATATATATATATATATATATATATATATATATATATATATATATATATATATATATATGTATGTATATATATATATATACATAATTATATATATATTATATGTATATGTATATACATATATATACACTATATATATCGGTGGATTCTTACTGTGAATGTAACATTCACGAGAATCAGCCTGGTGAAACGCAAGTAACTTTCTTTACGTAGTGCGTCCACTCTAACCGTTTGTACCTGCTTGTCTTCTGTTAGTCTGGAAAATCCCAGCGAAAGAACTCGGACTCCCTGAGGCTAACCCTGTCACTAAGAATGGTTAGTTATTGCGTTTTATCCTTGCTCTCCATTATAGTCGTTTTACATTGATAAATTAGTTTCATATGAATAATTTTATAATGCTAATGTTAACTCTCTTGCGAACGTATTACCTTTATAAGAAATAGCTCCAGTATAATTGACTGGGAAGTATAAGAGACGAGATAGGTAAATTTTTCTTGGTAGGGTTGAAGCAAACCGTGCTCAAGCAAGGGTGTCTGGCAGTCGCGCCTACCGACAAACTTCTTCTATTTTTATGCCCTGTCCTCCACTTTCTTTGGTTTGATTACGGTCTAAAAGATGGGAGCTAGATATCTTTTGCTTTCTTATGCGGATCAGTACATGTGAAAAAAATTATTATTTATTGATGCATCTCGCTACACATTTTTCGGTTTATCCCTTTCAGTTATTATCCGGAGCAGAGTGCCCCAGGGCTGCAAGTGAGATTAATCAACCTTCATGCTGCCGGGACCTGAGACCAGGTAATGTTCTTGCCTGAAGTGTACAGGAGACCAGTTTAAGTTCTTTCTGCCAAAACTGTGGTGTATCTACAAGCCACTTTTCACAGACATATTTTTATGATATAAATTTAGCCAGAAACAAAGGTTTTCGGAATAAATGAATTGAATATGCATGCAAAGCCTGATCGTAAAAGGACATGAAGCAAGAGAATAATGGTGATCCTGTTTACTGCTGACCGGAATCTTACTTTTGCAAGCGCAGATATAACTGTTCTGCACGCTATTGTTTTTAATGCTTCCAAAACGTGATTTATGGATGAATTCGCAAAATATAAGCCAATGCGTCTCTTAGAACTTTGTATTCTTATTGAGCAAAAATTAATACCCCCCCCCCCTTTCAAAAATCCCATAGATATTAAAAATTACTCAGTCATTTTTTTTATGGTAACGATAGAGCCAGGATCAACCATTGCCGAAATATAAGCCAATATGTCAGATTTTAACACTCAAGTCACAATTAGAAAAACAGGAGAAATGTCATCAGTTCTTTCGTATTAATGTCTCATAGTAACAAGCACCAAATCCGCCAGTTCCAAGATATAAGGTAATGTATGGGTTTTTTCAATCCACCCCCACCCCACCCCCTCAACGGAATTAAATAATTGAATCCTATTTGATGCTACATAGGTATCCCTACAGGTCTGACGATGCTATGTTTATGATATCAACTACTTCAGTAGAGTGGTGTCGACTCATCATGGGTAAATATATATATCTATCTCTCTCTCTCTCTCTCTCTCTCTCTCTCTCTCTCTCTCTATATATATATATATATATATATATGTATGTCAACATCAGTATTTTGAATAAGGGGTGAGAAAAAACACACGAGTGCCTCATCTTTTAGGTGTTATTCAAAATCATTGCACCATATTAGTCCAGTTCTTCTTTACGCCATAACCAGGCGGTTTACTTCTCTCTACGCCTGTAGCTGTGTTGCAAAAGGTGTTATCAGGTACTGGCATACGGGATAGCGATTGTCTCTTAAGAATAGTAAATTTTGCCTTGCGGTTTGAAATCTAGTCACTGCATGACAACGTTGCATATCATCAGGTCAGTACTGCTAAAAGCCCAAACATTTATTGAAAGGAAACCCTTCCGATTATGGAAACGTTTGGCGTGGTTTATATGGTTTGTAGGTACATGGGAGCAATTGATGACATCCACTTTACCTGGAACCGTACCACTCTATGAGATGTATTTTTTTCCAAGATGCGAAAAAAATATTAATGGAGAGATTTTACTTTTTATTATCCTGGAAATTTTTGAAATGCATCTATTATTAACATGAAAAGTACTATGCTGCAGAGTAGGGTAGCAGTACCATTGCAAATGCTTGCACATGTATATCATTCTGACGTGTTGCTGACAATAGCCTGTTTTGCACCGAGGGTGCACCTAGAAAAGCTGTTGACCATGGGCATATAATTTGGAATGATCTTCGATGCAAGTTTTATCCACAATGTTGACATATAATCCCTAAAAGGGTAGAATACAATTAGCACACAGCTTTTAGTTATTGGCAGGAAAAAAGAGTCATTAGGGCAGAATGAGTCAAATGATGAAACTAGCCCTGCCACAAGGTCTCTCATCGTAAATATGTGCTGATACTGTTGTCGATAATCCATTAGTTTTAAAAGGCCTTGAATCTTTAGCAAAAGCAATGTTGTTGTAAATTCTAGGTCAATCAGGCCTGTACAACATACATGCAAATAAAATTATACAGGAAATGCACTGAACACATGAAAAAAATATCGATAAGTCGCGACGGTATTTGGAGCCACAGACAAACTTTTGTTAGCGATTACTGCGTCAAATACTGTTTTGTCTTGTGTGCCGTCACTTTAACAGGTAACTTTTGTATACTACTGTGATCTCATGGTCAAGACTGTGTGATGGATGTGTATGTTTTCGGGGAACTGAAAATATTTTGTAGTAAGAGTGTGTTGTATACGAAGAAATTTGCGTTACAATATAGTTATGACAAAATATACTTGCCAAATAGTTATTTCTTTACATCGGTATTGGGAGATTAATGTTTATGGTTTGGTATTATTTGAATTTCTTCCTTTGGTCTGCAATTCACTTTGCACCACTGTTGGATTGAAGGTTATGAATAAGGATAATGTTTTTCTGACCTGTTAGATAAATATTTGATTGGTCAAGTTGTAATCTGGCTTTTTTTTCTACGACTCCTAGTTATAATGGATGTAGAGCGTGTTTGTAATGTTCCAGATTCATAAATATGACGTAAATGATGTATGCCTACTTTTTCCTTTCGATGTCAACTAAAGTAGTCGACATGCTAGGGGCACCAAAAAGTGTTGGGCCTACCATGTCTCTTTTTATCCAACTGTGCAAGTTATCTGGTTTAGGTTTTAGGTACTAGGTACGCTAAAATTTGTTTGCAAAAATTGACGTCTCTATTTAAGAAACATGTTTGAAAGTTTCAGAGGACTGTTTGGAAATCACCAGCTGCCTTTTGTGGGTGACAGCCTGCATTAAGTCAGGAGTGAAATTTATTTCTACACGCTGGTATTGATAGATGAACGTTGATGTCTACGTAATTCCTGAATCTCTGCCTTTTGTGGTGATTACTTTCGCTCTCGTTGGGTTAAAATAATTGCATATGGGGAATGTATTTTTTCTGAACTAAAAGCGCTTGGTGTGTTTTTACTTGAACAATCAGCCTGCCAATGAAGAATAAAAAACTGTATGAAAATGCCATCACATCCTGACTTGTCTTCAAATGAAATTAGGCTGTGAGGATAATGTACAATGCATTAGTGTCAAAAGTGGTCGATCATTTGAATGCTCTTTTATGTATTCCACACAGTTAGGTGGCAAAGAGTAGAACAGTAATTAAACATAAGTAAATGAAAGGTCTTTATCTGTTGAGATGCCTCCAAAAGAAGTTGTTAAATGTGGATAGGAAACTATGTGCATGTGACTGATACTGCCTGAAAAAAAAGCAAGACTGGATGAAACTATCCGTAACCACGGTAGAAAATTTGCTGCCAAAGAGAACTGCTAATATCAAATCACAGGTGTACATTGACAAGACCGGTTGTGCCAGATTGAAACCAAAAAAAAAAAAAAAAAAAGGACATCCTATACATATAACATGGGCATAGAAAGTTCCAACAGTGCTCTGCTACTTATAATGACTTTGTGGCAGTCCTTTTACAAGTCTTATGAATAAGGAAAATTTTGTTGATATATCTGCGAAACTCTGACGTACGAATAGTTAACACCATTGGATTGACAATAGAACCCAAGGTTATGACGAAATACAGCATGTATGCCGGCAGATAATCTGTGCTCAGATAAGCGTCTACAGTTGTCATTGTAAGCACAACTTGATGCGAGGCAACAAAAACCAAATTAACAATCAATGTTCTACAAACTCGGGCATTTCTTTTCACACTGGCAGACAATGTGTCTTTCCTTTTTAGGAAAGCAACACACAGTACATGTCCAACAATACACCATATGCATTCAATGATAGAAGTCACCATGTTAATATATAACACGGTAGTCCATTTGGTCCCAAAGTAAATAGAAGGAATACACGCTGTAAATTTAGAAATGCTTTGCAAGGGATATTGGCGGTGTTGGAGGGCAAGTGGGATATTTATGGCTACAATACCTGTCAGATAAAATGCAACATAGAACAAGATTTTTTTTACATTAAAAGGCGGGACTTGAAAGATGAGAACTATATTGATAAAATAGTCAAGTGTTTGTAAAGAAATTAAATACATCGATCCACATATGCAGGTGATTATCAAAAGGGATAAAGCTTTACACGGAAAGCTACTTTTCCACATGTGGCTGTGCATTGGAAAGCTTTCGCCAAAATAGGAATTTAAAGCAAGATACGCTGAAACAAAAAATAAGCTTCCTAGATCAAGTACAGCAAGGGAAATCCGAAATACTCCTGAATTATTTATGCGTACACTACTTATACAAATGATGGACATTACATTAAATAACAGACCTACTAAAACCGTGAGGTATAGATATAGAATACTGTTTGTGGGAAGAAGAGGTATACATATTGTATGCATAGCATCTCTTTGGTGACACCAGCAACTTAACACTCTTACACAACAAATGACGGGATCATCTGTATAAACAGTGTGTAACCTTGTTAGACCCTCAAAAAGCTTCGTGTCAATGCGTAAGATACGAGTGTTCGTGATATTCAATTCTTCTAAGTTATTTAAACCATAAAATACACCAGTACTGCTTGCTGACAAACTGTTAGATGAAATATCTAATATTTTGAGCCTATTAAGGTATGCAAATGAATAATCTCTGATAAAATGTATTTGATTATAAGAAAGACTAAGACTCTGAAGGCTATGCAGACTTACAAAATGATGGCTGTGGACCATTTTAATTTCATTGCCAGACAGGACCAAACGGTGTAGTTCATCTAGTCCGAAAAACGCGTTGTGAAGAATGGTGTTTACTTTGTTGCCGGCGAGATGAAGAGCTTCTAACGAAGGATATTGGTTAAATGATTTGCTGAGCAACATTGTTATCATATTAAAACTTATATCTAGGTACAACAAACTGTTATACTTGAGATTTACATTGATCCAAAGTTTTAGATTGCTGTGGGTAAAAGTAAGCGCTTTCATGTTTTGATGTATATGATCAGAAGACCATGGAACATGTGTGCAGTACATGGCAACTCCTATACATGTACAAAAACCACTGCAGGTAAACCTGGTACATAAATCTTCATCATCCATTGAGAGTTTGCAGTTGCTATATCCGTCACATATTTCTGTAATATGCAGACACGTCTGCTCATACTTACAACGAAAGTGTTTTGCGCAAGATAGGCTCACACAGTTTTGTTCTTCAAGGCCGTTGGGACAGTCCCATTTATCATCACAGATCAAACGTACTGGCAGACAGTATGAATAGGGACATTTGTACATTCTAGGACATTCTATTTTATAACACGTCTCTAAATGTTCCCCATTTGTACAATAGCGTAAATTACCGTTGCGGAGGAGGTCGAAGATGCAGACGAAAGCTCTTTCATAACATGGCGATTTCTCGATATGGGAACATGGCAACCAATTTGGATCACTGCATAGTAATGGATCGATTTTTCCCATTCGGAAGCCACCTGCTGTACCACTGTGATTTTGCTTTAACACTTGGTGTACAGCTATTTGAGATCTGGTGCTGATTTTTTTACTGAGAATTTTATCACAGGTAGGCCGATTCTCGTCTGAACTGTCTGTGCAATCTATGTAGCGGTTGCATAGTTTTGATATAGGAATGCAACCACCGGCATTGCATTGGTAATACAGCGGTCCACACTTGCAGCCTGGTAAAATGCAGGTTGCAAAACATTCATTTCCTCTCGGCTGCTCTCTATTGGTCATCAAGCACACAGTTGTACAATATTCTTCATCACTACCCCCATTTGCTTTATCATTACAGTCAGAGACGCCATCACACACGTGATGACTCAAAATGCAAGTACCGGTTTTGCACTTATGCAAAGCCATGTCGCATTGGTCTGATAGTGTACGAGGTTTAGTCTCACAAAGAACACCCTGTACATTATCAGCAGATTTGAATATTAGTTTTATTGGGAACTGGTAACGATGATTTAAATTTTCATATTCATATATACGAGTGTCCGGATAAAAGAAATACCTACTTGGAAAAATTTCCGGTACTACACTACCATTCATAATGTGCTGCTTTGTTCCTATTAGTATACCAACCTGGTGCGGGATATTTAGCCAGCTCCAATAGAATGCTTGATAAAGTAACTTTGTTGTCCATGTCTCGTCTTCAGACATAACTCTGTCTAGTTCGTAGTAAATAAAGCTGTCTTGAATATCTGTGCGCGGCATCAATAAATGCAACATTTTAAATTCATACTGGGCCAATTTTTCCAAAAATTGATGAATGGCTTTAGATATTTTTGTGATATTTGAAAAAGTATTTTCACAAAATATGTTTGCGGCACTGAAGGTAAGGTTCCTCGTAGTCAGAAATAAATAAATACATCTGGGACTGACGCTGGTCCAAAATATCGGACAGTAAGGCTTCTTAGAAAGCATACGTTTATACGGTTGAGCAATGAATGGTTCATTGCGTTCACAAAAAAACATGGTGTTTCGTCTTGATATAAAACAATCAATTGTTACCCACTGTGTCGTACCAAGCACATCGACCAGAAATAAGGCACCACATTTTATTGATCGTGACATTCTTTGTCCATGTGAATTTATTTTTTCGATGAAACAGGCATTTTTTACTGATTGGGCATTTCTGTTTGTACCCTTGAGGATCATTTGTGGCGAATACCTGCTGTTGCTTGCACAATGTTGGGACCATTCTGAATATGTGATGGGCTCACCTGTAATCCAATGGAGATTGCCCCTCTTTTGAAATGAAAAACCAAAAATAAACTGGCCTTGCTCCGTAAAAAAGCAACCACTTACTATAAGAGTGAAGTGTTTATGATCATGTTTGATTAATTTCAACAAAACTGCATTTGCCCTATATGTGTGTTATTGCAATTCATTTGATAATACTAAATGGTACCACATGGATGTACTTGTACTTTACCGAAACGAAACTTGGGTGACCTGCTGTGTGTAGAGATGACTCATTCAGGCTTATTTCATATCTTATACTCTATCTCTCATATGAAATTATGTCGGAACTTCCCTTTCCTCAGTCTGTTGATAATTTTTGTTTTTGTTTTGGTAATTTTCACATCAAACACATGATGTACGTTGCTGTGGTAATACACGACCTCAAATATAACTTGGTGAACCTTGGCAGGGGACATTTGACCTCAAATAGTGGCCTTTCTATTATTGTTTTCCCTCTTCATATATTATTTCTGATTTATATGCTTGCATCTCTCCCTTTTCTTTTTTCTTTTTTTTTTTGGCAGGTCATATGTATACATATATAATTACATATATATACGCGGTCCCCTGTTTAACATATAAGTTCTCTAACATGCTTCCTTTCAAGGCTAATCTACGAAACATTTTCAAATTTGATATGTCTGGGACTCATGTGAACATGACAAAATTTCTAATTTAAACATTTCAGTATCGATAGCAAAAATGATATACCTCAAAATTACTGTGTGTAGTGTACCTCAAGCAATTAAGGCATATCTGGTATCAGGGCCACGTCAAAAGGTCAAGTATTAATCACCTGTTCCATATCGTGGTGAACGTATGCCATGCACAGATTTCAAAGCATGCTCAATGGGTCTTCCGTAACTTTGTTATCATTTGATTCTGCAGTTAAACCCACCTCCATAAAGAGGTAGCCTCTGTATAAAGGCTAATCTGCAAAACATTTTCAAATTTGATATGTCTGGGACTCATGTGAACATGACAAAATTTCTAGTTTAAACATTTCAATATCGATAGCATATGTATGTATGTATGTATGTATGTATGTATGTATGTATGTATACATACATATATACATACATACATACATACATACATACATACATACATACATACATACATACATACATACATACATACATACATACTCCAGCATGCTCCAATACTTTCTTCGTTTACAGTGTACCTCATTCGTTGAGACTTATTCATAAATTAGATCAGAGGATTGACCCAAGATTTACAGCAACAAATCATTGAACTATATGCATCTACTGGACGTGCTGGTAATACAATTGAATGAAAATTTGATAATGGCGATTAAAAAATGGAATAACTGTGGGTGGCATTCCACAGTTATTCGCAGCAAAATTCGTATTTACATGTATCAAGCTACAAACGGCTTACATGCAAATTGCGCAATATATACAACATTTGATCTAAACAGATGTGTAAAAGGAAGTTGGTAACGCATTTCAAAATATACTATGAGCAGAATGAAAAACAATATAATGTTACACATTCTCTTTCATTTCTTCTGAACTAAAATAAACTGTATAAACTATTGCGAGGAATTCTAGAACCAATATAATCTTGTGTTTGCATTGGTATGATATCATTGTAAGACAATCATGTTGAAACGTCTCAGAGTAGTTCCAAGCATTTTTAGATAGTAGTGGGTCGTGTTTTCTTGTTACCCAGTATAAACGTAATTGACATGATATTTTGATTATTTTGATGATGAGGGTTACCACAATGTGGCATGCAAACATAACCCTTAAAATCATATCTTTTAATTTTAAGTAAGAAAAAACGTATATGAAAAAATGTCTATTTACTCACAGAAGAGGTGGTGATGCCAATGTAGACAAAGATGGCTTGGATTAGAACGGGTATTATATCATCACATATGCCCAATGTGCATGGCCGCATTAAAAATGCAACAGTCTGTCGGTCTCTGAGCACTATCAAATGTGATTTTTTTTCTACACACGCAGCTTGAGAATCTATCCAGCTTCTATATCCCAATGACATTGGAAAAAGTAAAGATAGACTCAGTAAATACCAAGCACCCACGTGTCTTTTTTTGCTTGTATAGGTGAAGGTCAAGCGAGATGCTTTTTGTGTATGTCGGAATAAAAATGACCCTGTTTGAATGAATATTGTTACATTAATTATGTGCCTGTTACCCTGATTATAGCTTGATACATTTAAGTTCATAATCTCCAACAATAACTGTGGTATGCAATATGCATCGTTAATTATGTTGTACAAATCAAATTCAAATTCCCAAACAAATGTTGTGGATTTTAGAATCCATTCCCACATAAACAAATAGTTATCAGTCTCACGATTCCATTGATGACTGTTGTGCCACCTTTCTAAAACAGAGCACTTTCTCCTCAAGGGAACATTTCTGTAATTGTTTCTTATAAAACGTGAATGCTGCAGCCATGTGAAAACATTTTTGCTGTAAGTATATTTATAACCCCTTATTTTCCATATTTTCATTTTATAGTAAAATGCATCAGTCAGATTAATCGTTTGTAAGTATAATGCAATGGGTATCTTTTGATGCAAATACCAGTCTGAAATGTACGAGTGAAAAAAATAATCATCAATCTCTAACATTCGAAAATATATGACAGAGTGTCGTATAAATAATTTTAGACAACTGAGATTTATTGGTGTAATGTTTAAATATTCATTTCTTCTTGTTGCATTATATAAACTGCATGGCATTTGATATTGTATGACTACAACAAGCAATTCAGACATCATTCTGCACTTTCCTTGAAATTCCATCGTTAACTTTAAGATCATATCCAAGAACATTATGTACTTGTCTTGATAAAATAAGTTTTGTGATCGATCAAACTTTACTAGATGTGTCTTGGGCAGTTCAGCAAAAACCTTGCTGTTGCAAAATAGCTTCAATCGTGATGCATTGGTCATTCGGTTTAGAAGTGAAATGCGGAAGTATTTAATAGCTTTCGTAAAACTGTCTGTTATATAAAATGAGCACTGAGGAGCAACAAGTTTTGCTGCATGGGGAAGCTGATTATATTCTACGAAAACAAAACACTTCTTTTTTAGTAATATAATAGAATTGTAAAATAGCCCATACAAACCAGGTACTGCCCTGATTCTAAACAGTGCTGGATTTTGTGACGAACGATGAGAACGACTACAAGGGAAAGATACTCCAATGCAGTTTGTCAGTTTGGCAGATAAAGACAATGCTAATTGTTCTCCTGGAAATACATTATAAAACAATAATATCAGGTATGATTGAGAACTGACAAGCAGTACATTTTCTGTTGCGTTCACCCGATTGACATCACAATACTTACAACAGAAGGGCCCAATCTTTTTACTTGAATGGACAAATGACAAAATGCTTTTTTGGTCAAAGGCAACAAATCCGCCAAAGAAGCAGTTAGTATATTCAGGAAAAGCAGGTACTAAACCCATCCACATATAAGTAGAGCCAGTATATGACAAACATGATACCACAACTTCGATTTGTTTATTTTTAGGGGACATCAAACGTATGAATAGGGTCTGCTTGCCTATCAATCCAATTTTCTTAGAATATGAAACACTAGGTTTCATAAATACTAAAAAGTTGTTCGTATAACGATCGTATGTCATTCCTTTAACAAAAATCACTATTGCCGCACCATAGCCCATTGAGCATTGCAATCTTATCTCAAAAATGTGCACGTCAGAAATATAATGAAATTGTATATAATATGTTCTCTTATTTTCCACTTTCATTTTAAACATGATTTGTGAAGAGGTGAGTGCTAAGGATTCGCCTATCTGTTTATCAGACAGGCAACATGAGCTATAAAAGAAGCTAGTAAACTGAATCACAAGAATGGCTTCTTCTCTTGCCCGTATTATAAATCTAGATGGTGACAAAAAGTCACGAATATAATATAAACGGCTTACACGGTGCACAAATATATCGTAAATTACAAAAGAGGGAAAATGTTTGACACATGTTATTAATATATGTGAAAAGCATTGGTATTGGAATTTTATTTCTCCAATTTCGAAGCCCCGATAAAGATGTACAACATTAACGAATACACGGTCACCAACAGACGTCAATGAAGTATTTTTAATCCGACCACAAATTCGGCCCAAAGCAACAGACCTGTTTGTGCTAACCTCCCAAGTGTCTACGTAATGCACATAGCAACCTGTATCATATACTTCTATATTGACAGCAATGAACTTCACTTGAATTCTTTCTTGCATAGGGGCCACAATTTGCCATGTTATTTGCTGGCACGTTAGAGCAGTCGTGTTTATAGGTAATGAAACTATATCACAAACTTGCATCAAGGCATCACTAATCTTACACTTGTCAAGATTCCACTTTTCCCGCAAAGTATAAGTTTTGTTAATTTCCCTGCACCTACTCCAGGTATTGTCATATTGCTTGAATAACATATACAGAGACCGAGCAATGGTATTTTGTGGAAACAGATATATTCTTTTGTAAACATGCATATGCATGAATGTTTTTTTAGATAAGGTGTCTGTATGGTCTTTAATCAGTACGTGTTTGATAATAATAGTCGTTCCCAACCAATGTTTGGAAGAAATAATGCACAGGTGGTTGCTACTAGACACAAACTTTATTTGTGAGACAAACTTACATGTACAAAAACCGACAGTCTGGTACTGTATTCCTAAGCATTGCTGATTGAAAAAACATGTGGTCGATCTATAGCTAGAGTAGGGATAAACACATTGGCGACAATAATCTTTCCGCCACAATAACTTTTGTTCTCCATCTTTAATGTACAAATTCAATGTAACGCTGACCCGTAAATGTGTGGGACTAAAATAATCTAGAACTGCAAGTTCTCGAAAATCTTTAAATTGTATCACAAAGTGGCTGAGTGGAGAATTTACTCTTGAGTAGTTGTATGTTTCCACATTTATTTTATCCAGATTTATATGTTTGTGGTTTTGTGACACAGAAATAAGTTCTTCAGTTTTATAGAGAACGTGCAATCCAGAGCCTACAAAATCAAGAGCTTCTGACTGATTTAACGCTAACAAAGTGTGATATTGTGCAAATGTAAAAAAAGAATCCCACCAGCACATGTCTTTGAAGCTCCTGTGTCTGTTAAAAACAATTTAATCATCATTATTACCATCATTACATTCTGCCCTCTATAGCTCAAGGTGCATTTCCCTAAAATATCATTTACCGCTGCATGTACCATTCCTTGCAATCACCTAAAACATTATATCAAGCTTGTTGGGACCAATGACTCACAAATTGCTTTTGATTGATCAGCTGGTCAGTCAGTTTTTTTTCTCTTCTGCCTTCACTTTATTACCTAAAAAGCACAAGTCCTCAAAAAAAAAAAGCAAAAAATAATGACAATTGGCCTGCAGACAAAAATGCATAACATGTAGGTGAAGCAAGAAGTTTGGCCAGGATTTCATCTTAAAGGTAATAATCTCAGAAAGAAAAAACATGTGGAACAAAAAAAAAATTATTATCTTGCAGTTTTATCATCAAAGTTATCAATATTTCATCTCTTTCCTGAATATCTGGAATTAGTTAATACATATTCTTGTGTCATGAAATTTGAGGATCAGCATTTTCTTTTTCTGTGTTTATTATTCTACAGAATCATTTCCCACATAGTTTTCCAGAAATGTGAGCTTACTTTCACAATTGGTTTTCCGTGATTTAAGTTGTGTGAAGAAACTGTTGGGTTGCCGCCTGTGTTTGCTCAATATTGTGCCTATTATATTTATCAAACCTTTCACTCAGAGCACAAGGTCACGACGCTATGTGATCGGGTCCCAATATGCCCTCGGGCGAAACCTTTGTGGAAGTAAGGGTTGCAAGTCATTGTGCGGGTGCAGAGGGTTCTTCAACCAGGGATCTTTGGATGTATAACTCTGCTCAAATGAATTATTCACTTCTGTATTGGCCAGGTAAGTATAGCATCATTTAATCATTATTTATTTATAAATCGCTAAAAGTCAGAAAATGATAAAAGCACCATAGCTGATGTAATGCTTGTAGAAATTGCTCACAGGTACATTCCAACAAGGTCTGAAGAAAATTCAATATGAGATGTAAGAGAAAAGGTTGAATATACTGATAAGATCAATCTTAAGAAAATGGAAGCAATACAGCCCCCTTTGTGAACAAAATAAGGGGCTAAGGTATGGTCGTCAGTAGTGTGGCTGTGGAAGGCAATTCGGTGATTGGTTTTCGAGAAAAAAACTTTTTTTTTACGCATATACCCCCCCCCAAAAAAACAACTAAAATGTGGCCATTTGTGTCAATGTAAGAGACACTCACCCTGGATACACCCCATTAAGTTTTAAGTTGATTTTGCTAATGGTTTTGGAGCACATAAAAACGGGAACTGTAGACGGATGGATGGATGGATGGATGGATGGATGGATGGATGGATGGATGGATGGACAACTGACAACAGATGACTGGCCATCCAAAAAAGCTCAACTGTCTGAGAAGGCAACTGGGCCTATAACTCATTTTAGGTTCTCCTATCAGATGGTACTTTCAGCTGTTTATGGCAACCATATAAAATGTCCATTCAAATAGTTTTGCACATTCTATTCAAAATTTAAACAATTTTTTTTATGGACGTTTGTAGCTGAATGTAGCATGGCATGTAAACGACTACCACTAAATGAAGTTGGTCAATTGATTCCAGACTGTCTTATTATCATCAAAGGATATCTGTGGCACCTCTCTTTTCACAGTCCACTGTATGCCAGAATAGTAGACGTCTGCCTGCGCAGACGGGAAGAGCACAATCGCTACTTAGCCAAACAGAAAAGCATATATATATATATATATATATTCATATATATATATATATATATATATTCATATATATATATATATATATATATATATATATATATATATATATATATATATTTATATATACACATATATATATATATAGATTTATATATATATATATATATATATATATATATATATATATATATATATATATATATATATATATATATATATATAGTCATCTTCACAATGCTGAATGTGTGTGTAGTTTGTATATTGTACAATTCTTGTGGTGACATCGCATGTTCATTTAACATACTTGGAAGCTTATGTTCACGCACATGGTGATTTTTTCAAATACAATGCTCCGTGCATTAGACACTGTTAAACTTTCTCCATTTATTTAATCCTATATGTAAAGTACACATATGACTGGTTCCAACATCCCTTTCTCTCTCTCTCTCTCTCTCCATTTCAATTGGTAGTGTGTTGTTTCGTCATTTCATGCATAGATACGGAGCATTCTGTGCTTTGAGGGACATATTTTGTCAGTATGACCATGGAATTCATTCCAATATCTCTGCTATTTCTTTTTTTTTTTTTTGTTTTTTTTTTTTTTTGTAATTTATCATCTTTAGAGACAGGGCCTATATTTTTAATGTAGTTTCCCCATTGACGGATGTTGGCGGCCCGGTACTCTTCTGCCTGCCATGTCGATCACAAGGGAGCATGGTGTTTCGTCACCTCCCTGTGCTATGGAGATGATTTTTCGCATGTTTACACTGTCCACTGCCTGTTAGACGGACATACCCTTTTTGTAAGCTTTGTCTTTGTTGTTGTGCTAATACTGGAATATAAACGTACCACATTAAAATTGAATTTAAGGGAAACCCATCAATAAGCGAGCAGTGTCTCGGCATACATGCAAATAAATCTCAAAGGACCTGTTACAAGCTCCTTCAGACAATGTCTGGTTAAACTTTCTGTAAATCCAACCATGTTGGTATGAAGATTTCAGATGGTGATGAATCAATGTCTATCCCTGGTGTAAAAGTCGTGAAAAGCACCCCTATATCTCCTGCATTTTTGAATCAAAGTAAATATTCACATCTCCATGATCTTGACCTGTCTGCAAGCATTGGATTTGACACTGTTTGCAATTTGATTGGTCAAGATTTTGCAGAATGTCTTTTTCCATTAGAATCTCGTAGAGTGGATGCTTCTTGTTCAATTTTTGCCATTTGCATTGGTTGGACCATTCAAGTTCATATTTAAATAGCTTTAACATTGTCAGTAATGCTATTTTTTGTAACTTCATGTGAACCCCCCATCATTGCTGATAGTGTATCTGATCATTTTCCTTTGGATAATTTTGAGCGGTTATGGAATCTGGAAAATGAAGGTATGGATTAGCCTCAAATACCCATGCAAAACAATGAAACCATCAGTCTGTGCGATCAAACGTGTTCAATTCAATGAGGAGATCGTAGCGAAGATCTCCCTAACCATTTCCCCATTGCTAAAAACGTCTTGACAACTTAGTCAAGCATCTCCATTGATAGGATTTATATGACATGTATGATCAAGAAAAAGGCAGTTTATTGAACAACTGATATGCTGAACATGTACCTCCCGAAGATCTTGACAACGCTGATCATGTTTGTTATTTACCCTGCCATTGCATAATCAACCCAAAACAAGCCTGGTAAACTCCAGGTCTTGTACAAGGCATGCATATTAATTGCCTGGGAAAAGGAACGGGACCTATGCCGGTCTATTGTGGGAGGGTGCATAGGCATATCACAATCATAGAGAGGTCTAGATATCCCTTTCTCACAAAATTAGTGTCTTTTAGAGAAATTTTAGTTCACAAATACCAAAGTCAAATTTATTTCCTGCTTTCTAAACTGGCCACGAGGAGAATTTTCCCTCTGCCTGTACCAAGTATCCTGTATTTCCAGAATATCAGTAATATCCCACTTCCCAGCATAGGCGACTGCCCATGTCTTGCCAGGCGGGACTATGGCTACTAAGACAACCAGATATGCAGCTGTGGCACGAAATTAATGTGCACACCTCGTATTTGATTGTGCTGCATGCTTTGATGGACGTTCGTTCAATGAAAGCTGCCTTCAGGGACCAGATTTGATCAAGAAACTGCTCCTTGTTTTGTTATAATTCCATCTCCATAGCTATGCTGTCCAAGCAGAGATCACTGCAATGTATTCCCAAATCCGTATTCTATCATATCTTCGATATTTCCTATGCTTTTTGTGGATAAAGAGTGATAAATTGATCAACTTACGCATGTCAACCCAACTTTTGGTGGTGTGTGGTGTTCTATTTCGTATGCTTATACACTCAGGAGAAGGGTTTTTGACAACCCGAATTTAGATTTTAAAGTGAGAGATGTCATTTTCAAAAATATGTATGTCGATGACCTGACTTGCTCTGGACCTTGCAAGAATAACGTGCATAAAATTGTCATGGGGTTTCCACAGTTAAACATACTGGTGTATTCGAATTGACAAAATGTGCCATAAATGACCAGCTCTTCATGGAAGATATTCCTATTACACAACATGCAAAAGTGCACAATTTTCCCCATGCACTCTGTAGGGAGAATCCGACGTGTCTGAAACTTGGGTGGGATGATTCTGTGCCAGAAGAAATGCTTACTGCATGGTACTCATGGATTGGGTCGTTGCACATGTTGAAACATTTTACTTTCCCATGGTGTCAAACATCTAGCTTTTGATAATTACTACCATGATTATCATATATTCACTGATTCCAGTGACGCCTCTTATGCTGCTTCAGCTTATTGCAGGAGCGTAAGTTGCAAAACTGATGTTTCTTCTCATCTGCTTATGAGCAAAAGTCATGCGGCTCCAACTAAACAGAGGTCAATCACACGTCTTCAGCTGGAAGCTGCTGTCAAAGGTGCTGAAATATATTCTATTCTATGCGCTGAATTGGGTCTCAAAGTGTAACAGTGTACTTATGGACCGACTCCATGCTAGCTCTAGGCTATATATGTAATGAGTCGAGTAGATTCTGCACCTTCATTAAAAATAAACGTATTGTAATCCGATCTTTTACAGATGTCAGTAAATTCAGTTATCGAAACATGATCCTTCTTAGTTGTCGGATCATACATTGTTCTGGATACATGATGATCATCAGTCGTTCACAGTGCCAAAAATAAATTATCCTGATATCAAAATTACCTTAACAACTGTAACTGAACAAAAACATCCAAATTGGTTACAGAGAATATCGGAACCTTTCTCCTTATGGACGAGCATGTTATAAGCCTTACCATGGTTGCACAGATTTTGCAATTAAAAAGTAAGGGATAAACAGGAGGTTCTTCCTGGAGCATTGCCAGCTCCAATTCTTTGAGTGCAATAGAGATGAAATATCTTCCAAACGGTAGGATTTTACCTAAATCAAGTTCCATCCGTTCCTGGATAAAGACTGATTGTTGAGGTTGCGGGGAAGGGGGGGGGGGGGGGCAGAACGGGACATCATCCTGTAACTCTTCTTCATAAACATTCTATGAATGTGGCCATTGTAAGGAATTATTATGCACGTGGACACTTAGGGGCTGAATGGACTTTATGTTTGATCAGATCTAAGTATTGGATGGTTAAGGATCGCAGCTTGATAAAACATATCTTGCACAGGTGCATCCAATGTAAGAAAATGTTTGCTAAGCCAACTTCACAATTAATAGCTGATTTGCCTCAAGAAAGCATCTAGGCTAATTGGGAAGTGTTTAGTTTTATTAGCTTGGATGCTTTTGGGCCATTCCATTCAAAACGATATTGTTATGAGAGAAAGTGATATGGATGTACATTTAGGAGCATGTCCACACCAGTAGTCCATTTAAAGATGTTGTACTCGCTAGACGCTAAATCCTATATAAACACACTCTGTTGTTTTATAGCTCATAGAAATTTGCCTATTGAGGTATTTAGTGATAACGGAAAAAATGTTCTAAAGCTGAAAACGAGCTACAAGCTGCTTTTCTGCATTTATTCAGGGATACATTACATCTTTAAGCTGCTTCTTCAGACTTAAGTGCTCTTTTAATTCATCACATTCACTGCATTTCAGAGGATTCTTTGGGTGATTAGTGAGACTGATTTAGCGAGCCTTTTGAGCCATCTTTTCCAATGCTAGCCATCTTGCTGACGAAATATTGGTGACCACATTCTTTGAGGCCGAATCCATACTAAGTAGTCAGCCCTCAAGCAAATAAAGTGATAACGCGTGCGATCTTACTCCTTTGACCCGAAACATGACTTTCCACATTTCAATGTAAGGCTTACCAGCCTCCTTGTGGCGGTTCAGCTGCAGATGCTTTTTGTAGGTGCTGGCTTATGTCCAATATTTAGCACGTGAATCGTGGCTCGTTTTGTACAAAAGTACCTTCGACAACTGGACAAAAGATTTAAATGGAATTTACCTACACAGGATATTAAATGTGGATAACTAGTCCTGATCATGGACACTGCTTTATCACCAAATTTTTTAGCTCTAGCCATTTTCACTGAGGTTTTTGTTGGTCGCGATGGTAGAGTACATTTAGCTTTACTTAAAACACGAAACACTGAATTACACAGGTCATTTACCCATCTTGTTTGACTGGAGTTGGAGTTGTGATTCCCAAAACGACCAATAAATTATTTGTCCTGCTAACTATTTTGTGATTTTTAAACGAGTACTATATTCCCGTGAGTCATGTGCTTTTGAGGGTATATTTTTCCACTGTCACTTGCCAAGACAATTGTATTTTGTTGGCTTTGATCATTTAGCCATTTCGTGATCCGGTTATGTAAGAGTGATTTAGGAGGTTTTCCCTTTGAGGTTTACCAGTTACTTAGGTATATCCCAAGATAGTCGTCGGTGGCTAGTTAGTTCAGTATGTACCATACTATTGCCAACAGAACAGTCGCTGCAAGGATATTTGTGTTCAGGGGAAGCAAAGATACTTAATTTGCATCGAGGATATCGACATAATTCAAATCCTCATATTTCACATGCTTCACTGTAGTTACTGTAGAGTATGGCATTTGCACATTTACGATTTTCAAGGATTCTTGCTGATTGATACTTTAAAAGTCTCGGCAAATAACAACATATTACTTGTTTCCCTTGTATGTTATGCCGTCCCAGTTGAGTTTACATATTTCCGCTTATGCACTTATGAAGCTGCGTTTTCCTGGATCATGAGAATTAAGAGAAGGGGTCGGTCATTTTCAGGGGTTGAAAATATTATTTGTGTGTGTGTAGTTTGTGTGTAGTAAAATTCTTGTGTCGACATCTCCTGCCCATTTTTCACACTTGGAAGCTTATTTTTGCGCACAAGAGATTTTTTATCACGTAAAATGCTTGAGCGTGTCAGGCATTGTTAAACTTGCCCCATTTATTTAACCACATATATAAAGTACATGTAAGACAGGTTTCTCCTCTCTCTCTCTCTCTCTCTCTCTCTCTCTCTCTCTCCATATATATATATATATATATATATATATATATATATATATATATATCACTAGCCAGGTGTTGGTTTCATTGTCTTATGTATATACATGGGGCGTTTTGCACTTTGTAGGACATTTTCGCCAGTATTACCATGCAATGCACTCAATTTCCTGTGGCATTTCTGCTTCTTACGTTTTTTAAAAATATCTACTTTTTTTTAGGGCGGGGGCTTATATTTTGGAATGTATTTTCCTATTTAGCACTATGGACAGCTTTGTACCATTTTGCCTGCCACGTCAGCCACGAGGGAGCCCAGGGTTTCGTCACATTTCTATGCAGTAGATATACAATTTCGCATTTTTGCAATGTCCACTGCCTGTTAGACCACCATGCAGGTTTTTTTTTTTTTGTTTTTTTTTTTTTTGTTTGTTTGTTTGTTTGTTTTTTTGTTTTTGTTTTTGTTTTTGGTGTTTGTTTGTTTGTTTTTTGTTTTGTTTATTCAAGGTTCGTCTTCATTGTTGTGCTACTACAGGGAAGTCATTCCAAAATATATTGTCCATTTCATTCGCAGAATTTTGCTCATCATCATATCTCCAGTTGCACCCATGGTAGAAGCACCAAAATTGAACAGTGTGTGAAGATTAGTTCTGTCAGTAAATTGGCGCCATTTTATTTATATTGATGTACTCGTTATTGAGTTATGTCATTTTGAATATTAATAAATTCCCAGGTATGGATGCAATTTCCTGGTATTTTAGGCAATATCCTGGGAACTTAAGCAAAATCCTGTGAATATAAGTGAGTTCCCTGGAAGATAAGGTGGCTCCTGGGAATTTAGCAAAGTCCCAAGAGCACATTGGCAAATTCCCTAGAACATACCGGAAAGTTCCAAGGAACATAACTAAGTGTCAGGAAAATAACTTAAGTCACTGGAACTAAGACATATGTTCCTGTTGACTTTAGTCAAGTCCCAGGAACTTTAAAATAACAGGCAACGTATGAATAGTGCATGCGTAGATGCAGTAAGCATAACTTAAATGTTTCTTAATACTGAATTTATTAACCGCAAGTTTGCCTTTGTGAGATGCAAAAAAGTTAGACTATCATTTTTAGCTTAACCAACTTTATCGATTACTGTCCTGAAAACAAGAACAAAATCGCCAAATTGTGAAGTGTATTCGATGCCTGGGTTATTATCAATACCCCCCCCCCCCCGCCACATAAAATAAGTCATTACAATAGGTGCACTCATGGATTCTTTTGGAGTTATCAGAGCTATACAGCAGAACCCTTGGGATGCCTAGCCTGTACAGCCATCCAGGGGCAGCCATGCATGACTATGATTGGTGAGCAAAAATGAAAATAAATGAAATTTCGTATTGAAATAAAACAAAGGCCAAACTCTACGATTTCAGATTGTAGGCCCAGGTTAAACGAGAGCATGTATGTCCCCTCCCGACCCTCCCACACACACTCCACTCTAAACTCTCGTCAATATGCAGCCTCAAAAAAAGGGTTAGTACGCGTGAAACTCCAGGATCTAAACAGATATCTCATACATATAGGCGTAGTTCGAGGCCTATATAGCCAAGATATGTTTTTCTTCTGGTGGTGACAAGAATAGATAGCCATGCAAATAACATTTCAAATAGCGATTCAACATTTTTTTTTAACATTAGTAAGTAGGCCTATACATACATCTGTTGATATATAGCCTTGGTGGGCCTACATCTAATAATTAATTACTTTTACATTAACAGGCTAAACCCTTTAATAATAGCTTCTGTAATTCCTGTGTGTCATGCTATTATGTGTATTTGTTTTATGCGTCAGTCATTTCATCTTAATATTATAAAGCTTATTTATGTCAAGAGTCTGGCTTCACTATAGAAGTCTGCCTACCACTTTTCTTATTGACTGCACTGCTCTCAGTCCCAATGTTAACTCAAATTCTTTGGAAATTCATTCTGATTAAAGGTCCACTTGATCTCCAGATAAAAAATTACCTGATTGAGGAGACACTCTCCGATAGGCTTATCCGTGATTCATTTAAAGGCCTGGCTGTACTGTTGATATAAAGAGCCGAGTGCCTTTATTGTTAGGGTGTCAGAACACACATGTGCTGTGGGGTTTGTTCTCCGACTCATAGTTATAGTGGAGGTAGAGTGTGTTTATAATGTTCCAGATTCATAAATATCATAAAAAGGATGTAGGTCTACTTTACTCTTTTGCTGTAAACTTAGCTGACTGACAAGTCGGGAGAACTAAAAGGTGATAGGCCTAACAGGTCTCTTTTAATTTTTGGCAGAAGTAATGAAATTTGTGTATTGGGTGGTTAGGCCTATACATTTTGGAAAAGAACTAGTGTCTGCAGTTAATGATGAATATTTCTAGGGTTGAGAGGACCTGTTTAAAACCACCAGTTGCCTCTTATGGGTGACTGCCTGTCTCAAGTCAGGAGTGCAATTTTTTTCTTCACATTGGTATTGGAAGAGAAATGTTGATGCTTTGGCAAGTCTGGAATCTCTTTGCTGTCATTGTTGGGTTTGGAATTAATGAATATGGATCATGTTTTTCTGTACTATTAGTACCGTCGCCACGCCTACAGTCACTACAGCCGACATGTTGCCGTCAATTCATTAAATCTATGGATCATGCAAGGTGAGAGAGGCACGGAAAAATGCGACAGTTAGACACAGGAACCATATTCAAACTATTTCAAATCACGAAATACCCCTGCAGGCAAAAGTGAGAGATCATTTTGAAAAAGGTGGGCTAAATAAAATATCACGGAAGATGAACATTGCTCTCTAGGGTACACCTCATCTGTTCCTGAACAACTATCCAGCGAAGATGCAGAACTGTTATCCAGGAAATCATCAGCTGAGACTGGATCAAGTCTTGATATAACTTGTCCAGCAACACAGAAATTTTGAAGTTGCTAATAACTTATTTTTTAAAATCTTACGTGAAAGCACTCTCAGAGAGCATTCCAACAATACCAAAATTATTAAAATTGATGAAGTCTTTCTCGAGATATAGCAATTTACGTGATTCCCAGAGATAGGGCCGGCGTCGCGACTAAAAATGGCCTTTTCCCATTGAAATGGAAACTGATGTTAAATGTTCACAAAATTCAAATATTTCTTGCATCATGTCATCTTTTCATACTTTTTAAGCATAAAACTGTGCATTTAATGAGAATTTCATTGATAATGAATATATATGAATATTATTTTAAAATTTCAAGGGTGCAAACTCCCACTTCCAGACACTGGACAATTTTTCAAGCGGCACACCCGAAAATGCCAATTTTCTTCCATTTTGACAGACCCAGATCTTGAAAAGGTTGAGGTCTTCAACCTTGAAATTTCAAATATCTTTGAAAATGTAAAAGTTACTCACAAATTCGAAATTATACACTTTCAGGGTTCATCTTAAGCAAAATTGCACACTATGAAAGTCAAGACAGGGGTTGGTTGCCATGGAAGTGTTCAAAATAGGGCAAATTCACTACTTTAGCCATATGTATTTCAAAACAATACACAGGGACAGAAATTGCCATAATATAATACACAATGCAGGAAAATAAATCTAATAAGCATCATTTCAGTGCAAAACACTATAAAATACATCAAATACTATAATTTACTAAATAATAAGTCACTATAACCCTCGGACCCGGGATGCGACCCGCGTCCCGACCCGAAAACAGGTTTTAGCCATTTAAATGGAAAATCACCTTTTATGCCCATAATCATAAGATACACATTGCATCATGTCACCTGTTCCTGATTTTTATACATAAAACAGTGCATTTAATGAGAATACCATGGATAATTAAGATATTTGAACATTATTCTGACATTTCAAGGGTGTAAAATTCTGTTTCCAGACACTGGACTTAGCCATTTTTGTTGCCGACATCACTGAAAATGCCTATTTTTGGTCCTATTTAAAGGATCCATATTTTGAAAAGTTTTCAAAGTTGAACCTTGAAATTTCAAATATGTTTTAAACTCTGACAGTTAACAATATATTCATATTGATACATTTGTTAAGTTTATTTCAAGCAAAATTACAGACTTTGAAAATCGATACAGGATTGGGCCGACATTGTCCTCATTGCAGGTGTCATGGGCTTTTTCACTTGACCATCTGTTGTGAATCTTTGGAGATCCAAGCTGATTTCCTAATTTTTTTCTTATGATTGATGTACCAAACCCCTTGAAATACTGCTACTTCCACATTTATCTTTGGTAAACATCAGGATCCAAAAGGGAGAATGGAATCTACAGTGACAGTCCCTGGATACATTTCATTCATGATTCCACAGACATGCCAGCTTCTTCGCAAACAGGATCCAACAGGGGTACATCTCCTTCACCGTCTGGTCTGTGGCTTGCCAACTGCAACATATAATGATAAAACACATACATTTAATACAAGGATCCTCCTGATCAACTTAAACAGTGGGCCATTTGAAAGTAAGCTCTTCGTCCCTAAGATTGTGATCAGAACCTTTTCCTACATCATAGATGCAATGTTTTCTTCACAATACATGTCTATCATAGCACCAGAAAGATTTGTTTCATATATTTCATCTAAAAAGCTATGAGATAAGCAACCACATGGATGTTTCCCCCTGCCCACCTTACCTAAAACCTGACTGCCTATACAGCCCAGCAAATACAACAAATTCACCTTTGTTGCAAAATTACTAATGTATATGTGACACTGAAGTGAAATTCTAATATATTATCTATTATTTCTGATAATATTGATGCATCAGATTTGATCAAAATTGATCAAGCAATTCGAAAATGCTTTATTTGGGCAAGAAAACCTGAATGCCCTATTATAACCATAATTCACAACAAAATATAAAGTTGTCATGCCATATGACACATTAAATTCCTTTAATACAAAGTGTTAGCATCATATGATGTACATGACAATTTCTGGTTGTATGCAATATAGTCAGCCAATCTTTGTTTTATAATGCACTACTGTATCTAATTTTGAGAAACAATCCATCTGAATTGTGGCAGCAAAGTGAAACTTTCCCTGTATGGTGAAGGTATCTGATTACCAATCTACTATGTAAAGGGTCTGAAATTTTCTTCTAATATTGAACATGAAAACAAAAACTTGTTTGAAATATTAAATCAGAGAAAGATAAAGAAAACATTAAAAGCAAGGCCAAATGTTCATGTTAACTGTGACTGTAATTTAAGTTCCAAGAATTTACATCACCATCACCCCCCCCCCTAACGCACACACACACACACATCATTAAGATCTACAAGACCCCACCCCCACCCCCACCCCCCAAAACAGACCAGAGTCCCCGGCTCTATAAAAATTTTCACCTTTGGATACACACAGTATTTAAGGACATGCATCATTCTGTTCACAACAGTCCTACACATAGGCCTATTCATAAGAATGACATAAACTTATGTTTGAATTTTTTTTACATATGTAATCCCTAGAATTTTTTTAAATAAGTGAAAATGTATCTTTAGCAATAAACCCTTCAACATTAACTTACCCAACAATACCAATACTTTTATTTGCATGTTACATGTTCAACTATGTTTCTGTCAACAAACATCAACATGCTAATGTGAGACCATGTTTATGTTTTGAAAATAATTACCTTTTTGATAAGATTTGGAAAAAAATAGATGTATCAGCTTTTGCCCCATGCATGAAGATAAATTTTGCATATTTTACGGTGTACATCGTTCCACAAAAATATAACACATGCATACAAACAACCTCACATCTTACAGTGCACAGTATACAACACACACACAAAACAGCCATGTTGCATGTGATTTTCTTACTGGTTTACAATGAGATGTATCATGGTCAAGTCCACACCAAGGTGCACAAACTCAGATACCCAAAGTGCAATGGGTGGTCTCTTGGCGCATAAAGGTCATCCCTCTGGAACCATCACACACAGGTGAACCAGAGTTAATGACAATTATACTTTACAACTTCCCAAATACAAGCCAGTAAAACCAAACACAACAGAGGCATGAGTTCTCAACAATGAGAATCAACATGTAAGCATTTTGCTAGTAATAACAGTGGGCATAACTGTGTCAACTAATATAAATTTGATAATTCAATAAGCTGAAGTTACAGAATTGGTAAAATTATTTTTAGGAGCAATGAACAAGTTTCACCAAACTGCAAGATTTTGAAAAGTCAAACAAGAGCCCTGTTAAATATGAAAATTGGCATCCATAGGCGTATAAAAAGAAATCATGCACTTTGAAACATGCATCAAAATACATACATGTTCATAGTCATGAAAACAGTTTTTTGCACATGGTTGCTGACAAATGCATCACCTCTACCTCATGCAAACATATTCTCATGTTCTGTGAAACTGGATACTCTACAGTGACAAACAAGAAACATTTTGCCATCACCAAAATTAGATTTTATGAAGAAGTTCTACCAGATATTCATCCAGCTGAACTATTCTGGCAAACACTATCTATAATTATTCATAATCAAAACTGCTTACCTAGGGTTCAAGGGATGGGTTCCTCTTTGGTAATATGATTCAGCTGAAAATAAGATTTAAAAATTGAGTTTCAGGGGTATTGTTTTATAACTTCATAATGCAGGCCTACTTCTTGGTGATTTATCCTGCTAGTTTCTCTGTTTCTCTGCATGACAGATGAGAGGAGTGTGATTAAAAAACATACAAAACTAATCATGGAAGTTTTGATCTATGTGGGCCTACTTTTAATTAATTTATGCTGCTTCATTAAATATTCTGTGTTTGACAATTGGAATGGAACAGGATGAAAATCCATTTAATTCAATTTAATGTGAGCAATTCTGACATATCAGTTCTGCTACTTTAAATATTGGTTTCTGGACAGGGAATAGATTTTGATAAAAAAAAAAAACAGAACTTAATGATACATCTAGCCTTACTTGTTAATATAACTGCTTAAACCTGCTACTTTGAATGTGTCTGTATATGAAATGGCAAACGAAATACAGTGTGATAAAAACTAAAACTACTTCACTATTTTATGTAGGCCTACCTGCAACTGACTCTGCTTGCTACTTCCAATGTTTCTTTGCATAAAGGTGGAAAGGAGTTTGATTAGAGAAATAAAGACTAATTCCATTGTTTTAATTTCAAATTAAAACATTTTAAAAAGATTTAAATGTCTAACAAACTAAATGAACCACAGGCATACAAGAAATCAAAATACAGGTTGATAAAAGAATTCTGATTAAGATTTTTATACAGGATCTAAATTTTTACATGCCGTCACATTAAAATTTCTTCAATGTATGAAAATGAATCTTCTTTTTATCTTTGGGGCAGGGGTGAGGGAGTTAACTATGTCTGTGATATCAACTTTAAATTTTGTTATTGGCAAGCAATGCATAATTTTGCATTTAGAAATACTGTTTCAGATCTCAAGCTTTTCAATTTCATGTTACATGATTATAATTGTATCATTTGTTTCTATTGCTGCAGTGTTGATTGAAATTTCTTAATTCATATTCATCATGTTCCACTCGAATACCAATACACTCGAGCTGAAAAGTAAGCAAGTTAACTGGTTTTTTAATGAAAAAAAAGCTTCAGAATAAGAACCAAACATGAGCCTGGAAAAAAGCACTGTCACTGCTCCTTAGCCCTGCCTACCCATAATCACATAAAACAATTTTGAAGTTTCAAGAATCTACAGAGGAAGAGATGCATAATTTTACTTTATTAATTTAAGATTCAAAATAGGCCTATAATATACTTCAACACTGAATTCAGTGGACCAGTTGATAATGTTTATGCCTAAGGAACATTCATTGACGTGTTATTCTTACTTTAGCCTCAAACAGACTTTATTTGGTCTGAATGTCACTGCATCTGAGAAGGAAAACATCACCTGCTGTTTCACTTTCAGCGCTATGCTATTAATCTTTGCTCATATGTGTCCTGAATTATTGCTCACCTGCTACAGCCGGCATGAACAGCGAAGCGAGTTGGGATTATAATCCGTCATCATCTTAGCTAATTTAAAGCCATCGGTGATCAAACATCATACTTAACTAATCTAAATAAATACTGGAAACATTCTGGGATACTATTTTTCTGCTTCGAACAGAATTCATTATTTTGCAGCTCTATGAAAATATGGCTTGGCTTTTTTCCGTTAGGCTGGTAGCAGACGCTTTTTTCCAGTCCCACATCAACTTAATTTCCAGCCTGTATTTTATACTTACCTGACTCTAAACTACTCTAAAACCATTATAGGGACCTTCATTTTCAAGTTTTTATTGAACAAATGGGTTGTTTTTGATCGTGAACGATGCAAAACAATCGATGACAAATCTCAGTGACGAAGAGCGTACTCACCTCACCTGTCGACGCCATGATGGACAGCCTCACTGACGCGTCGCCGCTATTTATACGGACATGGTCTCTACAGAGCTTCTTTGCATCGGCGTCTTTTATTTTCGTAAAAAGCGGTTTTTACCACTAGAAAGCCGGGATTCTGAGCTTTAAAAATCCGTTTGATCCTAAGTTTGCTGACACAGTTAACAATTTTTGCCGAAAGTGTTAAGTTTTAATTAAAATTGATTTAAGATTCGAAATTCACGGGGGGAAAAGGATCAAACGGATTTAGAATCTTCATGTTGCTAGCTTTGTAATGACAGGTCAATGATGACAAATGATCCGGTCTGTGCGATGCGAAACTCCGTGGAAAATAGCATGTTTTTGTGTGCCGCGCTCGAGAAAGTTGTCCCCGCGGCCGCCGCAAGGCATATTTTACCCTTTTTTCAGGGTGGGGTAGGTTGAGAACGGAAACCTTGATACTAAAATGAGTTATATTGGTTGAAAGTAGATGTTATGCTCTTTCTCACAAGTGTAAACACAACGAGTTTAATTACGTTTGTCGGCAACAAAATACTCCTCATCTACACATGTATTAGGAATTGTTGCAATCGTTTTAACATGGTGCGACATGCAGACAGCATCAGCGTGCCGCGCCCTACTACCATCTTTCCAGGTTTCAGAGTGATAAATCTGTCACTAAGGTTATATAAAACCATAGGGACTTGTGATTGTCCTTGTACTGCCACGGTAGGAGAAACTAATTCAGGCTTGTCAGAATGGTTGCGATGACATAATCCCCATTGCAATCCATACTTTTTCCCTGATAATTTGAGAATGTAGTGAGATTTCCATATTTAACTATTTGCAACTGGCAGATTGTTTTTTTCCCCCTAAATGTTCCTGATGATGACAATTAGCTATTGTAGTCTATCCTGTAATATGAGTTACCAGCTATACTGGAGAGATCTGTCATGGTGCAAGTTTTGTCCTATTGCATCAGCACTTTGCTTGCCCTAGTGTGTTTTATGCAGGTAAGTACACAGTACACACCTAAGCTTTCCCGTTAGGTAATCGTGAATTTTTTATTGGATCTTGATTGCCAGGACAATTTGGCCAGTCACAGCCCACCAGTTGAGCACAAAAAGTTGCTACTTGTTGATAACTGTAACATGTACATAAATACTCAAAAAAAAATAAATAAAATAAAAAATAAAAATAAAAAGTCCAGTGGCAAGTTGTCCAAGTGCCATACATGTAGGTAACACCTGCCACTCTTCAGCATACCATGTGCAGACTAACATAATTGTTTATTTTACCATTATGCATTGTTGCTGAGCAGTGAAGTGGACAGTACTGATGAGTATAATGGGATTATAGTCACTCTGAAACGCCCACTCTGCCTCGAAAACAGCTGCATGAATCACCAGAGCATTTTTTTTTAAACTTTACTCAATCATTTTAGTCTACAGTTTGCTCTGACTCTTCCCCTTCAAGTTACTAAGATGTCATTAAAATTTGTCACAAGGCAGCCACCCAGCCCCCCCCCCCCAAAAAAAATAATATTTGTACTGCATGCCTGTTATTCCTTTGAGCTGACATTCTTTTCACAAGTACAATTCTGCAAGTACCTGAGAGGACTGGATCTTGGGGTATTGTTCCAACATGTAAATTCATCACTGTTCCTGGCATATGGAAATTGGAAGAGTGCACAGAAAAATTGCAGCTGGATTGTGTGGATGCGGAAGATGACAGCGGGTGGGAGGGAAGGGAGGTGCTGCTGCACCAGTGCAGTTGAAGTGCTAGCGTGGTGTAACACTTCAAGACATATAAATAGAATACATAGGAAACATAGCATTACATACAATACAATATCAGCACATTTAACATACCTTGAATACCCAAGGTGAATGTAACAATGGGACTGTAAATAAATGGAACGGTTGTCCACGAGAAGGAAGATCTGGCGAAAGGTGACGATCTTCACCCTTGACCCCCTATTTTGGTCTGAGTGGCGTGATGTAACAGGTCAGGACCAGTCCACTGCCTGCTGCACAACACAATAATTGTGCCTCAGCACACACTGTAGAGTAATTGGGACTTGCCAGTACACTGTACGAAAAATACTAATTTTTTTAAGGTGTTAATTTTTACTCGATTTTGTTTTTGTTTTTGCAAGTATCAATTTCAAAGGTTTTCCATATTGAGGTATTTTCCTGAAGTTTTACCGTCAATAATTTGCAGGAAAGGTTTAGAAATATGTAAAAACACTTCTCTACAGTGGTTTTTATTTTTGCTGATTTTGTTCCAGGTGTAAATTAAACAAAACTAACACTGCAGCAAAGTAAAATACAAAAAATAGCTGAAAAATGTTTATATATGCATACAAAAATACACAGGACAATCATATCAGAAGTACTATATTTGGTCCTTGCGTATCTTCTACATTATATCTTCTTATTATTGTCACAGCTTGAGGATTATGTGACTACTCAAAGAGGACAGAATTTGTTGATCTTGCCGACATTTTTGGACTGCACGATGACGGTCACTCGGCCAGACATGAGAATTCAACAGACGTATTTGCTGAATGTGAAGATACATGTACCCACATTGGTGACAATGACTATAGATGTATACAAGACAAATCAAATCCAACCCCAAAATTCCCAAGGATAACCATCAACCTATGCATATATGCTGTAGATATATAAAACTGTATGAAGATACATTCAAGAAGACATGTGGGTGACCAAGGGACTGCATTAGAAGTGTACTGCAAGACTTGAATATCAGTACTATGCAAGAGGAAAGAATCACACTGTACAAACAGACCCAATCGGCAGGACACAAAGAATTGGAATCATTGACTCACTGTGGCTACCAAGCACTTGCAAAGTCAATTAGTCTGACATACCTTTAGAATACTGTCTGCATAAGGGCATGGACAAGTCCATACCCATATCAGAGAAAACGTGAACAGCTCTACATTTATTGGACATTATTGTTAGCAAATCCCCCTGGGGAGGGGGGGGGACTCAATGGGAAAAGGTTATACGGGCCCAGAATTCTGTGTGAAAGGGCTACTTTTTGAGGGGGGAGGTGGGTAAAACATATGTGCACACAATATTGGTGCTGGATTACTTCAAAAGTGTAGAGCATGGGTTGGGCCTACCAGAATCTACTTCTGCTTTCCTATGTGTAAAACAGGTCAAATTTTATTTGGGAGTCTTTATTTTCATCTTTTGAAGTGTTGCTTCATAATGTATGCAATATGGTACAGTGGTACTGTCTTGAGAGGCCCCTTTTATGGGAGACTACATTTTCATAAGACCACTCTCAGAGATTATTGTGCTAGCTATCTTTCCCAATTTTTTTAGTACCTCTAATGGGTGACCATCTGTTTGGAGAGGTCACATTATGACCCTCCCTTGGGATGGGCTCTTAAGGCAGGGACTACTGTAGTCGTTCAGCTGACAGTAAAAAATATATATATAATATCCAGATATAAATACATAACAGATACTTGCATCTTTTGTGTGTCACGTTTTTGCCAAATCAAATAGTGTGTTGCATTATTGTATGTATTTTGAACATTTTCTTTCATGGTACTTACTCGTGTAAAACTGAGTGATATTGGGAGTAGATGATGGGCATGTTGCAAATGGGAGTGGGGGGTGAGAGAGCTAAGTTGGATGTATGAGCTGTAATTCAAAATGATGTACTTGTGTGAGCTGCATGACATTTGATTACATGTACATTGTACCAGGGTCTGTAGCACGTCCCTGATTGTACCATCTCTTTGTGTGACCAGTGAAATAACAACAGAAAAGCACCCTGACTTCAGGTTTTAGAAAAAATCAGTACATTAACACTCGGTATATAAAGCTTGGAAGCTTAAAAATGTAAAATACTGTACGCAGTGGACCACATTTTACTTTGCTAGATCAAAACTTTATTGAGTAGCTGCATAATGTCACTTGACACCAAAACTGGGGCAATCATTGTCAATTTCAGTGAGCTTTGGTAGTGATCATCTCCACCTCCTCTGTAAGTGGAAGCACCATTTATCAGTGCATTTATACGGTTCAAGTTGTACAGACTAAAGATAAATCTCCACGTTAAGCCTAAATAGCGTACCATAGTATATGTGTGACGTGGTAAAAAATTAGACACAACAATATGCTATTATTGTTGCCATGTATCTACATTTAGATTTCACATGTTTTGTTTTTTTTTTGTTTTTTTTTTTGCGGAGATATGAGGTACATCCCCAATGATTGCCTTAATGGCGCAGCTCCAGGGCATAGTTCAACCTCTTAACTTTGTCATCAAACCACATGCCAATACAGTACCAGCAATTACTGGCACAACCCACTCTTTCTGTTCAGTAAGTCTGAACATGCCGATCCCTAGTTTATAAATGATGCACAATACATTGTGATGTCTCGATGTTCCCCAGCAGGGCTACATGCCCCTATATAAAAGCCGTGCACACAATGCCGTATAGAGATTTGATTAAACTGCATAACTGAAATTTAAAGATTCTGAATCCATGCACTTCTGGGCATGAGATTATAGCTATGTTCTGCAAGATTGGCTCAACCTGTGATCAATCATTACTCATTAGCCTGTGGTGAGTCCCATGAAGCAGTGAAGGACTAAACACAGCAGACTTATTTGGCACACTGTGTATCTAACACTTTGTTAGTCTTCTTATTACTTGCACTGTAATTAACTTTTATTAAGAAACACATGGAAACAAACAGCAATTCTATGATTTGGTCAAATTGAAGTTCTAGAACTGTAACAGTGTCAATCGGCATTTTTGAAAAAAAGATGTCATAGATTACTGAAAGAGTAATGGTAGACAGACATTCGCACTCACACATATCAACTCTGAGAGGGAGTTTGAATGGACACATGCTTTCATGCAGAGAGGTTATTGTCATGCATGCAGGCTGTTAAGGAGCAGACCTGCATATCACTTATTTAGGTGGAGGGTAAGGGTATTGCCTTACGAGCACACTGGGATCATGTTTTTCCCATACCACGAACTGGAAGCCTGGATTTTTTTCTGTCTTTCTAATTACCATATGGTAATACTGGCCATGATTTTGGAATATTCTTATTCCTATTTTCTGTATTTTTCAAAATTATTTCCTGTTTTATTTTGCTATTTCTCCCTGGATAGTCTATCCACTGAGTCCTACTTGAGATCTTTTACTATAAGTTTGGACACTGTACAAACAGGCCAACCGCTGTTTATTGCATGGAGGTGCAAATGGTAAATTGGGTCATGAATTGGTTGTATTGTATTGTTGTGGTGATAGAGCTTGTCAAAAGCTGGCTCCACCTGGTGACGGAGAGGGGCGCAATACAGCTAGTAGGGGGTGGTATACTGTGAATGGTCAACTACAATGAAAATCATGTGGCATGAAGTGTGGATGGAGTCAACAAACCAGCCACATCTTAAGTACTGCTATATGCACTCATAAATGTAACTGACTACAATGCATACGTTTATACTTCCTGGTCAGGGACCAAGATTTCCAGATTCAAGAGCCTCAATATTTTATTGACACAAAAGCGAATACCACATTTATTTCTGGTTTGATGTACATGCTGCACATGCATGTATTGCTCTTACACAGACTCTTAAGACGGGAAACCTGGGGTGATAAAATGAGCTGCACCAGCACCCGACACATTTCACCCTCTGCTTCCAGAGGATGCTCAGCCTTGTACTCAATACAAGATGCAACGCGACGATTTATATTGCTCACCTGGGATAAATTTAGAATGCCCACAACTATGTGGCTAAAGCCACGGAATTTTAAAACAGTTTGAACACCCTGTAAAGCCTCCCTCCCAAGTTTAACGGAGACCAAGACTATGTAAATCCCTGTCTCGGAGATGCAGTATAACCTTCACGTTAAGACCACTGTTGTGAGGGACCATCTGACTTGTGACCATATTTCTAATGGCAGAGCAGTCTATTTTTTGTAAATGTACCTGCAATGTAAGACCACCAGTTATATGTGACCACTTTTGGCTGCCACAGAGGTAGGTCTCCAATAGCAGGCGCTACGTGACATATTTATTCAACAGGCAATTTTTCATATGGTTTCTCCGTGAATGTCACGCTTAGACAGTACATGAGTGACCTTGACCTCATTTCAGGAATCAGAGTGCAAGATTCATGCATTTCATGCTCCACAATAACTTGAGAGCTACTAAAACTGTGATCTTGATGTTGTACATGTCAGTGTTTTTCCGTAAAATTCAAATTTACTCAGTTCATGTTTGACCTTTCTCCTGTCCCAAGTTCACAGAACTAGTCAGTAGGCACCCAACGTGTAATCAGTCAAAGACCCTAGGTCTGCAAAAGATCAACTTATATGGCAATAATATGTACTTTGGAACACCCATTCTTAACGGCCAGATGATCCAGGCAACAATTAATGACCATGGTTAAAAACAGCCGGTGCCCCCCCCCCCCCCCCATTCACTCTGGTATGATGTAATAAGGCCAAAACTGTGTTCCTTGCACGCAACTGCTGTGAAGTGTCACCCATGAGTGTATGTATGCCCACTCACCAGGCTGCCAAATTTCATTTAAAGAATTAAATGCTCTGATTAGTTTAAAAACTGAGATCCACTGGAAAATGAGATACGCTGATAAACAGATGGATATGATAAAGAAGAATTGTCGGTTGCCCGTGGAACTGGTCACGGTAGAAATTGGGATAAGGGTAGGGATAGCCAAAATGTTGTACATGGGTAAACGTAAACGTTGACCAATTAACAAGAATAGATCCATGGTGTAAAATATGGTTAATTTGGCTGGTCAGTATCTGTGCTGAAGGGAGGTCCATCATTATAATTTTCAATAGCATATCAATTGAATATCTGGTTTAAAACATATGTTCTTAAAATAAATAAATATATAAAATGAAGCAAAAGCAATTGGTTATTGAAAACACCATGGCTTATGATAATGATGTCCCTTGGTAAGCTATTGTCTGCTTAGGAGACCAGGCCTTCAATGGGTGGACTGGGGTCCTCACAGGCCATAAGTCAGAAGAAAATGGCCTGAGATCCACGCAGCTAATCAAAAAGGATCTATAAGCATGTAAGTCCCGTGAGGGGAACTAACCTGTGACAATAATATAACATAGCTGCAAGCCTATGCAGTCATTTTGGCATGAGACTCATGCAGTTTTCAAGGTTAATCTTCAAGCCAAGTAATGATCATTTGCAATTTTTAACGTATATATTATTTTGACTATAACAGGGGTAGACTTTCATTTTTTTTCACACCTGTCTGACAGGGCAGAAAAAAGGTCAAGGTTAACGTTTCCAAATATGTTGCCTCCAAAGCATACCCAAGCTGCGTATTTTCACGGAACTGGCTCTGCTTTGCAGGCAAATGGTTTTACCTGTCCGGTGCAAACGTCTGCTGGTTGTGAAGTAGAAGCAGACAGTTGTGTTTTACTACGTGACACTATTTCAATCACTTGAAACGTGCTACTTAAATTGTGTCTATCACTTAACTTATCATTTGAATCTTTGACTTATTGAGGAGGATTGTGGGAGTAATACTCAGAGGGTATTTTCATACAGAAACCATAAATTACCCAAACCCTTTGCTTAAAAACTAGAATTACGTTAAACTGCCATGACCATGGACCTACTTAAAGGGATATCCAATCCTGTCATAATTTGCCTAATGCTAATTCACATTTTTGATTTCTTCTCTGTAACCATCAGCCAGATTCACATCCAACTGTGGCAATGCACCCTGGGTTATGTTCTACAAAATTGATTCACATGGTCCTGCTCCAGTGAGGTTTGGGTTCTTTATGATTTTTTGTTTATGGGAGGAGGGGATAGCAACCTTAAAAACTCTTCTCCAAAACTGATGACCCTATTGCTATTTCCCTATGGGCAACCCAATATTAGAGTGCAACCTATACCCTTGTAGTGTTTTAGCTGAACAGCTAAGTATATGTACAAATAGGTGCTGGCTTTGCCACTACATATTGACATAAGCTCATTTACTTGGGAAAAATTCACAATGAAAGCAGTGTGAAAATGTGGACAAACAAGGGCTAATCTTGTTCCATACCAAGGTCTAGAGTTGGAGAATCTATAACAGGTTGATTTAGCTGTCCACTTTAATGTATATATCCAATTACTGCTGTATATGAAGAGGTGTTCAATCCCATAACCAGATAACACTTGTTTCGATAGCTACTTCCCACATTCACACCTCATATACCCAGCTGCCAAGACCCGTGGGCGGCTAGCCTTTTATTTTTTCAGTCATGCACCACTGTCTGTGACAGTCCACGGTTATCGTCCAATAATGGGGTGTACAAAATTATTTCTCAGTGTACCTTGGTATTTAATATGGAACCAAAAAATAATTTAGTCAAAAGAAAATATTTACACTTGTTACATAATGAATATGATCTAAAATAAAGGATATAAACACGTGTACTGATGATGATGTATATGGAAACAAAAATTTAATGCACTCGAAGGGTCGCCAGCAGGTTACTGCCGTTGAGGGGGTCTGAAATTAAAAGCTATTTATAAATTCAAACCTATATTTAATTACCCATAGACCACACACATGGAAAGGGAAAATTAACTGTATGTTCAGACTTTTGTATACCACAGGCATAGGCCTTAGATTTTTCTGTTAATGCTAGAAATCGAAACGGCCACAAGTCCTGGCGCATCCCGACGCAAATTTCTAATGTATTGCATTCACGTTGCACAATTGTTAATTAAGCACATAGAACTTTACTATGTATCCATTTTTTTTTCTTTTTGTCGTTTTTCTTTTTTTGGGGGGGTGTTCTGATTTTTCCCAAGGGTGTGTTTTACTGAAACATATGCACTGTAAAAGGAAAGTTCCAGTAAATAGTAAAGGCACTGGCCAAAACGTTTGGATCAAAGTCGCCTTAAGTGCCGTTCATGTGGAAAGGAAATATTTTTCCTTGATTTTTGTACAAAGTCTCCGTGTTATGCACTAAGTTTACAACTAGATCTATATTTGCTTAAAGGTGCAGCTGTCGTATAAAAATGGACCTCCAAGTGAGGCTCAACATAATGGCCAGGACATTTACATGTTCAGTGCTCCAGCAATATTTGAATGTTTATCATGGTTTCCTAATGGTTAAAGTCATCAATCCACCCCGTGTTTGGCAGTAAGATGCATGAAGGTATTGAGAATAAATATGTACTCACAAAACAGAAGTCACAATGAATCTCCACTACTTTTAATCCAAAAGATTTCCAGTTGCTGTGTATATTCAAACAGTCAGTTGTGGTTTGAGTGACAGGTCAGACGTCATATGTAGAGTGATAAGGCTATATTGACACAAGCACATGGACCCATTTTGGCCGGGAAATAGCAAGTGTATGTTATTTTTAGAACGTATATATCAAGCAAACTGGTGAGTGTTCAATTGTTTCAAGTATTATATGATTACTCCCATTTGTGTCCCATATAGGTGCTTTACGTAGGTTATATTTCTGAGTTGATTTATAACACATTCTGGAATCACTTCTCGCGCAGATCCCGCTTGTACTATAGCCTCATTTTCCAGCTCCAGTTACTCTGTATAATTCCAAGACATGCTCCTTCCGAGCCAAGAACCGTGCATCTCTCCACAAACCCTGCCTATCCAACACTTTCCAAAAATGCTTAAATAGTGTTTTCCATATTGCATTGTTGCCTTGCCTGAGAGGCTGTCCCTCTCTACGCCACGCCTGTGGATATGTAGTTATGCATGGCGCACATTAGCAGTTGGGGCATTCATTTCCTATTTGCATTGTCGGTGTTTCGTCATTCTTTTCTTTGGATGTTGGTATACAGCCCTGCTTGGCTACAAAACCATTTCTTGAACTACAGGCTTTGACTTTTTTTCTTATTTGTCATCTCATGTTCTTATTTGATAGTTGCGTCTTCTCCTGACACAGTTTACAGATTTCCTCTTTTTTGCTGCTGTAGGGTGTTTGTAATCGTTCTCTTCTTCAGAATTTTGTAATCCCAATTATTTACTTCACAATAGGTTTTCAACTCTTCTTCTTGTTCCTTTGTACATAAGGAATAATCTCGACCCTAAAAGTTGACTGTGCCATGCTCATGATGCTTGCCTGCATGAACTGAGATAGCTATACTGATGTGTAAAATGTATTTAAGAATGGTGCACTGTTGCTAAATTTTAAAATTGCAGAGTATACTGTTATCATATCACTGATATGGTTGATAGCATTCCCAAGAGGCAGAACTAATTATAATTCTTGGGTCTGGACTAATTAAAAATGTCCTAAATGAACTAAGCCTTTGAACCCACATTTTTTAATGCAGTAAACCAAAACAGATGCCCTAATTCTTGTTGGCTCAAGTATTCTATCAAAATCCTTCCTGTTTGGAATTTACTTTCCTCACCAATGTATTACCATGGATTAGGTTTCTGTGATGCAAATGTATCAAGAACTTTGCCGGATATTCTTGTGCTTTTGGTGGTCTTCCATCACTTCCTCTACTTACTGGGGTAATAGAAATAATAGGTCTATAACGTCTGTAATGACAGGTGTGAGAATAAAATTGTTAATTTATACAACCTCTGGATAATTGTTTCATACCCACACATGTAAGGAAATATATTCATTATACAGCTGAGAGCATCTGTGGGCAGACCACTCCAGACAAATTCTTAGTAGCTGTGCATATACTGAAAGGCAAAAAGTGAGGTTATTCTACAAGAATGAATGATTCAAACCAAGTATATACAACCGTTGCTAGAACATCAGATACAAATATGAATGACACAGCTAGTCAGGAGTATACACAATAACCTACACCAAGGCTGAGGCACGTCAAGCAGGCACAAAGAAAGCGATATGCCACAAATGAACCAAAGGACAATAGAGAGAAACAAGAAAAGAAGGACCGAAAGTACCAAAGTGCGGGGTTGGCTTGAATTTTTCTGTGAAACAGAAAAGGAAAAAGTTTATTTGTTCAACAAGTTGGATATTGTTAAAATGAAAATTGGAGAAGGAAAAATGACCGATTTGAACACAATGGTTGAATTGAAAAGGGTGCTAGATTACTACATTAGTCAAAATTATGATGTTGATCAACCAAGTAAAAGTTCAGTATTTCCTGGTGATGACCAGTCCCGTGACCACTCAGTTCCAGAATATTAGTATATTTCTGAGCAAGAGGCTGCTGTTGATGAATTATTCCTTTGTACACATTTTTGGCTTCAAAAACTTGTAGATCAGTTGAATAATCATCATAATAGTTGTTCAGGCAAACTGGCCATTCAGCATCATAACAGATTGGACCATGTGCTGTCAGCAAAGCTTTGTTGCAAAAATAAGCACCAAATATAATGGACTTCTTCACCTCATGTAGACGGGGTCAAGTTTCTTGTCAACTTGAAAGCGGGACATGGTTTCTTTACTTCAGTTGTTTTGCCTGTGCAATATGCCAAGTTTTGTTATGCAGCAACTAGAGGCTTTATTTGGGAGAAATATATGGCAGAAATACAGAATGCATATGGTTATGTAGTCAAATCCTTAGCTACAATATCACAAGATGATGCCCTAGAAGAGGAGATACTGGGTACAATAGTGTCAAGGATGACAGAAAATGCTGAAACGGGAGAGAACACACACTGTGATGGAGGCCTTGATATTGTCACCGATGCGAGGCACTGCTGGAGAAAAAAGCACAATTTTCCAATCTTGTGTGCTTGGGGGCTTACCCACATACAATTTTACGTGTTGAAACAATAAGCAAAGCAGATGACTCGTGTACTCAGATACATGAACGTATTGAAGTAAAAAGAATTTATAGTAACCTTGACTTCAAAGGCTGCAGCATCAGCACACATGCTCATGATAATAACTCTTCTGTGACCAAATATATTTGCGAAGAGCAGCCTGGGACAGAAAGCAGCAAGGATATGTGACATGCAACAAAATGTGTAGCTCGGAATGCTGAAAAAAAATATCAGAACCAGCATGATTAGAAGAGCAAACTTGGCATGGAAAGTAATCTGACAAGGCTGCATCTATTAAAACTCATTCTTACTGGGCTATGAAGAACTATGATTCAGATGCACAAAAGTTCAGAGACAACTTGGATAATATTGTAGAGCATTACAAGGGAAATCATTAAAATGTCATGCCGATTACCACACATACCATACATGTCAAATGAGTAACAATTAACAAACCCTGTTGCAGAGATGTAACTAAAAAAGTTTATACATTCCATGTCCATATGTAAATTAGCTGAGGGTAGAGATTTTGTAATAACACGCATTAAGTAGAATCATTCAACTATTTTTACTTCATTATCACGATAAAAGAATTGTTTTTTGGGAGCATACATAGAAGTTAAGGATCTGTCTTTCTATTTTGGACTGGAATGAAAATGTAGACCAGCCAAAAACCTCCTTCTGATACAGGAAAAACACTCAATATCCCCGAAGATTAGCGCAGTTACCAATGCATTCAAAAGAAAAAAAAAACCGACAGATTTCAAGTCAAACATATAGAAAACATACCTGAAAAAAACTGTACACAGTTTTGTAATTTCAATTGATGCACCAAGAACAATAACAAAGCAGAACAGTACATAGTAGGTGGACCTAGATGTATTATAAATGTTTGCAAGATCTGCAAGTGATGCTGTCTCCCATATGTGTATATGTCAAAAAATGGCAAACCACAGTAGTGGCAAGGCACTTAAGTTATCAACATTTAGTATATGTATGTATGTATGTATGTATGTATGTATGTATGTATGTATGTTTGGATATATAAATATAATGGGGATTTGGTCGAGTGGATATGTGCATTTCCCATTTCAGCTAGGCGACTGGTACCAAAGGTTGCAGGTTCGAGTCCTGATCGTTCGGAACATGAAATATATATTTTAGGTATTTCCCTAATACTGGTGGATTTAAGTCCCCGATTCTGGAAATAAATGCCGACTCAATTAATATACTGGATTATATATATATATATATATATATATATATATATATATATATATATATATATATATATAAGATGAAATGGAAAAGATTTTACCCTCTTCATACATTTACATGTAAATTCCCACAAAAATAGACAAAATACACAGGTGCAATTATTTTTTTTTCATAAATATATCTCCACATTATGTTCACTTATGATTGTCGTCTTACGTTATGAAAATAATTTCACATGTGTGTCATATTATTTTGAACAGTCTGTCTGTGTATGAATTAGGCTTTGAGCATACCCAGAAATCGGCATTCCAGTGTCAACAGCTTCAAGTTAGAAACACGTTGATCATGCTGTAAAGAACATGCTAGAAGCCAGGAACCAAAAAGAATGTCATCTTGCGGTGTGGTGGTCATTCCGACAGGACTTCTTAATCCTTTTCAGTGGCAGCCAATATTCATAAAAAATGATTTGATGGATATGCTCAGAAGCCTCTACAACCATGACAAGAACGAAAAATGATTTCGCTTTGGGAGAACAAGGCCTGCAGCCACATCCTGCTGGGAGTAGCCAGTTTTATCTGATTAATTATCCTATGCTCACAGCCGGCAGCACACCTAAGTCTGCAACTCTACCCTAGGTTTGCCTTGGAACCCCCGGTGAACAGTCATTGCTATGAACAAGGGACTAAAACCATAATGAATTTTACAAATTAGGGCTCTCTACACAGTATGCATGGGAGACAACCTTACTCCTCTTAAAGCAAAGAATGGAATAGTCATATGAATCTGTATCCTTCCAATGTGACGCGCAAGTATTTGAGAACTTATTGTACTTTTGCATTCACTTTGGTGGCCACAATCCATAATTACTAGCAGTTGCACCTTAAGTATTGGCTTACCTACAAGTTTTATTATATTTTGTTTTCAAAAAAAAAAAAAAACCCAATGATTCAATTTATCTTTAAAATCCTTATGTGTGGAATCGTTTTAAAGGTAGCACCAGTACTTTTGCAAAAGCTAGTAATGCTTACTTTCGCCAGGAAGACGTATATCAACATAGCGATTTTTCTAAAAATGAAATTGGGGAGGTGCCCATTTTCATATCGTTATCAAGAAAAAAAACGTGATTTTGGTCAATGGCTTTCTCTGATGCATTGTTGATAGTCCCTTTACTCCTTGAAATGTTAGACACTTTGTGTCTGGTCATGCTATTCATTTATGAGATGCTGAATGTATGCAAGCACTGGGATACGGGAAAAAGAATATGAGCCCTGCAATGGTATATATACACTCATGTATGCAATTTCCCTTATTCTCAGCAGCAACAATAATTGTGTACTGGTCATTTGAATAAAATTACCAAATTATTACTAGTCCTCAGAATGGGTACAATACAAATCCTGTTGGCAGCGTATATAATGAAGGTCCATGACTTTGAATTAACAGTGAGCAAACATCATCTAGGTTGTCGAGAATTTCATATAATGGAGTGTATCAGCACGGTAACGTTATATTACACACACACACACACACACACACACACACACACATATATATATATATATATATATATATATATATATATATATATATATATATATATATATACATATATATATATATATATATATATATATATATATATATATATATACATATATATATATATATATATATATGTGAATTAATATATGAATTAACAGTGAGCAAACATCATCTAGATTGTCGAGAATTTCATATAATGGAGTGTATCAGCATGGTCACTTTATTTTACACACGCACATATATATATATATATATATATATATATATATATATATATATATATATGTATATATATATATATGTATATATATGTATATATATATATATATATGTATATATATGTATATATAAATATATATACATATATATATATATATATATATATATATATATATATATATATATATATATATATATATATATATATATATATATATATATATATATATAGTCAGGAAGGATCCTGCATGTTATCATATGCCGACAGTTTAATTATAAAGTTTTCATAGACGATTTAGGACTCTTGATCAAGCCAAGAAAAAGTAAATCATGCATTGGACATTATTTTGTACTAATGTCAACAGTTTTCTCTTCATTTGCCTTAAATTTATTTATGTCTATTTACTCAAAATTTTCTCACTTACTAAATTGCATACAAAGCCTTATAAGTTGTGATTCATAGCAAGTTCCAGAGTTTTCTCCACTGAATAAATGTCATTGTTGCTGTGTTAAGGCTTCATGAAAGCAGAGGAATTTTGGTATAACTGCAGTTGTCAGGTAGAAGCATATTCCGATATTGTCAGGGTTTTAGTATATTATCTCATTGGCAGATCCAGTTGGAGCAAATGATTTCTACTGATAATTATTTGCCCTTTTAAACTTTTTTCCTCCTGAGACATATTCACTTTATATACAGCTGCTCCTCATTCATATCACATAGAATATATCAAGTTCCTCGTTTGTTACAATTTGAGAGAAAAAAAAAAGTCCAAAGAATGATCATATATTGTAAAGGTGCATCTTTTGGGTAATGATAAAAAAGATGGCACATTTGCATTTAATTTTTTTGGGGGGGGGTTGTTTTTTTTTTTTTTTTTTTTTTTTTTTTTTTTTTTTTTTTTTTTTCTTTTTTGTTTTTTTTTGTTTTTTGTTTTTGTTTTTGTTTTTTTTCTTTTTTTTGGTTTTTGTTTTTTTCCTTTTTTTTTTGTTTTTTTTTTGTTTTTTTTTGTTTTGTTTTTTGTTTTTTTTTCTTTTTTGTTTTGCATAACATAATTGCCAATTTTTGACATTGTATCATTAGAACGACAATGAATACTTCAATCGGTATCAATTGTGCACCGCTTCTGTGCAATTTATAGTTATTTTACTCTGAGTATGACTTTCGTGTTAACCTGTCGGGAGAGAAGAAGTTTGCTAGCATATTTTTAAGCTGGCATTTAGATATATTGATGACCTACTTGGCATCAAAATTAAACATTTTCTAGCATGTAATTTGCAGATATACCCTGATGGTTTGGAATTAAAGAAACTACACAAAATGCAAAGAATTTTCATTTCTAGAAATAAGGAGGTATACTGATTTTAGAGAATTGAAATTTAAATTATACGACAAACATGATCATTTGGATTTAACAGAGAAAATGATATGTTGATTGATACATTTCACTTGGGCCAGCTTATGGTGTCTATGCATCAATGCTAGTCTACCTTACTAGAGTATGTACTTATTTTAACAATTTTGACGTTTGTCGTTCTCTGATTTATCAAAAACTTGTCAAACAGGCAAATTCGAAAATGAAATAATGACAATCGTTCCTTAGGTTTCTAGGTCAAAAATACTTCGATATATATATATATATATATATATATATATATATATATATATATATATATATATATATATATATATATATATATATATATATATATATATATATATATATATATATATATATCCAGTGGATTTGACATTTTACATAAATGATGTAGTATATATGTAAACTTAACGATTATAACCAACATTGTATACAATGCGTGTATTGGGCAAGATGTTTTGTAAAGTTGAGAGTGCCAAGCGACAAATAGATATAGACTACTTCTAACTTTTGTTGACATCTGTTTCAAGCCAGGACACAGATGTTTTTCTTCATACAACATTTCATATTCGTTCACTGATGTATAAAAATATCAAAAAGTTGTTGGTATGTCTGCCGTTAACTCCTGGATTTTGTCTTTTTTTTCTTTTTATTACTGGATTGGTTTAAGCATAAAGAGTTTTTGATTCTTCGGATTTTCTGTATAGTTTCCTTAACATAGTTTCCTTGTTCATTTAAACTCATCTTGTACAGCGGGTTCAAGAAGTTTAATTTTTACTGGTAACACTGAGATTGTACGATAGGTGTTCATGTCAAATTGTTGACCACCCTTTAAAATGGGATTTATTGGAGCCACCTTCCACTTATTGAGGATTGTGCCCCTACCAAGTCATCAGTTGAAAATATGGATTAGGGGACAAACAATAATAGCGCATGCTTTTAATAACTGTGAACTGAGGTTATGTAGGCCTAGCGTTGTCCTGGCAGATAGTTGCCTTACCTGTTTGGAAAAAATATCTAGAAATAGGGCAAAAGTGAAATATGGGTGTACTCTATGTTGAAATCACCGAGGATACTAGTCTCAACAAATGGACTGAAATGCCAATAGCAATCTAAAATTCCCTCATGCTGTATGTATGGAAGACTGTGGTGCTTTGTACATTTCACATAGTGACAAAGGGTTAGATTTCGGTATTGGGAGTGAGACCCGTTGAATTTGCATGTGTCCAAATAGATAAAATATCCAGATCTTTGTTGATCAACATCGTTCTTACCTGGTCAATTTTGGGGCATAGACTGAAAAATAGTCCACTGGCCGATTTTTATTCCGCTTATACATGTTTGCTCGTCAAGGTCATAGGGGGAGCAGAGATTCATTCAACGCTGGAGCGGATTGACCATGTTGATCTTTATTTGGTTCCTATGCTACGATTTTATCTATCTGTGTGTCTGTGGTTCGGTAAAGAAGGGCTGTCACTGAAACTGAATTTGTTTCGCTGGATATGTCGATAAAACCCACTGAATATAATTTTTCAAACTCGTTTTTGAAGCGTCGGGCTACACTTTTTAGTGCAGGGACCACAAATTCGAAATTGATTGTGTGGCACTCGCTTTCTCTTGAGAAAGGAGAAGGCTTCAGCATCAAGGACATAAAATGTGTCCACAGCTATGTACTACATGCAGGGTCAGTGTGACTGTAAAATGTGCTCCCAGTTGCTGTAGTAGACTTCCATCCATGTGCTTCATTGTCTTCAGTTAGACCAACGCATTAAAATTTTAAGGTTCTGTCTCAGCAAAAGATCGTTCCTTTTGTAATCAGATTTTAATAAAATGCTGGACTCTGTTTCTTTTTTTTTTCGCTATTACGACATACAAGAATAACATATTAATGATACTTCTTAAAAATAACATTTACTTTTTACTAAGTTGTGTTATGAGAAATGGTGAACATTAATAGATGCTGACCATAGTTTCGAATGTAACAGGTGTCAGTATGTAGACACTGGTCGACTGAACTGGAAAATCTTAATCAATCAAAAATTAACTTTTCTGCTAACTCTTAATGCCATTCCAAGCTATGGATGTTCACCTGAAATGTACTTTATTTCTCCATTATGAACAAGTCTCTGAACCTGAATGCTTCCGAACAATTTACTATTTTTTGTTACAGAGAAGGCTGAAATTGTTAATAGTATGAGGATGTTTCCACACATTTTCAGCTAAGCGTATTTGTTAATAAGGTGAGTTTATACAATGGGCTTAGGTGCATCGTCCGTCGTGTTTCCGTATGTACATTCATCCGTCAGCATTAACCATTGACATTTTCAACATCTTCTATATAACCAAAGCCAGATCCCTTTCAAAACTGGAGGAAAGTTATCTTGGATGGGCCTCTCCGCCAGTCAATCTAACGCTTTAGCGAGTTTTAGAAGTTTTTGTGAATTTTTGTGTTCACTCTTTTGGCAAAGGTATACAAAAAAGGTGTGGGCAATTGCTTCATAATTTCACAGAGACACTTCTGGGGACCCCCATATCGTGCTACCAGATAGCGGTGCGTTTTTCCCCCATTGCCTCTCCTCCAAAAGCGTGGATCAAACCTGTATGAAATTTGTTCGAAACATGATGGAAACGTAGTTTGTGGACGAGTAAAAAAAAATGTTTACTTGGTGGTAATACTCTAGATATTTCAGGGATTTTTCAATCTGGATACTTGAATGTTATTGCTTACGTTGCTTTTGATTACCATGTACGTAAACGAGGATTGTAACTCACACATCCTTCTTCACGTGTTTTGTTCAAATAGTCATATTCCACTTGTTCACTTTTTTGTATGTTTGTTTTTTGTTTATTTTGGTACCATTGCATAGACAATTGCTTTGAAGTTCCATAGTGGCACTTTATATGATACTTTTATGATCCTCCAGACGTTAATTGTTCAATAGGTTGGGCCATCCACGGTTTTCTTTGTCTCTGTTTGTTGCATTTTTTGTTCGTTTTACCTTTCATCATCTTATTTTGCAAAGGTGTTAATAAGGTTGCTTTAAAAGTTGGTGGAAATGTAGGTTGCGAGAGGATTAGGCAAACATCTTTACTAGATGGTGATACTCTGACTTCGAAGCTTGGAAATATTTTTGGTTTGTTTTTGTTTTTTGAAATCTGTCTGTTGATACATGTATTCCATCGATAAGTGTGTACGTCAATACGTCCTGGTGTGATTATTTATATTTTCGACTGCTCAAAATTCATGTGCCAGCTCCATTTGAAACCTGGCAATATAATAAGTTTCTGTCCAGTTTGCGTAAATCTTTGTGCCTCAGAATGATTCAAAAACCGCCTATCTAATTCCCTTACAATTGCATGGCGACCCTTAGAGCTTAATTAAAAAATGGTGGTATTGCCTTCGATTTTTATTTTCTTACAGAATGTAGCTCCCTTTTCTTAACTTCTCCCAAAACGGTCATTAGCAACTTTTAGAAGTAAAGTGGCAATACATCTGAATTTAATCACCACCAATTTCATTCAAAATGACTCGTGAATTTTATGGATGAAAACTTACAATATAAAGAGTGATGCTGTGCTGAAGGATAGAAGACCTGTATATTATTCTGAATTTCATAGGATGAATTCATAGATTTTATGTAAGTCAGCCGAGTTAATGACTGCCATAGTCCTCTTGGAATTAATGGTGCAAAGATGTTAGTGCTGTCAGAAGCTTAGTTTGTATACCAGCAGCAATAATAGTGTGCTACCGATTAGCATAAAATTGTTGCTAATTTTGTGCATCAGTCACCTGATAATTATAACAAGAGACAGCTGAGATAGGGACTGGTATATATATTGCCGCAGTTACTAAACTGGTATTGTGGCTCATATATCCGTCACATTTCCAAGAATAAACCTTAAAACATCAATGTCTACCTTATTCGAATTACAGATAGGACAAAGAGAGTACGCACATGCAAACAGGACGGCATCCTATTGAAGCAATTAAGTACTTTAGAATGTCAATGTAAAATAGTTTAATCCACCAGCATAATCGCCTCTCTCTCTCTTTCTCTCTCTCTCTTTCTCTCTCTCTCCCCGTATGTATATATATATAGACAGAGAGAGAGAGAGAGAGACAAGGAGACAGAGAGAGAGAGAGAGAGAGAGAGAGAGAGAGAGAGAGAGAGAGAGAGAGAGAGAGAGAGAGAGAGAGAGAGAGAGAGAGACATAAAATCACTCCCGACTTAAGACATGCGGCCACCTATAAAAGACGACTGGTGTTCTTTAAAGTGCCCCTCCTGCTTTGAAAATAATTCATCAAATAAAGACTTCTGATTTTCCCAGACCATATAGGCGTAACCACTTACCCCCCCCCCCCCCCACCAAAAAAAAAAAATATATATCCCTTGAGCCACGATCAAAAGAAGCATCATAGGTAAAGCACTTTTGGTTCCCCTGTGTTGCTATTCAGGTGAGTTGACAGCAAGAGAAGATAAGTTTAGAAGTTGTATCTGTTGAGGACCCTCACCCCAGCTTCAACATAGTTTCACATGTTGCCAAGTTTATTGTGAGTGAATCCGTTTTGGAGAACCAGATGTCGACCAACTTGATGGCACTTTCTAAGGTTCCACAAGGCAAGAAATATAAAATTAGTTTCAACCGAAGATTGGGGAGATAAACGGAACCCTGAAAGTGATCAGGTTACAAAACAACAGATCTTGGCCTCGAAGCCAGCGTCCAGAAATAAAACTTCCCTAATGCATTTTTCCTCCAATTAAATGAATGAATGTGAGATCACTGGATTTGTGTGTTTTTCTCATCTGGTCATGTATCGATTTCAGCCAGACATACAATAATGGGACACGTATTGCAACACATTTGATGCATATTTTGCGAATTCGCCCTTTGACGAGAAAAGTGACTGTTGTAAGCTACCTTATTTTTGTGCAGCATGGGCTGCAGATTGAGAACATTCATGGACACCAGCTACTATAGCGAGGAGGAAGACTAAGTACGAGACTTTTTGTGGCCGTATGCGAACAACCGGGCCCGTATGCATAAAGAAGGTGTAACTTACCCATGGTATAACATAAAGCAGTTTTAGTTATTCCTCAGCTCATGATGTAAGAAAATCAATATGCATAAGAGCTAGTGTCATTATACCCAGGGTAACTAATCCATGCGGCAGTTACACCGCTGTTTTACTGAAGACCTTGGTACAAGTTTAAACCCCCTTCCCTTACACTGGCCAGCTGACCTGTCCCAGGGAAGTGCTGTCGCCTTTCATTGACAGATTGCATGTGTCTGTGTTATAGATGACATGATGATGTAAGTGATCATTGGAATTTCAATAGAACATTGAAATTTCTGTCTACCCAATATAACCCCCTTTTTCCAAGTCCAGCTACCACAACAACCATGCCTGTGCCAGGCGTGGACAGCAAAGCCAAAAAGGAGGGGAATTGGCGACATGAGGAAAAAAGCACTTACTTTAACTTTCTTTAGCTATGCCCCAGGGTAATAAGTGCGCTATCCCTTTGTTAGCTGCATATTGTAAGAGGTATTCCAATAGACACACGCAATGTATACATTTTTAAACAAGTAATGGTCAGTAGATTGTGGAAAGGGCAAACCGTTTGATCTCTTCATGAATTGTCACATAAATAACAGTTTGTTTGATCAGAAAATACATATCTGTGACCTTTCATTAAATATATACTTTACATATGTTAGTATGCACACTTTTTACTTTATTGAGCCGGAAAAGCGATATTGCACTATTATACTGTGACATAACAAGATCACCTGAAGCAGATGGCAGCCTTTTTAATTCGGACCCTTCAGTCAATTTTCGTATTGAAGATGTCTACGTTTTCCTTTTTGGTTGTTGGGCATGAAGACTGTAGACTGTAGTGTTGAAAATGTTTTTTCTTTCTACAGCAAAGATTCTAATATCATTGCAAAATATCGTAAGAAATGTCACACATTTTGCAATCATATCAGAAGCATTGTTAAAGAAGGGAAAGTATGCTAACACTAAGAATATGTCGACGCAGGACAGGGCCTTTGGCGGTTTACGTGTTTGAAATTGATTTTGCCAAACAGTTTGCTATGACCATTTATATGAGTGAAAACATAATCTGTGTTTTGTATGTCGCATGAACTGTATGCTTAACTTAGGTAAACACATGATTGGCACAAGTGGTACTATTGATTTTGTCTTGTTCCACAGAATATAGGGTCGATGGACACATGTCTTCTTCAATGCAAAGGGTTTAAAAAGATAATTCCATTTGCATTTAATGTTTGTAAATATTGTTTAATGTTGTTCTGCTTGAACTCTCATGTCATATTAGACCCCCCACCAGAAACAGGAAGGGGATTCTTAAGTTTGCAAAACCTGTGTTCGGCGCATGGAAAATTAACCTCAGGAATAAAAAGCCGAACTCCACCTCATTTTTTTTAAAGAAACGAAAAATAATATATAAACAAACTTGGTCACAGAAACGTCATTTTACTTCGCATCCCCTGTACCTACTTTACCCCTTTTCCGTTACGTAGGATACTTTATAGCGTAACACATTCAGAAAAAGAATTTCCGCTATACTTTGAAACGCGGAAATATTTCAATCGTGTTCCATAAAACCTAATACAAGGACATTTCGTTGCTGTACATTTCACGGGATAGGTGTGTGTCATGCACTAGAAATTGGGTTACTATGACCTGTACCTTTGACCCCTCATCTGATTGTACCTTGACCAGGCCTAACACCTATACGCTAGCCCACACTAACCAAATTTTGTTTGGAAACACTTCATAGAATTGCTGTGTCGGGCGTCAAAATTGGGTCACTGTGACCTATTTCTTGCCTTCACCCCTCATAACGTTTCACCTGGTACTATACTAGCCACATTCCCTGTTTCCTAAGAATTGATTCTACCACATTTGGTGGTTCGACACTTCATGGCATAGGGGTGGGTCGCACGCTAAATATGGTCACAGTGATATTGATCTTTGACCTTTTATATTGTTTTAGTTTGTCCAGGCCATACTTCATATACGGTAACATGCACACCTACCATGGTGTGTTGACACATTATAGGTTAGTGGTGTGTTACACATCAAAATTGGGTCAACTGTATTACCTATTCTCCGGTGGGGGATTATGTATTACTATGCAATACTTGATCTTGTTTAAAGTGACATTTACTGCGACAAAATTCGGTCACTTGTGACATTAATTTCCTGATATTGTTACAAAGAATATTCCGTATGATATAAATATTCATACTTTTAGTTGAATTTGTTATTTTAAGCAAAACATGGTGCCGAAAAGTTGAAAAGATCACTTTTGTTCTGTGCAGTGAATTGAACTGTTGGTAAAACATGTGACTGGTTAGGCATTTTAACCGTTACATGATATTTATAATGACTTCCATTTATTAAACCAGGCCAAGTTAAAATCTTAGTTTGATTACACTCAAGGCAATATTTTTCAATGAAAGAAAAAGAATAGTGGCTTCATGTATGCCTTGATGCGCACAAGAACAGTTTTGCAATAAAAGATTTCGTTTCAAGGACACGGTCATTGATTTTCATATTAGTAATAGATACAATGTGAATTACTGTAGTTGCAGTATTTTCCTGTGTAGATTTGCAGTAGAGCAAACACATTTAATATTCAAATAGTGCGTCCATTTGGCATTTTTTGAATAATGTACACATATTACAATTTTGTTTATTAATGGTAAAAGCACAAGGTAGGCAAAAAATTGAGCTGATCTTTTGTACTGATGTTATCATTATTCGGCATTTTACCGTATCTGAACCTTCACTAAATGTACAGTGGTATGATTATTTACGTAACATGTCATAACAGGTCCCTCGTATACAAGGAAATTGACTTCCACTGGGACTTACACCTCCGTTTAACTCCCCCCCCCCGGCAGGTTGAGAAATCTGGAGTACTTTAAACCCATTTACACCATGGATTAAGCTATACTTCCTTCTTGCATACGGATTCTTAAGCCAGGTGTAACTTCACACCAGGGGTAACTTTTCAACGCCTTTTTGCATACAGGTCAGACTTTACACCATGGTTGTTCCCTGAAATAAGCTAAACCACAGGTAAACCACCTTAATGCGTATGGGCACAGGTTTTTATTTTTTTTTTTTTTTTTTGCCAGTGCTCTGCTTGTTATGCTTTACATGCACAAATTGAAACGGTCAAATTACTTTTTTAAATCATGCCGAGGTTTCTTTTATTGAATATTGTCATGCCCAAAATCCAGGCTTAAATTTAAAGTCCTAATCAAATAGGTTCTGGTTCAAGTTGCCATCAAGACACCAAAAACAGCAAAACATATGAAAGTAAGCAGAAGACTGTGGTAATAAAGTCAACGGAACTCACGTACTGTGTAGATCTGGCCCACAGAGGGGGCAGCCAGCATCAGTATCTTTTTTCCAAGAATTCAAGAGGACAGTAAAATTCAGTGACCCTTGTGACTTTTACTTCAAGATCACTTTGTTCATTTAAACATAATAGAGTTATGCAAGGAGCACCTTAACCAGGTTTGAAGCAGGTCCGGCTGATTATTTTGACACAAAGTTGAAAACGAGCATTAACATTGAAACCTATGTTGACTTACATGTTAATTAGTAGCAATGTGTGCATTTACCAATATATTTGTGCAGTCCTTCCCGGCGGGGTTCGCACGTTATGCTGGCCCCATATTATCCTTCGACTTCGGGGTCCGCATAATACGCGCACCCCTTCCTCACAGCAAGCAAGTTTTGGATTTTGAAGGGTTAGCAGGTTGCAAAAGGTTTTTGAGACAAAAATCAGCAACAAACAAGCAACAACATATTTCACAAGTTTAACATCAGACACATTTGATTTAGTTTATTGCATTTTAGTTGGAAAATATAGTAATCGCAATTATAATTATAATTATTCGGTAATTTTGAGGAATTTTGAAAACAAGCTTGTTGATAATACCATTGTCAAGGTGAAATTAAATATTCATATCAGTATAAGCAAAGGTGTCAATATTAATTTCTTGACGATCAATGATAAATTTTGGCAGATGAAACGTATAAACAATTGTTATCATAAAGAAAATAAATATGGCTTCAACGTTTTGAATTTTACATGAAAATGCTAAATAATACCACACATAGGCTGTACACCTATTCAAAACGCCTAGACATGAAAGTGTGTATAGGGGAACACATTAACAATAGGGCTGTGACGGTCCTATGCTTACCTGACCTTACATGCACAAACTGAATTGAACACTCGATGTATGAAAGGATGCCCCACAGTAATTGTCATAAAGGTCTCTGCAATTTTAAAAATGTATTAGAATCATAGAAAATATTGAATAAGAAATACCACCATAGACTAAAATATATACGCCAAATCTTCATTGTTAGATAAAGGTAAAGAAAAATGCCTGTAAAGTGACATGTCCTTTTGTCCCATGACATTCAAAATATGTCAAAATCATAAACAAGCCAGTATAGACCGAACGAGAGTATAACTCACCCATTAATGTCATAAATCAACGATTAACGTTACATCAGATAACTTGGTAGACAAACAGAAGGATAGTCGGAGGAAAAACTACCACGCCCCTATCCTGATAATGCTTATATCCTCTGCTGCAATGCTTGGCGTGGAACAACTTGGTTAGATATAAGAGCTTTAATCTGATCTTTCCCCAGTCGTGTGGTCCTCAGTTCTGTGCCTCACTTAGTACACAAAAATGTTGTTTTTTGTTTTTGTTTTTGTTTTTGTCTGTTTGTTTGTTTGTTTGTTTGTTTGTTTTTTCTTTTTTTTGTTTTTGTTTTTCTTTTTTTTTAGTTTTTTTGTTTTTTTTTGTTCGTTGATTTTTTTTTTTGGGGGGGGGGAGAGAGTATGTATGGTAATAATGAACTGCCATAGTTTATTGGTTTCCAATAATCAGAAGTCTCCCAAAGCTTTGAAGGGTGTATATAAAATTATAGAATTTCTCAAAATAGGACACCAGCATGATTGGCGACACTCCTTTTTGCCGTGTTGACCAAGTCAACTACAGTTGCTTTTTGACGGAATTCAATGAAACAGCTCGGTACGGTATGCTCTCTGACATAATTTATTTGAACTTGGAAACATCTCACCAAATTGGTTGAACTAATATATAAGAAAGTTACAATTTATTTATTTCCATTAACTTTAATAAATACACAGCTGTCCATCCCTACTATGATGTTACTGCGAACGTTCTGTATTTTAAGGCACCCATTCTATATCTCAACAGTGGGTAATCCCTCGTTCTTGCAAACATTCAAGGCACGTTTCCAGATATAAATTACTTTATTTTTAGGGCACTTCCAGTTCACTAAGCTATTATATGGGAAACATATACATACATATATATATATATATATATATATATATATATATATATATACGGTTAGTAGTTGATAATTTCCTAAAGGAGGAAAAAGTCATGGATAATAGTGTTATCATTTTCATCTTATAAGGCCTGCTCGCACAGCAGTTGTATGCCGGTGGCGGTGGAAACAAGATTTCAGACGCCTAAGTCGGGCCGGTTTGCAAAAGGAAACTGCATATGTTTAAGGGCACGTTAAGCAGAACTCCTTGATTTTGTGGACCAGCGTGGAATAAATTTTTCTTCTTTATTTTTAATATTCACAGGAAGAATACTTGTGGGGTTCCTGGTATAGTGTGTTTGTTTTCTAAGCTATTGCATTCCAGAAAACCTGGAAGGGCCCTACACAGTCTCACCGCTAATGATCACATGCCGAAAACCTACCATATAACGTTGCAGAAGAAAAGTCGAGTTTATGCACTTAACATATATAATGCGGAAGGGTTAATTCAGGCAATGTGCACATCTTAGATATACTTTAAAATCTGTTTGAAAGTTTTTGTTACATATTAAATGAACAAACGGCATTTTCTGTGTGTTTAGCACCAATTAATGATTTATCCTAAAGGCATAAGAGCTTATATAGCTGCAAACCTTTAGTCCCCATATGAACTTGCTGCTTTGCGTTACCCTACTCAACCATTTTTACCCATCTGCTCATTTCACAAGTCTATCTGTGGAGGGAGATTTCAATACATTTTTAGGGGTTCATTGTCAGTGAATGTATCAGCTTTAAAAGGTCATGCGGTCAGTTGCATTTTTGTGGATAGGGAGAGAGAACACATGAATCTCAGCCACACAGTGTTAAGTTCTTGACCTTGACATCATCCTCGCAAGCAAACCCTAAAATTTATAGAGAAAATTATCAAAGCTAAAAATACACCTAACGTTTCGTTTTTCTCTTGTAATGTATAGAAAGGTGAGCTGTGAAAACTTGCAAGGGATCGCAAGACGTTATACAAAAAATGGAAGTTAACAAAGGTAATACACATAAAGTGTCGCATCCATTAGTAAATACATGGACAAGGCATGTAGGCTCCATTTTCGCCAACATTCTGTTCACAGTGTTATCTTTGATTTGCAAGACAGATTATCTAAGTGATTCTATAACAAATCCAATCAATTTAATCTAGATAGTAATCAAGATAAATATGAACATTCAGTAAAATATGCTGCAATCGGTAAAATACTTTATGAAAGGGCTTTTACCTTCTAGGATTAAAAAATACTAAACTGTACTATAAAACTATTGTTGTATGGGTGCATTTGGGTGATCGTGTGTACGTTTTTTGCTGTATTACCTTGAAGCACGTGCAACAATCTCATCACGTTGCATATGTTATGCTTGCATTGTCCTCAATTGATTGAATCCCTATTTTGACTGCAATTACCTCTTTAATGTATTCTGCTTGACAAAGCAAAACTATTTTGATGTCCGACTAGTCTTTTGTTTTTTTTCTCTTACATTATCCCTTTGTAACTTTTGAAAGATTATTTAAAGATATAGATAAATCTGTATTGCAATGGATTCATTGTCTTATATGTATGTATATATATATATATATATGATATATATATATATATATATATATATATATATATATATATATATATATATATATATATATATATATATATATATATATATATATATGTTAAACTGCAGATATCTCAATTGGATAAAATAATTGCTAAGAAATCAGCCAAAACAAAAAAAATAGTCCTATGTCCTTCTAATATCAATGTGAAGAAACAAATTTCACTCCTGACCAGGGAGTCGATCACAAAAAGGCAACTGGTGGTTATAAATAGGTGTTCAGAAGCTGTTTTTTTTAACATAAAGGCCTAACCACTTAAGACCTAAATTCTATTATTTGTGCAAATAGTAAAATCAGATAAAATAAGCTTTTTACTTTTTGTTTTCCTAACATGTCCGTCAGCTGAGTTCACAGTAAAAGAAGGAAGTACAATGGTAACCCACTTACCCCCAGTGCTTTGACAGAAATACATGCTGCACTGCACAGGTATTTATATTGTCACCGCTCAACCATGTTATAAACATTAATGCAGATTGAAATTTTACACCTGCGAACAAGATGTCCATTGCTGTATCTTCACCTTATTTCAAAGCCAGCTATCCTAAAAAAAAACATATCGATTATTTGTATTTCAGATCATATTTGCCAAACCCGCACAATTCTCATAGAATATATTTGGTTCAGTTTGTACTATCATTTTTGCCGTCGAGGAAGAGAATGCTGGTGTGATCTTCAACATCACAGTTCTGAAGTCAGAACAGATAATGAGGACAGATAGTACGTGTGTTTCCGCACAACGAAACAATCTAAAAACCATAACGTTATTTACACTTTACTTGGAAAAATGCCATCCACATTGCCAGGCTTTTTTTAAACGCCAATTAGAAATTTCTCCTTGAACTGCTTGTTCAAAAACTAGCCTATTGGTAAGTCTCCTCTCGGCAATGTCATGCTGAAAATATCCAAGAAGGCCAGTCTTATCGAGGTGTACACTTGGCAATGTATACGGGTATCAACCAGCACCATTTGTTTAAGGCTGGGGTGGACGCCAAGAAAATGAGTAGCATAACAAAGCACGTGCACGAAAACGAAAGCTACCACTCGAGCTTCAAATGAGATGTGTCGGGCCATAATTCAGATAATGTAGGCTTCAAATGATCACGGTGCTGAACAAAAAAACATAATTTATCATCATCGTCATTATCACCATCCTTATTGTTATTGTATCCATTTCCCAAGCTAAGGCCAAATGTACTAGCTTTAAACCCTTTTTTTTTTTTGAATGTTTCTTGTTAATAGATTTTCATTTAATGTTTAAACATATATTTGGTATTGCTCTTTTCAATACCTGGTACCTTAAACATTTCAAAAGTTGAATACATAATAAACAACACTTAAATGAATCCTACATGATAGTAATTTTACCCTGTGACTAAGACTTATTTCTTCAGGGATATTAAATGCTTTAAAATTGAGTACATCTGGTGTGCTTTGCTCAGACTATTCTGCTTTTCGTGGTGCATCATGAAGAATCAAATGATTGGTCAGAAAGTCAACCTTTAAATGCGTGGCACGAACCTAATTTGTACCACAACAATCATGATTGGCGTGTACTTGCATGGACATACCAAACTAACAAAACAATCGCACAAAATTATTTATATCAAAGTTTGATTTAGTTAGTTTTTTATTTATGTTTTTTCATTTTCTACTTATTTTTTTAAATTTTTAATTTAGTTTTTGACAATTTGAATACACTGGTACATGGACTGCTTAAAATCCCGTTTAAAGTTTTCGAGACACATTTCATAGGCTTTGCTGATTTTTCTCCACACTTGAACGTATCTTCGTGTCTGAATGATAATTCAGATGGTAAACATTCAGCAATCACCACTTTGGTACGCAACTCACATCGTTCACAGTCATGTGATTGTTTTTCTTTGGTAGAATTCCCTATTAACATGTCCCTCCATTTTTTCATGATACAAAGCCCACTTCTTCCCATTACAACTGTAAAATATTCTTTAATCAAACTTGAATCACCCGCCATCTTGCCCTCAATGTACACTGCACGCTTAATATTAATTGTCCCTTACTTCAATTTTATCTATTTTCCATCCGAAAATATCATCATTTACAAAATATGTTTAAGGTAATGCAATATGTTAACACAATTTTGTTGCTGAACTACTACATGCCTTATGCAAATCTTAGCTCCATCCTTAGCCTGAATCAGAATACAGAATTGAATGTGTTTTAACACCCTTCCAACTACTAGGACTATGAATGCCACCATGAGTCATCACGTGATAATAAAAATCGATTGTCTTTATTTTCACAATTTTGGTCCAAGAGAAACCTCCATTTTCAATTATACAGTATATAAGAAAATTTTCAAAAGGTTCCCATGATGCCATCATGTTCAAAACCAATTGTGTACAGGCAGATTGGCCAGAATATGACTACAAACAAGACATGAGTGATCAAAGCTTGATATCTGCTGTGATGATTATAATTGTTCCAAGTGTTCTGTAGTTCCATCTAACACAAAGCTTTTATTTCAATTTCTTGCATTTCTGGAAAAAATCCAGCTGCATGTTTAAGCAATACCGCGTAACATTTGGTCTGGTACCATGAGAGCCCTTGACACTCGTTCTCGTGATAAAGCGTGAATGATTCAGATTGTGATATAAAAGCACAATCAATGCTGAAGCAGAGCATGATGAAGAACATGAAAAGCAAATTGATTTCCAAACAGAACAAATGTCCGCTAATTGATATCAAAGAAGCAGAAAGTCATTACATCATGAAACAGTTCGATCGGTTTATCACTTATGTACAGAACCAAAGCGGCATATATTAGCGACGTGTGACAAGACAGGTAGCAAGGTGTATTGCTTTTGGAATATGATTCGTACAGAGGTTTTTTTTTTTTTTGTTTTGTTTTTTTTTTTGTTTTTTTTTTTTTTTTTGTTTTGGTTGTTTTTTTTTTTTTTTTTTTTTCTTTTGTTTTTTGTTTTTTATGTTTTTGTTTTTTTTGTTTTTTTTGTTTTTTTGGGGGTTTTGCTGGAATGCGTGCCCGATCGGCATAACATTGAATTCACCAAAGACCCAAGTAAGTTGATTCAGAAGCGTTTCTGCAGACTTTGATAACAACATAGGACCTTCAAAAAATCGAAATAAATGGGTACTAGGTTACACGCCATATGTCATCCCGAGAAAGGTATTGTTAAGTTCGTCCTTTCGTCTCAGGCAACAATGGTTTCTCTTGGTGGCATTTGGCCTGTTGCCCACATCCCTTTTTATATAATATTTGCCAAGTATCTATGTAAAATGCTATAAAGCAATTAATGGTGCCAGCGATGTGTAACGGTTAATACACAGTTGAAGTTCCTGTTGGTCTTTGAGATAACTTTTAAACCAATCTGAACACACACACTAATTCCATAAAATAATATTTGATGATTCGCTGTGTCAAATGGTTTGCCACATCCAAAAATAGACTAAGGAAATAATCTTTATTCTCTATTGCTTCTAATATTTTATTTGCCAAATATCTAACTGTTAGTTCTGTAAAATATCTATTTCTGAACCCGAACTAAAGATCATAAATCATGTGATATTTCTCGAAGCAACTAAGTAGCTGATCATATGCGACTTGTTCATAAATTTTGGAAAACGTAGTTACAATAGAGATTGGCCTATGGTTAGATAATATTTCTTGTCCTCCCTTCTTAAAAAGCGGTGATAGTTTTGCTACTTTTATAGCATCTGAAAAAAATACCCATTTCAAAAGATCAATTCGTCAGATCAGAGATGGGAGAGACTGTTTCAAAGGTGCACATTTTACAATTCAGGCACTTATGCCATCCTATGCTGGGCTAGAGATTTCAAGGGAACTAATCTCAATTGTTATGTCATCTTCCATTACTGGTGAAAAAAAATTATTGTGAGTATTGACATCTTATATTTTGAACAGCTTAATACCAGTGTCTGGTATTTGTTTAGCTACATCAGGCCCAATATTAGTAAAGAATCTGTTGAACATATCCATAGTTACTTTGTTATCTGTAATATAGTTATCATTAGTTCAGAACCTACTGTTTATCATATTTTGCTTTTGTTTTCCATTAATACCGTTTATAACGCTCCACGTCTTTGATCGGTTATACTTTCTTTGGTCAATCATTTCACTTTAATGATTTTTCTCTGCAATATGCATTAAAGATTTCAATTTGTTTCGATATTTTTTTGTATCTTTTGGTATTATATTCTGTTAGAAAGCGTTTATTCAAAATATTTCCTTTCTAATATAACAGAGCATGATAACGTACAAAAAAGCGGAATATTATTGTCATTGAACATAAGAACAGCAATGATAATTTCATAAGCTTTGTAAGAAAAGTTATCATACCTGGTGTTGACTGTCATGTTAGTACGATTGCCTGTCTTGTTTGTTGTTTTGCTGGGTATATTTGGAGCTTTTGCTCGGGGATCATGTAGGGCACACAGAACAACCTTAAACAGTTCAAATAGGAGGCTGGGCAGAAGAACCCACTTATGTGAACCGCTTATGGAGCAGTAGTACATGACATGCTCTTCACTTAGTATGCCAAGTACCCTCCTGCTACAGATTTAATGTCCATTTTGCAAACCATTCTTCGTGGATTTTGTTGTAAGTTGCAATAATACAACTAAGTCAATGTATGTTACATGTTTGTCTTATTTAACCCACTATTGAGCGAGTTTGATGCAGTGCAAAATGTAAAATAACATTTTAAGAAAGATGTAAAACAGGAACAAATATCATAAGTATAGCCGTAGTAATTACTCAGTGTTTTTTAGAAAGTCTCCTGTACGTCAGTTGCCTGAGCAATACTTGTTGTCCTAAAATAAAATAAAATGCTGAAAAACTAGCCATATCGAACATGATAAGAACAACAAATGCTTGAAGTTTATTTTCATGGGTACATCAGAAAGTATCAGCTGTATCTGTGGGTGTGCAATTCATTCAAAACAGCTTTTCTGGGTACTTTCGACTACATAGCCAAATAATCTTTTCAGCATGTTTTTCCAGAGCTCTAGATGCAAATAAATTTTGAGTGGTGAACATAATTGACTTGGCTGCAAAAAACAGGTGCTAAACTATGACTGCTTGCAGTACTATTTGCATGGCATTATCCATTTTACGCATGGTCTAAAGTCGCTAGTGTGAGTCTATATTCATGGCTACTAAATTAACTCGCAAAGGTCTACACACTGGCTAAACATTAAACAATTTTGGTTACATGCAGATGTAGTTTAGTTTCACAGCAAACCCTATATCCTTTTCGCTGACTTCGTTTATTTTAAACAATTCCAAGAAATTTGGGTCTACAATAATTTTCAGCTATTTTCCTTTGTTTTAGTGAAATAAATTGCCTACCATTGGCCATTTTATTTTCCTGCCTTGTTAATTGCGAAATTTTGAGATGTGCTGGTGGTAAAATTATGTGATCACCACATCCGAGTCTGAGTATGTTCAAATACCTGTAAAGCTCCAATTTTATTTGAACAGTTCCAAGCTTCTGCGATAGTGTAGTTTATTCCGTGTGTTCTTTAAGATTTGGAGAAGAGCAGTCTATTTGCATTGATTTATGGAGTATAGGCTAAAAATGGAACAATAACTGGACAATAAACGATCCCACAGAGTTAAGTTTTTGGAGTGTCATACTTGGTAGTCATGTGAAATAAACATTGAGATGAACCACTCCTAAGTGAAAAAAATATGCAGGGAATACTATGCTTGTAACATCGGCAAGTTTTACTTTCATCACATTGTCCTTCAACTTGTAACACTGGAACCCAGTTTCTTCAATAGATATGTGTTTTACCTGGAGGTAAAGCCAACAATGTCCAATCCCTGGCAAGGTCCAACATGGTTTAACATAGTGACAAACTTTGAAGGAGGTTGAAAAAAGCATTTCGAAATGCAACACGAGAAATGGATTCATGGGAGGCAGACAGTCTGAATACCGTGGGGTATATCCAATTCATATGAAAATCTTCTGATGTGAATAATTCCTGAACTGCAGGAATGATACAAGACATAGTACTATACACTAAGTATACAAAATTTTCTTTTTAAATCGAGACTGTGTCTGTTGACCTTGCTCTTTTGTCTTTTTTTTGATTTAGAGGAATTCCAAAAATGCAACTGATGACCATAAATTAAGTCGGGTGCGTTATAGTTGCTGGGTTGTAAACAGACAATACGGCAGAAGATCTGTAATTTCTGCAGAATATATACATATTAATGGCACGGTAGCTAGTCGTCTTTAATATACAAATTTGGTGCAGGAGAATATCTAATACCTCAAGCAACTATATGCGTATTTTCGGTTTACATAACACTGTATAATTTGTGTTATAGCACAGGTTACAACAGACACTCTAATATTTATGTTGCATTGCGGTGTCTTTTCATTTTACAAAAGACTTAACCACATGCTCTCGCAAGGTATAGCAATAAATAATCAACAAATGCCTCCTGCAGATGACAGACAAGACGTATTTCAGAATAAAACATACATTGGAGAGACAAAGGCATCACCATATTGCAAAGCATCTGGCATAGAAGGTACCATAAGGGCTTAGCAAAAGGCGTACATTGTGATGAGATTGTGGGAATAGTAAACAAATGAAAGTTTGCAGATTTCCCTTATTATCAAATCCCGGCCATTCAAAAGAATACTCACAAAGAGACACCCCACATCATGCATATCCCAGTATTAAAGTGCCTTTTAGACATTTCATGTGTCACATATACACACATAAAATTTATATAAGGAAAATACAAATATTAATTGGGGCAGGCTCCATGAGGCTTGATTTCCTTTCAAGGGTAGTGCTCTAGCTCTAGCTCCGGACCAAACAATACAATAATATCGTGCACTCTTGTTGTACATCAGTCACGTGATGACAGGCTTGTACATGCAATTTTAAAACACAATTCTGGCGTTCCAAGACACAAAAAGAATCAAACAGTTCCCTCACTTTGCGCGTGTGTGCACATATGTATGTATGTATGTATGTATGTATGTATGTATGTATGTATGTATGTATGTATGTGTGCTCAAAACAACACTGGGTACCACAGCTTCCAAAAAGAGTTTTACGTATCACACATGCACCCTAATACTGAATTATCCGCTGCTCTATTGTGTTGTAGGTGCATGTTGGTATTTTCTATAAACATGTTTCTAAGCTTGATATCTATGTATTTATCAATAGCCAGTCCTTTATCACCTATTCAGTGACAAGTCAATGTAATTTCACATGAAATAAATTTTCATTGTTGCCTAAATGTATTCAACAAAATATATTGAATGTTATTCTCAAATGTTATGAAAAAATGTAATCTAATTCATTTTTCTTTCTTATTTGTTTGTTATTCTACTTTTAATCTTCAAGTTTATGAAAATACTTTTGCTCTGACTCATTATCTTAAGTGTGTATCTTATATTTTAACTTTATTTTTGCAATATCACAATTCAAGTGAATAAACAATTTATTTGTTACACCAAACTTGTTTTTCATTTCAATATGCTTAATGTGTTGTGTTTAGCATTATCATGGCTTAATAGAGTTTTGTCATTTTTCTTGAAATGTAGGTAAATGGCAAAGTCAAATTGATAAAAAAGTGCTTTTATTTTTTTTCTTACATGTACTTTCAAGTAAACATTGTATCCCTTTTTAACCCTACACAATCCTCGATTCCCATACTCTATTGACTAAGTGGAAGTTTTGAAAATTTGTCTTTCATCTGGACTATCTACTACAAAGTGAGTAAATGCACTAAACATAAATATGATACCCAGCACTAAACGGTACTGTCACCTCAGCAGCATACTCTATCACAGAAGTATATTGTAACCTAAGAAATATACTGTTGCAATTCTACTTATAAACTAAAGCCGATACATGTACGACAGTATATTACAAAGGCAACAATGATGGTATAATAGAATACACAAGGGTGATGTGGGCATCATCTCAAAAGTACGTTATTAATATCACAGCATTCGTTAATCTTTGACTTCAATATAAGTTGGTAATTCTGACTATTATTCAAAGTCCATTTAGCTTCATGTGTTTGCCGAAACGTATGTGCTTGTAAGGACTATCAGGGTAATTCTGATTCTTATTTAAAGTCCATTTAGCTACATGTGTTTACCGAAACGTATGTGCTTGTAACGACTTTCATTTACATAATATGTGCGGAAAGGGAAATAAAACTTAACGCATTTCTCGACCGAGTTTTTGCAAATTTTTGCCCCACCTTTGTATCTTATACACCTTCCTATAATGAATCAGCATGTTGAAATTTTAGTAACGCCAAATTAGTCACAGAACAGGAACCTGTGGATTGCTTTACTGTCTCAACATGCTAAAAGGTCAGACTGTCTGAGGGCTCCTAGAAATCTCAATAGTCGATTCTTCAAATATTTAGCAAATATACAATCAAAACTTGAATGAAAGTTCCATGATTTCAACGTCACCTACAGGCTTGAGCAATCAAAAAAAAAAATAAAATAAAATAAAAAAAAGAGAGAAACCTTAACGAATTACAATTCAACAAACAATATATAAAAGGTTGCATCTAGTCTTACAATCTTGGTTGATTGAACGGCAAGCCTTCCTGTGTTTTGCAGATTTTGCAACTGTGCTTTTCGTTGGTACACATTATATGATCAGTTCTTGTGTTTGTATTTTTCGATCTCTTCCTGTTTGTGTCCGCGTGTGACAACAAAATTATCTTTTGACGTCGCGATCTTCGTTATATACAGATACCTTTTTCGTTACCAAGACAACGAGCAAGTTTCTCTTTCACAAGGGTTTGCAGGTCGTAAAATTTATTTGAGACAATAATGAGCTGCAAACAAAGTAAATCATGATAAAATAGTGCTATATCAGATATATCTTATGTTTCACTGCACTTTTGTTGGAGTATATAATATATGTTACATAGTTTTGCAAAATTTCAGCATGTATGTTAATCCATTGTCATGTGAAGATCTACTTTTTCATATCATTACAAAACAAAGATGTCAATAGTGTTGTTATTCAATAATCATTTTGGCTTTTGATGCGTTTTTGTACCATAAAGAGAAATAAATATGGCTTCAATATAAAGTATTCGCAAAAATAATACAAATCACCGGATATAAGTTGCAAGTGTACTGAAACAGCGTAGACTTAAAAGTGTAAACGGGAAAGTCAGCCTCATCATCATCTTCCTCATATATTCTGCTCTTTCCGTCATTCCCCACTGTCCACTCTGCTCTCACATCTCGATATATACTACCATTACTTTCGCTTCGAATAACAGCATCAATCTGCAAAATCCTCTGAACACCATCCGTTCAGCAGCTTATCTAAAACTTGGTAAGGTTTAAACGTGCTCTTACCTTTCACCTCTTTTTTCGATTCTTAATGTGCTATCCAGGCACAACCTTATGAACATATGCCTTCCCTGATGTGTAAACCTCATTTGACCCCTCAAAGCGGTAACTCTCTTTATACCTATCTGTCTTGTACGCTCTTTGTCCATTCTTTAATTACCTTAGAATACGCCGTCTTGAAACACTTAACTTCCCCTGCGTCCTGGAAGCATCCCAAAAGCTCAACTTACCCTTTACGAATCTATCCCTCACATTTCAGCCAGCTAAGTTATCTTGGTACTCATGCTGCTCTCACACACACAGTGGCCGCTTAATGTCTATTTCCCCATCACTTAATATGCCTTTCGCAACCATTCAAGGTTTCTCCCTCGTTCATATTGCATCAAATACATAGAGCAACCTGTGCACTGCTCCCTTCTTTCAAGGCGCTCCCACTGTGAATGGTCTATTTAAAGTGTTTGCCGCAGTTAGTCTAGTCGTACCTTTAGTTCCTTTGCCTTTCTGTCTGATTTTGTCCGAATGATATTAAAACATCCCCTTAATTGAAGCTTTTTTGCTGACATCAAACTATTCTTAAGCATCTGCCTCTCAAAATGACCTTCTCATTTCTTCGTTGGACGTCAAACTGTATAGCTATATACTTCCCTCTCTGTTTCTGCTTGACCTTTCACTTTTTCTCATTGTACTCCAGTGTTCATTTGTCCCCAGACTCTAATACTAACCGAGGAATATATCCAATTTCTCTACTGTGTCACCCATAAATACAATGTCCTCTGCAATGTATCGCTGCGCACTGTATCTTATACCTTTGAAATATCCCAATGTACCATATACACCCCTTAAGAATACACTAGGCATTAAAGGTCAGACATCATGGCACTTGACATAGAGTGGGATATGCCATTGATATAAAAATGAACTTGACTGACCTTGAAGTAATTCTGAAGACCAAAATGTAGCAATGAACATATTCCTATGTAAATTTTTACCCAGATATTGAGACATATACTCAAAATGGCCACTTCATTTGAAAACAATCAAGTTTGAGGATTAACATGAAAAAAATGTTTGGCATAAAACCACACATGAACTGATCTAGAAATTATGTGGGGGAAAGGTATTTGTTTCAAATATCAGAATAATTTCGAATGGCCTCATTTGGATTTATCTACACATTGGATGCAGCGAAAAGAGTAGATGATTAAAACATTCACGAGTATTTGTTTAATCTTAGTGAAATTATATCAATTTCATATCAGAGCCTTGTTTTCATTTTTTCAATCCCAGATGGCTACCAACAATGTGTTTATGGGCTAAAAATTGAAAAAAAGACCTTTCTTTCTCCAAAGCATAAGATTTGTGAAAACAATTTAAATACACACACACACACACACACACACACACACACACACACACATATATATATATATATATATGTGTGTGTGTGTACTTTTTTTTTCATCTTTTTATTTTACCTATTTCATATACAGATGTACGCTGCTTACGTCAAAATAGAACAACCTATTGCAAAGTACCGCTGGTACGTTTTTTTTTCTCGTTTTTGTAATAAGTTTCATATATTTTTTGTCAAAATGCTCTGCACTAAATATTACATATAAATATTAACTTAATCTTTAAATTGTTCAAGGTACGCCCAAGAGGTAAGCCGGAACGCCTTGTTAACAAACGTGCGGCGCCATCTGTTGCCGGAATTTTTAAACTCCTATATGAATCAGTTGACCTACCATGTCCACTGTTTGGCATTCCTAATCGATTTGATAGTGATGTTAAAGTTGAACATGGTGTTTACTTGTAGTCCAAGAGTGTTTGTTTGTGTGTGTTTGATGCTTTAAGTTTGGTAGAATAAATGAAACTCTTTGCTTGCAGTAACCTACAAAAACTTCAATTTGGCGGCACTACGGGTAGTAATTGATTAACTGCAACGTTACTGGGAGGTCAGTTAGATGGCTGGCACTGGTAGACCTGTGTAGGCCTTTTTTGCGAAAAGTGGTTCATTGGGCTTATATAATTATTAAAGTTAAATTAAGTCCAGCCCTGATTGAATAGACTTTAAGTGATTCTGTAGATTTAATGAGGGGCGTCGGGTATCATGACTGAAGCGCCTATTGTTATGGTAATGGTATCTGACGGGAATAAATTAAAGTCTGTGATTGATATCTTTATCCCAATATACGTTATCTTTGCTTCTCTCCACTCCTTGGTCATTCCCTTGCATGAAATGCTTTGCTAAGTAAAAAAAAAACATAGTTTCCCACAATATCGTTGGTCTTTTGCAGAGAAACTCATTAAATATGCCATATCTGGCTTTGCAGACTTCCAAACTTTTATGTGATGCTATGTTAATCTGTCCTCTAGCTTTCTTACCTTCTTACGCTATCTCTCGTCCCATGTATCCTGCGTAACATTAGACAAGCCCATTAGTGGTTTTCGTGCCTCCAACTCTCGATTAATAACCTCCTTCAATGTCCCAGTCGTCCTTCCAATATCTCAATTTGCCATTAATTTACTATCCCACATTGAAGCAGTCTATTTATTGAACATCTTTCCTTTCATTGAATGTAAGACAACAAGCATTTACTTGAAACAAATAGAGTGGAGCAAAACCGAACCAATATCCCAAATATATAATGTGTGTGTGTATGTATGTATGTATGTATGTTTGTATGTATGTCTATTTATATACATATATATATATATATATATATATATATATATATATATATATATATATATATATGTATATATATATATATATATATATACATATATATATATATATATACATATATATATATATATATATATATATATATATATATATATATATATATATATACATATATGCCTGTACATGCCTGTACATGCGCAACAAGGTAAATACAACTTAGCATTTGTAACATTTGTTTATTCTAGATGGGAATTGCCAATCCTGAGCTCTATTTTATATCCCCGTGTTGGCGAACCTATAGGCAAACAAAGGTGTATATTGGCCCAAAACCTTGTACTTTTCTGTAGGTAACAAAAGTACAAGCCAGTGTTGTTGTGTACTAAATGTATTGCGCTTGAGGTATGACGGGGTACAGCAAAGAAATCTTGATGCATTCCGGTGGTAACTAAGTGACATCATTGGGAACATACATATTATATATACATTTTGACGACAGTATAATCTAAAATATTTAACATACATTTCCTGGCTTTAATTTTTTTTTTGGGCTTATAGTTATTGTAATGTATTGGCTGCTATACAAGAAAGACTATAGCCACTTTGCTTGAGGTTTCCCAAGTGTTCAGAATCATGATAAGGGAAGGACACAGGGCTGTACTTATGAATAACAAGAAGAGTGGACATTAGACATGTATATCTATCTGATGTTCTAAAGCGCACCATTCCACTAATGCCCGAATCTGCTACTGCGGTTCTATGCTCTCCATCCTTGAATCTTATGGTTCAATGCACATCTCATAGAAATTATTTCAAAAGCACTGAAGCACTCGTTCTTTAATTTCCATTATAATATATCATTCGCTTTGAGCCTTAAATATTTTAACTAGTTTTAAGTAGGTTACTCTTAGAAATAATTTCATAGCATGAAATATATATTCTGTGTATCAATTTGCAACACAAGAGTTCAGTTGCCTACTAAAATTAACACAGACTTTGTGTTCCTTCATAACTTATTAACTCCAAGCAACAGTTGTCATGTTTAACATTTTTCTTAAGCTTAAAATATCAGAAAGACTTGTTTTAACATAGATAATATACCGAAGCTTCAGAGTTGCACTTTTGAAAGACCACAATTCAATTCTATACAATACCCAATATACGAATGAAATAAAAGATGTTTAAATATATGTACTTGTCTTTTTAGTGATGTCTCAAGCCTCAAACAATGTTTTCTGCAAAATGAATTGTGTAATTAATGTTTTACAGCACAGGAAAAAAAATGTAAGTTAAATTAATCTCATTGAACCGTTTGTCATTTTTTAATTTGAAGGTTGAAGAAAATGCTTCTGTTACCATTTCGAATTATTGACTTATTACACACCTTATTTTAAAATGGATTTGATGATCTAGCAACCAAAGTGATTAAATGACCCTACGGCAATAACAAGCAAGCTTGTTAACGCATTTTAGTATATCTAGTTTGTTGTATTGTAGCATACCCACCGTGTTAATGCTTCTCTTGTTTTCCTCTTTTTCCTGGAGGAGGGTAAGATGTAAGTACCAAAGAGAAATTGTTACAAAAAGTTTTCGTTTTATTTACTTTCAATGAATTGTTTTATCCGCTCCTTGAAGCCCCTAATCATCCTTGATCCAAATACTTCACTTGAATTTGGTGAAGTTTTTGCAAATAAAGACAATCTAGTCTAAATGACTAACTGCACTATGTAAATATACATGCTGTGTATACTTCAGCTAAAACTGCCCGACTTAGAGCCATATCATTGGGTGGTTTTTGCCCCCATTTCTCCTTGCTAGTCTCGGTTGCAGGGGTTTGTCCTGACCTGGACTTCAAACAACACACTGGTAAATTCACGTAATTGCCATTATGTAATCAATGAAATAGCACTTTAGTCAATAGATAAGGGGGCTGTGATAGGCTTTATCCAGTTATGTTTCTTTTGAAGCTTAAGCAAAATTGTGGTGATCATGTTAAAGTGCTGTATTGAAATGATACATTGATCACAAAATTGGCTCACAGAAAGGGAACTTTTAGATCTATTTTGTACCATAAAGCAAAGGAAAGAGGACACGGGCCGCTGTTCTATTAATTAAGATATTCAGAGAAAGTGATAAACGAGCTGGCTGAGAGTGTGTGCGCGGTGATCTGTCATACTGTCATCCGATGCAAAATACTCTCGCTTCTGTTGCATATTATCACCTATGTTGTATGCTGTCGCAATTGTACTTGTAAATTGAAGCCAATACATGTACGATAGTATATTACAGAGGTAGCAATGTTTGTAGATTAGAATACACAAGTATGACTCTGCTCCAGTGACAACCAACATCCGGATACACTAAGTTAAAAAGTTTGCAATTTTTTATCACAACATAAATCGTATATTGTGATTATTATATTGAGTCTATTTTGCCAAATGATTTCGCGGAAAGTATGTTCTTATGGCAGGTACCATTTACGTGGAAAGTCTAGAAAAGAAACATAATGTCCCAAATTACCGGACGCAGGACGTTTTACTTGTATAACGTCATACAATGAATCAGCATATTGCTCTCTCTGTGACGACATAATTGGCCACCAGGCAGGATCTATGCATTGGCTTGCAGTCTCACCACTACATCAAATCAGACTGGGAGGGTTCCGAGGAATCTTCATAGTCGACCTTACAAAGTTTTATAGTAACTTTTCAAACTATACCCAGAATAAGAACTAAAATAAAATGATTCGGGGGTTACCTATGGGATGCACGATACACACCACATTTCCAAGACCAAAATACATATAAGTTATCAGGGTAACTGTTTTGGGATGAAATACAAATGTGCTGTAGTATGAATATATGTGACTATGTGTGTATGAAAAATATTATTCATAATTTATAATTTAAATTCTTAGCTATTCATCGGACAGCAGACGAAATTTATGATAAAGATTTATAACAGTCTTTGCAATGCCGATGTTAAAGAAATGAGAAAGTAAAAAAGAAAAAAAAAAACCTTTCCAGGACCACATCTTTTACTTGGCACAACCACAGACAGAGTAATGGGAGCCTTTATACGGGACACGTTACCCCATCCTTTCTTTCAGCCTATCGCTCTCGACTTGGTCTCCCTAAAACCTATCTCATTACATCTGCTTTCCCAAAACTATACCAGGAGGCTCTTTGACAAACTTACCCTTAATCTATTTCCTCACATTTCACAGCTGCATTCCCATAACCCCTGTCAATCAGTTGCTTTTTGCCATAGTTTCAACTGTTTCAGGAACCTACTTGCCCTATCTTTCGCTTGACAATCCTCAAACAGGCTTTGTCTTTCTGTCGTTCTCCTATAAGTCATAATATTTTAAACACCTAATAAGCATTCTATCGATAGTCTCATGTCCGTTCCATATCTTTAAAATTCACACCACTCCCCTCTGTTTATTTCTGCTTTGGGATATTCGTTTTCTCCTGCTTTTACTTGGAATAAAAAACTCGGGTAATTGCCTCTTGCACACCTTCCCTTCACTGGCTTTTATAGTGCTTGGTAAGCTCTCAATGTGCTCTTCTTTTTTGTTCCCGCCCCTTGCAACATACTCCTCAATATGCTTTCCTGCCACAAATTTAACACATGCTTTTTTCTACAGCAAAACCTATAGCAATTCCTTGGTATGCAACAGATGGGTTAACACACTAGTTTTAACCACATGCTATACACACACACACATATATATATATATATATATATTGACCGTAATATCTGATATTCTTCTCACTGCCCAATATTCTAATATGTATATAGATATATATACATATATATATATATATATATATATATATATATATATATATATATATATATATATATATATATATATATATATATATATATATATATATATATATATATATATATATTTACCGTAATATATGATATTCTTCTCACTACCCAAGAGTCTTGACATCATGAAAATATAAGAGTTCAACGTGGAATGGATGGGGAAGAGGGCCTTATGTCAAATTAGCTTTGTTCTCCTTAATGTTTATACTTAATAAAATAAATTAAAGTTATACCTCGCCAAGTACTTTATTTTTGTATGAAAAGTGAAGGAGTTGAATTGTTATTGCACTTTGTGGATAAAATTTGCCCTTGCGATGACGCAATATACACTTTATTCACAATTTGATCCTGCAGAATTGCGTCTCATTTGGTGGCCGCACTTGTAGGGAGCTTCTACACCAACTCTGGTCGTAAACATGATCTCGCAGAAGTGAATGTAACTGTGCTCATAGCCTACTGGATTAAAATGGGGGTACAAACAAGAAAACTGTTTCCAATTGCCCAGTTTGAACTCATCCAACATGGTGAACTGATGTTGGAAGGAGCCAAGGGCTACGGCAAAGCCAGTCTTTGACTGTGCAACTGGGACTGATCGAGTCTGTGTCCACACTGATCATGCAGCAGCTGTAGTGCCATAGAAGATGACCAAAGCTGGTACTTAGCAAATTTAGACAGGTAAGGGATGCTTTTCAAACGTCAGCATGTGAAAATTACTATATGAGTGACTGGTTGATATTTAGGTCTCTAAGTACTGCCAGATTATAGCATGAATAAGAAGGCAGGCCATTTATTCTATCAGTGATTAGCTGCCTTGTGTACAATTGTCTTTTTTATGTAAAAGGGATTCACAGAGGGTTAATCCCTTGTTCCCGATTGTTTTTTCTTTCCTTTTTACCAAAAACAAAAAACAAAACAAAAAAACATATTTAAGCCAAGAACGCAGGCCATCTTCTGTGGTTGCCAATACCGGCCAATTATGCAGTATACTAAGACAGGCAAAACAGTAGCACTTCCTGATGTGCTGCCAATGTGCATTCAAGCCTTGTTATATATAAGTCTCTGAATAGAATAAAACTAAAAGCTTGCAGCACGCAGGCCTATGATTTCAAATTCAACTGAATTAACATTTACACTGTCTTAATGTATAGCGTTCACTGCCGGTATTGCCTATTGGCAACTGCAGAAGATGGCCTGCTATTAACTTCAACCAGTCACTTATATGGGAATTTTCACAAAATGACTTTTGAAAAAGCATGCCTCTTACAATTACCAGTATAAACTTCCCAAGTGCCATTTTTGGTGATCTTCTGTAGCAGCTACGGCAAGGCATGATCAGTGCCTGGCACACCTTCAACACAATTTCCATGGGCAAACTTGACCAGCTTTGTCATACTCTGTGGCTCCTTCCAGTAAGCTGAATTTCTCTGTCCTTCTCTTTCCCTGACCCTCCATATTCTCTCTCATACTCAGTGAGACCATCCTTAAAAAAAGAAACCACTTATTTGAGATCCATATTATTCTCTGTGTCACTTCTGCTGAGGCTTTCTCTACCGATGGCGATATCGTCCATGGTATCACATTAACTCCCATCCATAACGTTATGACCCAGAGCCTACTTGACAGCTGAAAAGGCGCAAACTTTTCAACGTCGGACCTGTCATGGAAAACAAAATTCTTTAGCAAATAACCTTATTTTCCTGTGTGAATATGGCAAATTTTCTTCACAAAAGTGCTGTAACACTCCAAGTCTTTTGCTTTGAATAAAAATAAATCTGTTGGCTTTTCGGACCTTTTAACTCTAATTAAGATGCGTGAAACAGTGTTCATCATCACATATCTCAGTTTTTGTCTCGCAAGTAGAAATTAGCACGCTCTACTCCTTGTAGCAACATAGTTCAGTTCCTCATCTTATATTTTTTTTTTCAATTAGCAGTCTTGAAATTAATCCTGTGCCCAGTTGTTGCAAAATGTTGCACTGACACAAGTACATGCCTTAACATATAAATGTCTAGGTATCCATCCCATAGCACTCTTTCAGGCTAGTTAATTCTTGAAATTGTCTTTAAGTGTTCTTCCGAACGTGCTCACATATAAACGAACACCAACTTCTTCTGGCCTTTGATTTTATGATAGAACGGGGCACTACAGGAACCTAGATTAAGAAATTTGAACCTGGCTTGTCGATTGGATGTTAATGGGATTGATAATATGATAGTTCATGGGGCTTTTGACTACACTATGTAAACAAGTCATTTACGGTGATACATAAACATGTATTTGTTTGACAAAATGGGTCTTCCTTGAGGTATGAGTTTTATGTGTCATTTTAAGTTGTGCCCACATTACAATAAAACGAAAACATGGTTTTCTTCCAGGAATGTTCGTTGACTTTGCTTGTATAAAATGTTTAACAAGGTGTCTGTGTGTTCTCCTCTTGAATTTTGCATTGTACAACATTACAAATTAGGCTGGATAAAGTAAAAAATATATAACAGTGTACATGTATGCCAATATACTTTACAAAATCTGCGACCTAATCAACATTTATCCGGAACAGAAGATTTAGGTCACTCTTAATATCTTTTTTGTTTTTTGTGGTGGATTTTTTTGGATGGTAAAACCATAATGGTGAGGAACATCTGGCTATATGGATATCTGGTGACACTATTTCAGGGAGGTCATAAGCGTTTTAGTTAATATAATAAAAAGTTAAAATCATTTTTTGGCAAAGCTGTCTTTTGAGTCAGTGATCTTATAGCAGGTAACAAGTTTACCAGGAACACCTTATCCCCCTTTTAAAACACTTCATGACGTTTGATAAAATGTTGGTATCACTCCATAATTGATTTTATATATATATATATATATATATATATATATATATATATATATATATATATATATATATATATATATATGTGTGTGTATATATATCTATCTATATATATATATATATATATATATATATATATATATATATATATATATATACATATATACGTATATATGTATATGAATGTAACATTTACAAGAATCAGCCTAATGGAACGCAAGTAATTTTCTTACTGTAATGAGTCAACTCCAACCATATGTACCTGCTTCTCTTCTGTTAGTCTGGGTAGTCCTATAAAGAAAAAAAATACTCCTGCATCCTGGGGCTAACCCAGTCACTACAAATGGTAAGTTAAGGCGATTTATACTTTCTCCCTGTTTTTGTTGGTTTTATATTGATAAATTGATTTTGTATAATTATGCTATTATCCTAGTGTTAACTCTCTTGCAAACATATTACCAATATAAGGAATCGCTTCAGCATTATATATACTGGACAGTGGAAGTGATCAGGCAGGTAAATTCTTTTGGTAGGGGTGAAGCAAATCGTGTTCAAGAAAGGATGTCAGGCAGTCCCTCCTAATGTCAAACTTCGTCATAATTTGTACCCCATTCTCCACTTTCTTCATTTGATTTAGGTCGAAAAGATGGGAGTTAAATTTCTTTTGTTTTTTTAATGCAGCTCAGTTCACAGGTACAAATAATTTTTATTTTGTGGTATCTTCATACACATTCTTCAATTTACCCCTTTGAGTTAATATCGTGAGCATAGTGCCCCAGGGCTTTAGGTGCGTTAACCAACCTTCATGCTGCGGGGACGTAAGACCCGGTAATCTGCTCACCTGAAAGGTGTACAGGCGACCAGTTTAACTTCCTTCTGCCAAAACTGGTGTATCTGCAAGCCACTTTTCAGAGAGTAACTTCAATTACATAAACTGAGTCAGAAGCAAGATCTTTTGAAAGAAGAGAATTGTATTTGCATGCAATCTCTGATCGTTAAAAATTATATAAAGCAAGAGAATAATGGTGATACTGTTTACTGCTGACTGCAGTCTGTTACTTTTGCATACGCAGATGTTACTGCCGTGTATGCTACTTTTAGTGCTTTCCCAAATTTTATCAAAGGATGAATTTGCAAGATATAAACCAATATCTCTCTTAGACCTTCGTGTTCTCTTTAAGCAACAACTTAGTACCTCCGCCCCTTTCAAAACTCCTAGAGGTATATAAATTTTCCAGTAATTTTTATGGTAATGATAGACCTAGGATCAACCACTGCCGAAATATAAGCCGATATGTCAGTTTGAACTTTCAAGTCACATTAAAAACACCCAAAGAATCTCATCAGTTCTTTCCTATTGGTGTTTAATAGGAACAGTTACTGAATCCACTAGTTCCAAAATATAAGGTAATGTGAGAGATTTGCTAGATATATATCCTAGTGTTGTATAGTTTAGTACTGCAATATCCCAACAACACACCGCTATTTTCTCAGAAAAAAAGTAAATTCCCAGCTCGACTAGGAAGCTATAGTAAGAAGTACTCCACCAAGCGTTGTGCAAAACATCAAAGTGAAAAATACGATAAATTTATGTGGACCTGCATGGGATTCGAACCCACTACCTTCGGAACACTCGCCTAGCCAAATGTAAAGTCCAACACGCTGACCTCTAGGCCATCGGGACTACCCCTAAAATGTTGACCAAGGACCCAGGGTGATGTTATAGCAGGTGTGGCTTGTACATTGACATGGTAGGGCACTTCCACAGACCGACAATTTATGAAATACACCTCTAATATAATTTCGAAGTCGGAGCAATGGCCCACAGCACTTCGACACCAATAGAGTATTATCAAGTGAAAAAAAGCAATTCGCCAGGTAGGTCCTGAGATCTATTTTTGAACAAATAAATAAAGAAAGAACAAAAAAGAATAAATGAAGAATTAAAGAAAGAAATAAATAAATAAATAAATCAATCAATAAATAAATAAATAAATAAATGCACAAACAAACATATAAATAAATTAATAAATAAATAAATAAATAAATAAATAAATAAATAAATAAATAAATAAATAAATAAATAAATAAATGAATAAATAAATAAACAATTAAATGAAAGCAGTTAGGCAGGTAGGTCATGATATCTATTTTTGAACAAAATATATAAAGTTAAAAAGAATGAATAAACATATAAATAAACACATGTGTGTGTATGTGTGTTTGCATCCACATGGAGGAAGGCAAAGGTAGCTTCATCAGAATGGGCGTACTTGGCCTTTAGTCATTCATGTCATATATACAAGAGTATAGATATGAAAATGTGACATACATCATGAAAACACGTGGCATAATCATCATGGATGTGATTAATATAAACAGTGGAGACATACGTGCCAGATCACGTGAAGGATTTAATTGAAAGATCATCTGTGGGACTCTCTGCAGAGGAAAGCAAAGCAGTTGCGAAATTACTTTTTGAGTTTTAGATATGGCTGCCGCGTACTGGCAAATTCCTCTAGCAGAGCAGGATCAAGCTAAAACCGCATTTTTTTTTCCAAACACGGGTTATTTAATTTACAAGAATGCCATTTTGTTTATGTAGGGCATCTCAAACTCTACAAAGAGCAATGATATTAGTCCTTAGAGGCCTAATGTGGAAGCCCATTTTGGCCTAGCAAGATGAAGTGATAATTCTAGGGTAAGATTTTATGGATCATTTGGCAAACCAGCCTGAAGTTTTCTCCCAGTTCGAGTCAATTTGAAGTTGAAAGCCAAAAAATGTTTCTTATTTCGACATGAAATGAACTTCCTTGGGAAAAGTAGTTTCAGGGGAACGTCTCAGTAAACCCTGACAAAATCAAAGCGGTTAGAAAGTGACCTGTTCCAAACTCAGTAAAGAAGATTGAATCTTTTTCTATAATATGTATATTAGCATAGAAAACATTTACAGAATCTAGCTGAAGAAGCAGCTTGTCTGTATCAACTGACAGGCCCTAAAGCATAGTTTGCTTTGACAAAAAGGCAGCAAAATGCGTGTGAAAAGTTGAACACAGCTCTTATAAGTGCCCTGCTTCTAACTCTTCCTGCAAAAGATGGCAGTGCAGTCTGGACTCTTACTGGGCATATACGTTTATTGGAGCAGAACTAAGCCAGGTCCAAAATGGAGTTATAAGGACAATAGCTAATAGTAGCGTTATGCTAACCCCAGCACAGCGAAAGTATTGCACCACCAGAAATTAGTTATTAGGAGTGGTTAGGTTCACCAGGCAATTCCATCTTTATCTTCTTGGCAATATATTCATTGTAAGGAGTGATCACAATAATCTTGCTTGGCTTATGGGTTTCAAGGATACTGTACTTGTGGAAGTTTTTGTGCTCAACTTAATTTGAGGCAGGAGTCTGAGAAGTTTGTAAAGAGTTGTCAGGTATGTAGCAAAAATAAAAAAACACGGCAGTGGCGAAAAGCATGACTTAGCAGCTTGCATGCTGGAGTCCTTTAGAAAGAGTGCATACTAGGTCCCTGTGTGAAAATGTCATCAGGAAATGTGTATGTCCTCATGATAGTGGACCAATTCACTAAATGGTCAGAATGTCTTCTTCACCCTGATCAATCTGTTGAAACAGTTTCACAGAGATTTGTGCATGAGTTTTTATCCAGATTAGGTGACCTGTTACAAATTTACGCAGATCAAGGCTGAAATCTTCAAGCAAATATATTTCATGCTGTCTGTGACTTGCTAGCAATTTCAAAAAAAAAAAAAAAGAAAAAAAAACTTGCCCCTGTCAGCCACATTCTAACGGACAGGTCAAACACTATAACCTACCCTATTGGCTTGCATCAGATGTTCATTAAGAGAGCCGAAAGGCACTGGGACAATGATATTCTATTGCTAGCAGGCACCATTCATTGCATAGAAAACAAGCAAACTGGCATCTCTGCTAACCAAATAATGCTGGGAAGAGAGGTGGTTAAACCCATAGATATTTTATTGGGAAGAACTCAAGAGTTTGAGGCAGTACACATTCCTCAAAACAGATGAAACAAAAATTGGACAAGGCACATGTGTTGGCTAGAAAAAAACCCTTTTCTCCAGAGTATCATAAAACATTAAGGTTGCAGAGCGTGCATATAGTGTAGGAGATCTAGCATACCTGTTACACTCTGCAACAAAAGTGGGTCAAAGTACAAACTTACTTCAATTTTGAAAGCCCTTAATTGGTCACAGAAATCTTGCTGCCAGTGCTGTATTGACTAAATGGGACAAAGACATAGTCAGTACTTCATCATGATAGGCTCAAGCTGTGCAATGATAGGACCATCCCAATATGGATGCGCAGGATAAGACATCAGTTTTAAGACCTTGACAGTGCAATAGCATATGATGAACAAGAACAGGAGAACGAGCATAATCTGTAAGAGGGAATTGCTTAGTTTGCTCAGGGTTAAGTAAATGGAACAAAAAGTATTATGGTATATTATGTTCCCAGCTCTTCAATATGCCACTGGCAACCAGGTCATAAAGAACATGAAGACATGATTTGAAGACAATTCTAACGGGATGTGTTGGATAAAGAGTTACCAAAATGTATCAAATGCACATAAAACTTCAAGTGCCTATTGTGGACGTAAATTGACTTTGTAGTTTTACAGAGGGTGCTCTTTCAGATTTTCTACTGTAAAAAGAATAAGGTTATTTAGGAAAAATCAAAAAAGCCCTAAAAGTTGTCTTATTGAAGAGATTTATTAATCACCCAAGGTACATCTTATGAAAATATGGAGATCATTTAAATCTTTTTTTTTTCCCGCAGGAAACAATATTTGCATTCATTTGTAATGGAACTACAGACTACTGCGGGAATTTGTAATAACAAAATCCATAGAAATATGTAGAAATTTGTAATGCTGCGGCTATTTGTGATAGGCGGAGGCAAACTGTAGCATTGTTGTACACTTTTTAACAATGTCTGGCAGCAAAATGTCAAAAGATAAGAATGGAACAAAACACAACAATTGTACAATGATATAGTTGAGTACAATTTTATCTAAACTCTATTTAGAGAAAAAGCTTTCCTTGAAAATTTGATAATATATTTCCTGTAAGACTAAAAACAAAAATTTGACCTGTGGCGAAACAAATTTCATTTTGCTCATTTATGTTACAGAGAGAAAAACGCTATTGCTGTAGCCACCCCGTTTGCTTAAGACTCTAAAAGCAGACTGCCTCTAACTTTCGACTGTAGAAATGCATGACAGTGAATTGGATTCAGTATGTTTTATTAAACCGACAATTGGTACAAAAAGGCTGTAACATTTGTTCACCATTTTGCAGTTTCAAGAGGAGAAAATTGGGCAAACCCAAGACTTATTTAATTTCACAAAGACGTTTCACTAAGAGGGCTTACATTGTTTTAAGAACTAAAATTTGTATTCCAAACAAAGCTGCACATTTGCATCCAATCTGTTGAATATTTTAAAGTTGCAGCCAGCTTCAAATAGATTAAGCGCATGTAAAGGTTATATTTGTCCGAAGGCATTTCGTTTCACCTGAAGAAAGTATACTCACTTTTTCTTATTACATACAATGAACTCCAAGGAAATTTATTTACAGACCAGATCAGGATGGATCAGACACCCATGTATTAGGTCATACAGCATCATTCACTGTCACTGATTGGAAGTACTGCATTTATTAATTTTGACTTCACAAACTCCCGAAGAAAATGTGCTAGTTCCAAGTTGAACAGTCGAAAACATATCTCAAGAATAATTACTTGACTACTAGAGAACGCTGTTTTCAAATGCTCTCACAAAATTGTCGTTTTGGGTGGACGCATTTGTCCTAATAATCATACTGGTATAGATGTGATTATGTCATATACCAATATCAACAAGAAAGTTTGCTTGCTGGTAATTCATTGAATAGTAATTTATTTAAAATGCTTTCTACATGTTTAAATAGTCATAATGAAGGTTAAAAAAACACGCTTTAACTTACAGCAATCACAATTTTTGGAAACCTGTAATATCAAATGTTATCATAAAAATATCTCATATTGAAACTGCCGCGAGTAATACGACCCGCAGGGTCCACTTCAGCAGTGCCATAACCAGACTTTTCTAAATTGTAAACCTTTATTTCTTTTTGTATTTCTATCTGTCTTTTATATGCACTGAAGATTATTGTAAATCAACTCTCTAATGCGTTTTATCAAAACTATTTGCTGGACCCTTAAACATTTTACAAGCAACCAGGGCACAAGAGACACTGGCCAGATTACTACAGTATATTACAGAACGGCCAAAATGTGCTTCAAATTCTTCACTCTATTTAGGACACCTTCTGTTATAATGTAAAAGAAAAAAAAAAATACTGGCCGGCCCCTACTTTCGATACCCCGGGTAGGGAAATATTTTTGTTTGTGGGTGGGTTCATCACTTCATCACTGCCTTTGGTCAATTTCCTTTTTATACAGGAAAAGATTACTGTGGAATACATTTTCACAGGTGCGCCTTTTTTTCATATATCAATATATCAATATATCAAAATACAAAAATTCTTACAAAAAAAAAGCTTGTTCATATAAATGACTTCATGGGAGTTTTGTCCACAGTATCCAATTGACACATACTTCTGCTCAATGTGTTCAATTTAATCACATTTTCAACTAGCCTGCTTATTTACACTTGTCTTTAAAATCTTATTGGAAATTGTATAAAATATCAATATTACATTTTATTGCAATTATTACTCACACTGCAACAGTATTATATATTTCTGCAAATTTCAGCCCATTTCTTGTTACAAACAGAGTTTTAGTAAGAAACCCCCACAATATTAAAAATTGCTGCAAAACAACAGTTTAAGATTTTAGAATTTTTGCGAGTAATTCCTGCAAGAGTAAAGTCACGAGCACGTAAAGATACACGAATTCCAAATAGCTCATACAGTTGAAAAGATTCATGTCCATAAACATCAAAAACATCGAATGAAATAATTATGGGGAAAACAAATGCACATATGAAACAAAAATCGTGACGTGGTTTTGTGGTTACATCTGCCCAAAGTACTTGAACTTGCAATGTGATGATTGCGTCTTTGGCCTTCGCACTTATATAATCATGTATGTGTGTTCGTATTACAATTCTGAGTGTGAGATTCTATTTGTAACACACATGGGGATACCAACCATCGCCTTCCGATGAGCATATGGATATTATGTCTGTGTTGAGTCTTTCATTGGTGCGATCTAGTTTCTGCAGTGTCACACAAACCTTAACCTTAACGTCCATGTGTGTTAATTCTATTTTAAGTGCTGAAGTTCAGTCATTCTACAAAGTTTTCAATTACTTTAATGATATTGCATTACACACAAACACATATACATAAGCAGATGTGACTGAGATCCATGCAATGTGATATGGCACACGCAATGCTGCAAATTACAGCAACCCCAGCTTATATCGCCTCAAGTGGTGACCTTAGTCCGTTACCAATTTCCCAGATGGCTGACGGCAACAGGGTTCAATATTTTTCGCTATTTAAAACACGCAGTAAATAATACAAAGTTTTGTAAACAGATTTTCGATGAAAAGTGTTCTAGATTTGACCAAAGACGAAATAGATACAATTTTATAAAGAAATAAAAGGGATACTGGATATTGTAGGCATGGATCGGGTGATGAAAAGAGGAAACAGTGATTGACTCTCTTTATATTTGAAAGTAAGAAGCGATGTCTTGCATTATGGTTTTTTGGGGGGGGGTGTTTTGTTTTGTTTTTTTGATGTTTTTTTGTGCTTTGTTTTTTTTTTTTTGTTTTTTTTTTTTTGTTTTTTTTTTTTTTTTGTTTAGATAAATAAACACTTAAAAGACTTCAAATACATGTAGTTCTTTTAAGAATGGAACTGAAATGTATACAGTAAAACCTGTCCTTGTGGACACTTGTCTACTGTGGACACCTGCTTAATGCGGAAAGTTTTGGCCAGAAACGAATATTTTTAAGTCATTTTCGTATTGGTGATACCTGTCTACAGTGGACACCTGTCTATTGTGTATTGCGGACACTTTTTGGGGTACCAAATGCAAAAACAACCTGTCTTTTGCGGACACAACATATCAATGCATTTTTTGCAACTTGTTATGTTCCAAGCTGTGATGCCTGAACAATGCCGTGCATGTTAAGCTGGAATCAAAGACTAATTAATCCATTGTTCAATGGCCTGTAACACATAATAAGCTTTCTCAGCCAAGCAGTTAGGCTGCAATTCCTCAACGAACATGTCAGGTGTCTCTGAGCACTGGTGCTCCTGTTAAGTGATGTTGCTCACACTTTCCCTATCAAACAATTAAGCTCCATAGATCAGACATTAAGCCTAAAACAAAGGATCCCCTGAGACTCATGTGAAGTTATTCACAATTTGTAACAATGGCACATACAGTTATACTGTACTCAAAGCATATGATATCCCTGAGGTATGTTTGTTGTTCGTTTCTTTTCTGTTAGTAAAAGAAATTACGCAAACTTTCTTTAGCCCGGTAAGCCCATACATACACAGTTTTTCCCTTAAAAGATAAAAACTGTAAAATCCCAAGCTAAGATGAGTTTGAGTAAAGTGTCAGGGGCATAATGTACAAAAACTAAAAGCAAATGCTGTAGATTGGTACACATGTGCATATTTTATGACAGTCTATACAAGTTTATCCCCTTTGATACAAATGTACTCTAAGATCCCAAAAGTTCAGCCCCTGCCTATTGTGGACACCTGTCTATTGTGGACACTTTTGCCAGAACCACAGGTGTCCGGAATAGACAGGTTCTACTGTATGTTCAATTTTCGGGACTTTTGAGGGGTGGATTTGTGTTTGTGTCTTTTTGCCCAGAACCGCTTCCCAGTAATCATTACCCTATTCCGCAGCCCGAACTCTTTACTCTCAAAAAGCTAACCTGTCCCTGTTTAATCTATATACATATGTAAGTACTTTTGTCCATATAAATTGAGAGCACGCACCGGCCCTTTAGATTTATCTGCAGACCGTCAACGCTGAATTTTCCGCGATGGTAAATGCGGTGTATGTGGCAATGGAACAGAAGATATTTCTCGTGTCTTCTTTATATGTACCGTATATGACGATCTTAGAAAAAGACTGTTTTGGAAAATAGAAAAAAAAATAATTTCTTCCCTGTTTGGCAGAGTTTTATGGCTTCTTCAATACAAAACAAAATATGTTTATGATAGGAGACGTTACCCAATACCAAGGTAATGTACAATTTTCGATGATGAGGGTTGCCAGTTCCTCACAAATACCCTTGACCAACATGGCTGGCTGATCAAAGGCCTGTAGTTAATATATTTGTGCCCGCTTGTTTAGCGGGAACCCTCTCCCTCTGCATGTTAAATATGCTAATTCCGTCCGTTGTCTTGAACATTGTGTTTTCACTGTGAAACGTAGCTTATATATATATATATATATATATATATATATATATATATATATATATATATATATATATATATATATATATATATATATACATATATATATATATCAGACGATGTAAGTGTGTATGACATTACATCCTTATGCATAGATTTGTGATGTATTTTACGCCTTTATTGAACCAAGTATGTGTACGTAATGATCATGTGCGGGTTTAGGAGGCAAATTCAATAAGTTCTGCATCAAAGCTGCGTTTTATAGCCACATTCATATCAAAATCTGTCTCTCAGATGGCCTCAAATGCAATGAAGTTCTGTCTTATCGCTCCCACATTTGTGGGGGGTAAATACATGTACATTGGTGCCACTCTACCCCACCCCCAACCCCCAACCCCGACTGTACCACATAAAATGTATAATTGCGGTGAATGGGGGCATGTCTCACATGCCCTGTGAGGTGCACCGTCAGGTGCTAGGAACACCCACCCACGAGGTAGCAGCTATACAGTAGCTACGACAAATTGGAATCTAAGCCATTCTCCCATTGTTAATTTTGTTTCTGACAGATCCCAGTATAAAGGCTGAGCCAAGTATCGAGAACACAGCAGTATGTAAATGTATCTATCGACTCTCCCGTAGAGACTGGGATTAACACCTCAAGTTCTTTTCAGGATTCCACTGGTTGTTGAAAATGAGGGATTTTGCGGAAAATCGAATATTCCCTAAGTTTCAACGAACCTTTTTATATTAGTTTCTATGTTGCACACTGTTGGGGTTTATGCCTTTGTGTTTAAAAAAGGGAGCTCATACCTTCTGGGATGCCTGACTAGCTATTTATTGCAGGTCATATGTGTGTAAAAATCGTCACCTGTAACATTGGAAACTATTTCTGCAAACTGACTGGAAGTACCCACACAGCTTTGTCATAGAAGCTAGGCCCCATACACCACCGGAAAGTCCAGAAGACATGAGAAAGTGTGTATTCTATAATCCAGGCACCTAAGCATCGAATATAAGAAACATGTAATAAGTCGTAAAACACTTGCTGAGTTGATGAATCATTCATTTATAAAGCTGCAAAACCTTACTGAGACTCGCAATAGAAGGAAAACGTTGGTTTATGTTGTCAAAATTGCTAATGATAGAGCTGGACAATGGCCCATTAAAGAAATTTATCACTGGAGGAAAAACACTCTGCCTTTTGAGCGATAGTCCCTTTCAAAAAATACATACGGCATCCATACATGTTATGTATCATTTTATGGCGTGTACATGTATGTGTGTCTTTTGTGGGTTTTTTTTGTGTAGGTGTGTGTAAATGTGTATCATGCATGTTTAGACTACCTGTGAGAAAGTGCGTGTCAGTAATTTATTTTAAGATGTATTTATGCCATACTATGTGTGATACGAGGCTGTACATAGTGACAGGAAAGTCTTTTCACTGCAAGCTAATTTCACTTCATGAATAAACCCAAAGGGGCAGGTGACAAGTTATCAGAAGAAATGTGGAAAAATGTCCACAAGTTGAAGCATCCTGCGATTAAGCACTGTGGCTGCCCTTTGACCAAGGCATCAGCTAGTTGACAAAGGCAACGACCAGGTACCAAACAACACACAAAGACAGGGCAATAATTGCTGAATCATGCCTGTTTTCCATCATTTGTCTATACATTCTTGTTAGCCTTTGGCAATTCGGCTTAGAAGTCACAGTGTTAATTCTGACAATGCTAAGCCACACAACGTTCCAACCTCGTGGATGATTTTTACAAAGGTGAAAAACGTTAATGTGGAACACTTTCATTAGAATATATATATATATATATATATATATATATATATATATATATATATATATATATATATATATATATATATATATATATATATATATATATATACTCCTGCCACTGTGGATAAATCAGCCAGTCAAGAGATATCCCTACAGATTAGTTGACTATAGCACATATTTGTTTCAATTAGCAAATGTTTCCATGATTTTTTTCCCTTGATCTCTTCTTTGAGAGTGGAGTGTGGCTGGATCGATGTAAATGATCTGTTATTTTCTGTGCATTGATTATTTACTTACGTTTTTTAAGATTATATTTGTGTCTTACATCTTAATGGTGCTCTGTGTCCTTCACGCCATGTGCCCTGGATAATATTTGTCCCACGCACAATCTAACTGCTGGCTTTACGAGTATGCCCAGTAGTGCCATGCACACCCTTAAAACTTTTGCTGTTGCTGTAGCTGTGATTTCAGTCTTTATCGTACGTCTATGAAATTCAAACCTACCCTCAATATGCACTAATGTACGATAAATTATAATCCATAAAACAGAATTTTTGGTGCTTAGAGGTGTGCTATCCAGGTCAACAGAGGTTATTATTTGGATGAAACACCCAGAAACAAAGGGAATCAATTAAGCAAGCATATATTGGGTTGATGCGTGTCACTGGGGTGCGTCTAAGCGTCAATTGTAATGGTGTTACACTCATGTTAATGGAATTCCCAGTCCAGCGAACGAATTACATGGCATGCCTCTGGAGTGTAAGAAACTTATGATATTCTTTGAGAAATGTTTCTTTGGTCAGGGTTATAAATGATTACTTGCTGTCAAAGTACTTGCCTACTTAACGATTATCTTACTTTGAGGGGCGAACAAAGCCTGTGACTAACCACAAGCACCCTGATCTTTAGAGGATCGAAGTAGCCTTTCCTTCAATTATGCGTTTTCACACAGGGCGTCTTGCCAATATAAGCTTCTTCTGGCTATTTATGATCTCGAGATATCGGGAAGATTCAGTTTATAGCAGAACTGGTTGAAAAGTATTTGCCCATATTTGTACTAACTAGGACAGACGGTGTCGTATTGTACACAATCAAGAATCACTGAATCCATTGTAACGTGGCCCTGTGTTAAACGCAGTTTTAGAACGCACAACTGCCTATTTTCTATTTAAATTTTCTATTCTTTTTGGGGGGGGGTGTTGTTTTGTTTTGTTTTGTTTTGTTTTCGGTTTGTTTTTCTTTTTTAATGTTAGAGTTGCAGTCTGTTATAACTTTGTGCTCATTGGCTGGAGCAAGGCCATGCCTTTTACTTCCGCCTCAAGTCCGACCATGGTTGCTGCTCATTGATCCGCAACAGGTCAGGTTACCACAGAAGAAAAGAAGGAAAAATAAAAAAACAGGATGCACAACTAGTAATTTGGCCAGAAGTGAAAGAACATCAGAGCATTTAACAGTAATTAGCTAGATGGATAATCAGCGCAGTGAACACTCTGCTTTAAACCTGTTTAACATATTCGCCATCTTATAATATAGCAGACAGAAAATTGAGGAGTCTGCAGCATCTCAACTACATCGCAAAATGTTCCCGATAATCAACATTTTCTGAACTGACTTATCGACAATTAACAACTTATTTATACTATTTCTGTTTATACTTAATTTATACATTCCCCTTCTTTTATCATTAAAAAAAACTGTAAATAAATGATGAATTTTATTCTATATTCCCGAATTGTGCTCTTTAGAAACGCTGGTGTATTTTGCGCTCTATTCATTGTTAACGTTGATTTGTGTGGCACAAAATAACATCAAAACATTCTAAGAAAGAGTTGCTGCCTTATTTTGTCCTGAAAATGTTTTAATGTCCCATCTTGCATTTTAAACTACAAATGTCCACAAGCCGTGATTACTCGACCACAACTTGCCTGTTTACCTGTCACAGATTTCTGACACTGGCCAGAACACAACAGTTTAGGTAGGTGTTATCCAGGAAATCGCCACGAGAGGCAAACCTGATTGACCTAAATTTCCTCCTTAAAATTTAACGCAGCCCATTTCTTTTCCTCAGTGGAATCACATTCTTTCTAAATACGGGGGAATGGCAGCTACTGAGAAACAAGTGTAAATTCTCGGCTGATGCTGAACTTCAAAGAGATAATATCTGAGAAGATATAGGTGTATAAGGCCGCAAATTTGAAATAAACACTTGCTGCCATTGTAGATCTATCTTCGACCTTTCATGAAGAAATATCAAGGTTTGCCAAAAGATGGAACATAACTTGAAAGATTTGGTCTTCAGGCATTTTCCACTAATTTCACTCCGATGTACAATTTCCTAGAACAATGAAAAAACCAGCGGTCTAAAGTGCAGTGACAAGCACTGGCTTTCTATGAGAGTGCTAGCGCTACTCTGTGTTTTAAAGATCATAAGCAAGGTGCAAACCATTACCTAAAATCATTCATGGTTAGATGTACCTAAATTCGTAAACCAATATGCTGAAACACCTACGGGTTATGATATGTTCCCAGTTACGCTTTACAAGCTACAAAAGGGTAGCCTGTTGTCAACCTTTGCAGAAAACATACTCTAACTGCAATATGTTGTGTTCTAATATCAAGCACTCACTTACGCCAGATTTCGAGGAACTTCGATAGAAGGGGATTATCTCTCTCTCTCTCTCTCTCTCTCTCTCTCTCTCTCTCTCTCTCTCTCTCTCTTTCTCTCTCTCTCTTTCTTTCTCTCTCTCTCTCTCTCTCTCTCTCTCTCTCTCTCTCTCTCTCACTCCCCCTCTAACAGACATCCTCTGTCTATGTGGCCAAATTGATATTGTAACAACCACCTCATGTACAACTCCAAGCGGAATCAACAGGATAAATAATCCGGATTTATCAATATCAAGGCAGAGCGGGAATGACCAAGATGCACATAACACACAAGCCAGTGATACACTTTCTCACGTTTCGGTCAGCACATGATCAATTCAAAAGAAGTACTGGAGTAGCAGTATGAATAGTGTGGACATAAAGTTGTCTCCTTATTAGCTCATTGAAAAACTATTTCAGTGTGAAAAGCTGTTCTATGTTGTTATTATTTAGTCTTGTGGTAGTTTTGTACGTTACAGCTCTTTGGAAAATATCTTGCTTGCTGGCAAATGATTAGAGAACAGTCTCCCTTCTGAGGCCTGTGTGCAAAATGACAATCACCCTATTTTTTCATTTGTTTTTCTATCGAGAGTAGTTCATACATTTCCAGAGGTGATTTGTGTGCATGTCATGGCAAGGTAACCCATGTTCTCAGTTGGTTTAAAACCAACGAAGGCATGGTGACACCTACCGCGTATGGTACATGCCCACAAACCAATATGATGACTAAGAAAATCTACGGCACTGGCAAAGTGCACGTTACGCATCTTCACGTGTAAACGCAACAGAGAAAGGAAATATGGAAGTGTTTTAATCACTGTGCCTGGCGTTAGATGGCACTTCAATCACAACGTCAGCGAGAAAACTACATTCTTGCTGCTACTGTGCTGCCTTTTTACCTCTGTTAAGTGCAATTCCTTTCATGTGTGTATCTAAGCCGCTAATGTAAAAGCCATATTGGATTTGTAATGTTTCCCTCATTTGGATCCACAAAATCTGTTTATCTTATTTCATTTAATTTTACTTTTACCTATTTTAGTTTTTCCCGAGTTTGGAGGCTCCCGGGACCATGTTTTCAACACAATGATTTTTTTTCTTTGTCCATTCTGCCAAGTGCTTGCAATTATTAACACAAAACCTCAGACAAGGCATAGAAAACAGCTCCCTTGATCCACTGTCCAGCAAGTGAAAGTTCTGTTTGTGAATCTGTTTTCTCAGACTCATCATGCTAAAAACAAGGGGTTTTGGTGTCAAAGAGGATCAAGGAGCTAATATTTGAGATGTATACGCCCTATTTTTTCAGGCAGCAAAGCTTTGGAATGTAGCTCAACTATAGAGATATACAACGTAGTTTTAGATAATATACATCCATTATGCTGTTGGAAATATACTGCGTGGCGATTTCGCAACCGGCAATTTTATAACAACTTAGTGCAGCTAACAACATCTTAAGCTCACTGTTTTAGTTAACTAATCTTTTTTCTCTTTAATTCAATGACTGCGCTTTCATCCAGCGATGCTGCCCAATTGTAATTGTCAATGGCTAGAGGAGCCGCGTATGTTATACACCTGACATTCTATATTTTAGTGCATGCTACTGCAAAAGGTACACACATATTTTGACACTTGGATGGGCACAAATATCAGCCAATAAAAAACACAACTTGTTCTTGACCATTTACGTTTATCGACTGTTTGGGCTGAGAGTATGGGCATGTTATTTTATCATCACATTGTTCATGAGGCGTCGTGACCCTGTGTGAAGACCCAGATCCCAGAATGAAATGTTTGTTCTTTAACCAAGCAAATAGTGTACTGATCACTTGTCATATATGTATATGTATATATATGCAGTAGAACTTGCCTATGAGCCTACCTATGCTAAGGGACCCGCTTGTGCTAAAGGCCCAGTCTCAACATTCCCATTAGCATATTTTAGTTTAGCTTTAGCTGCCTAAAGGGACCACCTATCAGAAAACACCATTTTCCACAGGTCGTGTGGGTGGTCCTTTCAGACAGATTGCATTGTATATATATATATATATATATATATATATATATATATATATATATATATATATATATATATATATATATATATATATATATATATATATATATATATATATATATATATATATATATATATATACAACATAGGTGGGGTTTACAGTGAATCTTCCATGTTACTTGGTTTAAACATATTTTATTAAGCAATTAGGAAACAGGGCGGTGCCCTATATTAATCCTTCTTGCACACATAAGAGAGTAATTAGAGAAGACGATTGACAACACTTAGGACTGATGCAAAGAAAAACGCTACAGTAACTATGACAGATAGGGTGGCAAGCCACACGACTGGAAGAATAACACAGCACGATACGTGTTCACAGATAGAGAGAGGGTGGTTGGAGTTGGTCCTCTAATGATGTAACCATGTACTTGCATATAACATTAAATAAATATCACATATATAATCAGATGTCAAATCTAGCTGTTTTAATAATAATATATGTATGAACAGCTTTAAAAATATCTTCATTTTCTTTGAAAGTACAGTTTTAGACCCAAATAAAAGTGTTTCGACAGTGAAAGATGCGAGAGGCAAGACAGAATTTTGAAGTTCGTCACGATGAATTTTATATTTCATACACTCACAAAAATAATGAAACGCGTCCTCTTTCGCCGTGCCACAGGCACACCCCGGAGAGTCCACAACACCGTTATTGAACAAAATCTGACCGAAATATACTACATTTCATTCGCAAGCGTGCGTGAAGGACTGTCACTCTCCTCTCCCCCAAATAATACAATTTATTACATTTCTTTGTGTTCTTATTGAGCCTGGATTTGAACTCATCAACATTTTCAGAATTTCGTACATGAATAGGTAGACTGTTCCAAAGTTTGACTGTGGACGGGAAGAAGGATACATCAAAGAGATTGGTTCGAGTGCGTACTGAAGAAAAAAAACCGATTTGATCGCACTTCATAACAATTTCTACCATGAACATAGTTCGGGAGTAGATTTTGTAAATAAAAGGGAGCCAATCCATGCACAATTTTGTAAAATAAAATTAATTTACTTTTGGTTCGACGTTCCAATAATTTTTCTAAATCTGCCTCTTCATAAATTAGTTGGTAATTGGTACCTCTAGTTGCACCTGCTATAACTCGTGCTGCTGCTAGCTGCACATTCTCTAATCGTTCAGATTCCGATGATGTACATCCATCCCAGACAGCAGATCCATATTCAAGAATTGGGCAAAAAAAGAGAGATACAAGATTTCTAGGGATTTTCTACTGAGACGCATTTGTAAATGTTTCAAAATATGAACTATTTTCATACGTTTATTCATAATTTCGTTTATGTGACTGGACCATGTCAGATCTGATCGTAATATGAGTCCAAGATGTTTGTGTTCAGTTTCGTTTTGCAAAGTTTGATCCATGAATACAAGATCTGGGTGTGTTCTAGATATTCTGTTTCTCGAAATGATCATAGATTTTGTCTTTGATGGATTGAATACAACCAGCCACTGTTAAGCCCAAGTCTCGATTTCCTGCAGATCAGAGTTATGAGAAGCCGCTGGTGCAGCAGGCTCATTTACAGTTATAAATAAAGTGGTATCATCTGCAAATAATCGTATGGGTGATCGTACTACATTTACAATATCATTTATGAAAAATAAAAACAATAAAGGACCCAAAACAGAGCCCTGGGGGACACCTGCCTTGACTCGGCACCAAGAAGTGCCACCCTGGATAACAACTCTTTGAAGACGGTTACGTAGGTAGTCGTTAAACCACATTAATAATGGCCCAGTGATCCCAGCCTTTTCCAATTTATGTAACAGCCCAGGATGATACACTCTGTCAAAAGCTTTGGAGATGTCGCAGAATACTATTCTGTCCTCTTTTTGCAAATCAACAGCTTGGCACAAATGATTATATAAGAATAACAATTGGTTTACAGTATTGTCACCCGGTGTGAAACCGGACTGACAGTCGGAAATCGCCTGTTTGTCACGGAAGAAGTTAAAAACATGTTTGAAAATGACTCGTTCAAAGACTTTGGAAACACAGCTTAAAAGGAAGATAGGTCTGTAATTGCTACAGTCATTGGGAGATCCTTTTTTCAAAATCGGAACAACGTTGGCCTTTTTCCACTCACTGGGAAAGGATCTTTTTGACAGTGAGTTGTTGAAAATTCTAGTAAGCGGCTCGGAAATTGCAGCAGCAGCTTCCTGAAGAAGACGTGAACTGATTCCATCTGGCCCATTGGCCTCTGTAGTATCTAGGGATTTTAGAATGAAAAATACTTCGTTACTTCTGACTGAAATAAAACTTAGAAAATCAGTGGGAGGTTGAAACCCCTGGGAGTTTGTAGGTGGGGTAAAGTTGTATCATCTACACTGCAGTTGTTTAGAAAAACATCATTAAAGATACGTGCCTTAATTTCGTTTTCAGTATAAGTACGATCATTGTGAATGATTGCCGGTACCTCAGGAGATTGGCTCTTGTTTAAAAGGGATTTTACGGTGTGCCACCAACTTTTCTTTCGATGTTGCGCATTATTAACAGAGTCGTCAAGGAGTTTGTAGTAGGTCTGCTCGGCTAATCTCAAATCTTCTATGTACTTGTTATGCAATTGCCTGAAATAAGGCCACAAAGACGGATTCTTTTTGGCTCTTTTATGTATACGTTCTACCTTTCTCTTAGCAGCACGAAGAATATTAGTATACCACGGAGAATCATTAGGTCTAATCGTTACACTATCATATGGGATACACTCTTTTGCAACAGAAAGGAAAGAACTCGTTCATTTAGAACACTGAGTGTTTACATCGTCCGAGTCGAAGCAGGACCCCCAGTCACACTGATATAATTTCTCTCTAAATAATTCAAAGTTTGCTCGATCATAATTCCAAACAAACCGAGTAAAACATGGACTTTTCTTTAGTCTGAATAACAAATTTGCACTAATTACCGAGTGGTCACAGTTAGCCAAAGGAGGAGATACCTTGACATTAGAGACGTAATTAGGAATGTTTGTGATTATTTGGTCAAGGCAGGTTTAAGATGTTTCAGTGACCCTGGTTGGTGTATTGACGTGCATATTTAAATTATTGGTCATGCAAAAGTCGAACAGTTTCCTGCCATCGTTTGTATTATGATCTGCATTTATATCACCCATAATTACAATTTTATCCACACCAGAATTTCCTGCTTTATCTACACAGTCCTGAAAATAGTCCCAGAAACTAACGGATGCATTAGGTGGTCGATAGACTACACCAAACAAGAACTTGTAATTGTGTAATCGGACTTCAACCCAAAGTTACTCTTTGTATTGTATCTCAAGATCAGCTCGTCTTTTGGTAACCAGTGCTCTTGAGGTAAAGACAGCGACACCGCCCTCCATACCGGTAGTTCTGTCTCGCCTAAAAATGGGGTTAAAACCTGGTAAGTCTAAATTACGACATGGACTTGCAGGGTGAAGAAAGGTTTCAGAGAGGGCAATTATGTCAAAATCGTCGACCAAAGAGGTTTTGATACATCTTAGTTTGTCGTCTGACAAACTACGGATATTAGCGTGACAAATTGTTAAATCTGCAAATGAAGTAATGTGGCCCGGGTTTGGATGTACATCACCAGAAATCAGCATCAGTAGAGCAGCCATGTACAACAAAAAGTCAAGCACATCATCGAACCGTTTGTGGTACAAATGAATATTGTATTGTGTAGCCAGGCACACATGCCCGGTATCAGGAGTAGTAGTAGTAGATAAACAGTAAAGAATAAGGGTTAAGAGCAGCAACGAGCTACCCAATATAATACATGATACATGAAACTGAACAGAACTTGAGCTTGCGTCGTAAACTTCTATTATGTCTATGCTGTCTAAGCATCCATGGAATATGTTTAAAATCACAAATGAAATTGTTACATAAGTAAAGCAGAGGAAAGCTAGCAGAGCCCTAACCTCGCACAAATAGTCCTGCCACAAAGCAAATTTGAATATTAAGAGTATTAATGGTGCGACGGGGTGACCGGCCCAGTAGCTTGCCAAGACCTCCTGAATAAATGAAAGATGGATACCGGGTACACTTTCAGTCCGGATAATCAGGCATATAAAACCAGGTTTCATTAGCAACAGAGCATTACACATGAGTTTACATGATTTCCAAAGCAACACATGCAGTACATAAATACGGTATTGATATATCAATTTTACGGCACAATGGTATAACGTAGACACCTCCTTTGACATATCACAAAAGAACGATAGCAATGCAAAGCTGTACGCTATCAAATAACAGGTGTTTTCGAGGACCTGTAATCCAAAAGAAACACAAAAAACAGACATGAAGACATGTGAACATGTATAAAATATATCTGTACAAAAAGCACTAACATGCAACATGATCTGCAGGTTTGAATGTTACCCAGGGTAACGAAGCACAAATCTTTCACATACAACCATTTATGATATGCTAGTCACATATGCTTAAACTCATCACCATTATAGTACCTCACGACGTCCCGCGCCATCCAGTGTTACCGAAACAAAGACCAAGAAGGCAAGGAGACAAAGGGAAAGAGAGTGAGAAGAATGTTATAAGGAATATATGAATAGCAAAATTCCATGTTATTTGTACAGTAACACCAAATATATCCCACTACTTAGTCTTTTGCCGTGAGCAAACTTACAATGTTCTCCACAGTTTCAAATAGCCCGTCGACGATAAAAGCATATACGCTGGTATGTCCGCCAATTGAACAACTTCCTGATATTTTTCAGTTAATGAGAACTATACCAAGCTATTATTGCAATATATACTCTGATAAGCGCTACAAAATAAACAGAAAGGTTAAAAGCCCTCCAAAATGTAGCGTGACGATTCCATACTTATGTCATTTCTGTAAATATTTAACTGGTACCCGTAGCATTGCTTTTACATATGCTACCCGTAATCCCGTGGGATGTCAATTTACGAAATGACACAATTATTCTAGTTCCCTTTCATCTCTGCGACGGAGCACAGAATATTGTTTATAATGCTTTCACCCAATTTTATCCATTATCCTAACGTTCGAATAGGATCAGCTATGCGTACCACTATGAGAGCCAAAACGCCGAGATTGGGCCATCTCGCCGCTTTTTGCCGAGAAATACCGCGGAAATTTGTACAAAAATCATTTTCTCGACATCTTTCGGCAATTTTGCCGAGAAACGCCCAGGTCTGCAGCAATGCTACTCTCCCCTCAGCATTTCTCGGCAAAAATTCCCAGGTATCTTTTACCCTACTTATTGGCTCGGCGTTTCTCGGCATTTTCCCCGAGAAATGCCGAGCCGAGATAATGGCTGAAATGAAACGAATCTCGGCGTTCTTCGGCATTTGTGCCGCGAAATTTCTTAGTTGTGTTTTGGAGACTTGAATACCTCGGCCTTCACCAACAGACTAGGAAGAAGATATTCGTGAAAAGTATGGGAATGTACTTTTAGGGCAATGCAAAACACGACAGACACCTTTTATTCATTGTAGAACATAAATTATTGTACTTTACTACTTATAAGAATGACAGGTACCTGCTGGTAAGTTACATTTTAACCAAGTCAAGGAAAATGAGACATGCAAACCTTTCATTCAAATTCATTCAGGAACATTTCATACTCCTCAGTATTAATCATAAATAAAAAGTAAAGTACAATTATTTATTTTAACAATGAACAAATGGTGCTTGTCTTGTTTTGCATTAACCTTAAAATACCTACCAATACTTCATGTATATCTTCTTCCTAGAATATTGGGAAATGCCAAGGAATTCAAGTCTCCATCCCATACCTGGGCATTTCTCGGCAAAAATGCCGAGAAACCCCGACATGTCTTTCATCATTACCGCGGAATTTCTCGGCGAAAATGCCGAAAACGCCGAGCTAGGGTACCTCGGCATTTCTCCGCATTTTCGCCGAGAAACGCGGAGTGTAGAGTAGCATTGCAGTAAACCTCACCGTTTCTCGGCAACATTGCAACACATGCCAAGAAAAGGATTTTTGTACAAATTTCATCGGCATTTCTCAGCAAAAAGCGACGAGAGTGGCCCTTTCTCGGCGTTATGGCTCTCCTTATGTAATTGACTTACTTCAGTCTGACTTATACAGTTGTAACAGCTGTCGTTTACCCTGTCTGAGTATCCACGGGTGGTTTTCTTTAACTTTTAATCTGTCTTTATGGGTGACATACCACGTGAAAACACTTTCTCTCGTTTTCATGGGAGGTCAGATTTCATTTACGTACAAGAGCCTTAAATAAAAGTGGGCCCTATCAACTTTCGAGTGCAGCACGAATATCCACATTAAATCAGCCAACAAAGTTTCTGTAGATTGTTAAATAATCTAAGTCGTTTTGGTTCTTCGTGTCGGCTTTATCGTCGAAATTTTGTGTAAAGCATGCGTATTGACAATGTTGCATCTGCACTAAAGGTGCCATCAGGACGCCGCCCGAGACATATGCTAAATATCAGACATTTGGATGCGAAGGTTGCTTCGCAGGCTGGCTGTAATTTAACTTTGTTCCAAACTGGAATCCACAAGTGCCAATAACTTAATTCAAGCCCACAAAACAAAACATGTATTCTCAGACATTTGACCACCGGTTCGAATGAAATTAATACTAAATGTAGAAATAATCACACCTTCTTCGGTGAAAAATGGCATAACTGGCCAGCAAAACCGTATTCAATAAATTTGCAAATAATTTAGCCCAGCTGACCTAAGTAGTCATGCTCTAATGATTTTACGTATATTTTTTTGGTCAATTTTGTCGCTAAAATTTGGTGGAGCGTACCTCGGGTGGATCTTTCACATCATTTAAATGGTCTTGCTCAAGTGCTTTTGGGAGGGGGGGGGGGGAATTTTCCCCCTTTTTCCTTTTTTTTTTTTTTTGATTTTCCCCCTTTTTCTTTTTTTTTTCTTTTTTTTTTCTTTTTTCTTTTCATTTCTCGGTAAAATCAGAAGCTAGAGGATGACCTTGGCTATAGATAATAAAGTGGTCCTGTGATCTTTTAAATGGTATCAAGGTCACTTTTCTGCGAGACTTTCATCAATGTTTGCATTATCAGTCTTCACTTCGCTCACGCACAGTGTTGGAGACATCATTTGGTTTAGACGAAAAGTGACAGCATCCACCATTACGCGGATATAAAGTAATACGTTTGTTAGACATTTTGTGGTCACTTAATGTCATAATTAACATTATAAAACCAGCAGCTAATCTCTTCTTAGTGTTTAATAGTAACCATGGACCAAGGATCCGTCATTACCAATTTGTAATCCAAGAAGGCAGTTTGACATTTCAAGGTCATTAAAGGTCAAAACCAACAACACCAAAAAACCCTGTAAGTACTTTCATACAGGTGTTTAGTAGTGAGCATGGGCCTAGGGTCCACCATGAATAAGACTTCTCAGTAGCTGCTATTCCTTAGTAGCAATACTAACATGTACATGTATCCCTGCCAAAAATCGTTTTCACCTGGATGGTCCCTTTGAAACATATATGGTCATATACGTTATATAACTGCGAAAGATAATATTAGGGTGTCTTGCAATGATAGTTCTAAAATGTGATGGTCTCATAAACCTGCCAGAGTTCTGTATGCCGATACGTTTATAACAAATACGATTGGTATTCAATTTCCATATTGGCAACAAACATTACACCAGAAAACCGACAAACGTGTGAAATTTGCTCTTAATCTGTTCTAATTCTGCTGCGCCAAATTTGTTTTATATCCAGGTGCGGGTTATTTGCAGGCACGCAGATCTAGAACATTCTTTTCAGCCTGAGATTTGAATCGTCATAGTTCGCGGTGAATGGGCAGCTGGGCAATAATGATGCGTTCATCGAAACAATCTTCAAAAACACTCAAGACTACCATATGTCCTCAAAAAACGCGGTTGATGGGGATGGGGGTGGGGGACATAAATTGATTGATTTACAGTAGATATGAATGAAAGTGGATGTGTTGGAGATGCGTGTTGTGTGACTTTGATAGTGCCAATGACGATCTCTACTGGCGAAGCACTGTTCAGTTTCCCGGGCTTTTCCATTGCACAAGTTTGTTGTGGACCATAATAACGAGTTAGTACGGGGGGGAGGGTATTGCATATTCTATTGACCAAACGTCCATTCTTTCCAGACGCCTGGTTTTGAGGGCGATGTATGGGTGATGCTTTGTGTGCGCTTTGCCTTCACTCTCATGTATTTTTTACCTGCGCGTCAAATACAGGCACAGGAATTTTCTTGCTTTGACTGACCAAAATCATGCCTGCACATTATACAGATTATTGCCAGGTTTAGATACACGTATCTTAGGAACAATGTAAACCAAACTCACGGATTTACAGGTAAAACCTGTGTGGGTTATATGTGATAATATCTAAAAAATGAAATCGTATCTGTAATTGACAAGTGGTCATTACTTAAGGTACAGGTTGATGGCACCGACTCAGTCTATTCTTGTTCTCAAATGAAATTATGCAAACGGCTCGATTCTACACGACAGACCATAATAAATCACATGAGCTCGGACGTTTCGATGCCTGACTGATATGATGTTTGGAATTTGTAAAGTGATGAAGCCAAACATGAAAAAAAACAACAACAAAAACCAGCTAAATCTGAAGGTTCACTCGATTAATTTTTGTGTAAGGGAGACCCCATGGCCCTTCCTGGGCAACATTTTCAGTCCAATATTTCATTCCCAGTTAAATTTGCGTGCTGGATGAATGGATGAAAACGAGTGAAAACGTATTGATAATGAAAAAAGAAAATGCTAAAGATCAGTTGGTTTATTAAGTCATTTATTTATTGATACACACACACACACACACACACACACACACACACACACACATATATATATATATATATATATATATATATATATATATATATATATATATATATATGTGTGTGTATATATAATATATATATGATTATTATTATTATTATTAATTATTATTATTATTATTATTATTATTATTATTATTATTATTATTATTATTATTATTATTATTATTATTATTATTATTATTATTATTATTATATTATATGTAGGATAGGTGCACGTTGCAGTTAACCCGGGGCAATATCATTGGGTGTGACGAAATGCACCATGACGCCACAACAGTGACAGCATGGACATGTGCCAGAAATTTTTTCGCCACGCCATATATTGCACCGTCAAGGGTATTCCCGTCTAATATATTAAATGAAAAGAAGGAAGAACAAAACGTCAACGAAATATTTTCTGTCACGTCACACTGAGGCGTCACACTGCATGTATAAAAAGACCGAAGATTTTGCTCCATTTTTTCACATTATATTTTTGTAGACTTTCTTTTGTTTTGCGTGAAGACCAGCATCTAGCGCATTCGTTTGAATGAATTGAATTTCTTTTGTATTAGAGGGGTTCTACCTAACAGCTTTCAAAGTGTTCAAACAATTGGACCAATGTTTTTTGGTATGATGGTACAAGCTCTAAAACATTACCTATTACAGTTGGGGTATTGCGAGGACCGGTCTCTGAAGCCCTTTTGTTTCTTATCTACATAAGTGATATGCATTCTGTCTCAGAGAGCTTTCAGTAAATCATTTATGATATAAAAAATTACTAAAATCTTTATTTTAGTTTCCAGTTCTACAATTGCGTCAACAGACCAAAATCTCTATAAAATATCCTTTCAGAATAAGAGAAAATACATGACTGGTTAGCAGCGAACAGAATATCTTCAGAAATAAATTTTATAATTTTTAATCCTCCTCAAAGAAAAGTTAACATAGATGTATCTATCAAAAATAACAACACTATAATTGAAACCATTGAGGAATTTAATTTTATTAACTTTACCAAAAAGCTCTATGGATACCACTTGTGAATACAATTACCAATAAACTGAGTGTTCCTACACACATACACACACACACATATATATATATATATATATACATATATATATATATATGTATATATATATATATATATATACATTCCATAACCAGCCAATCGTCATTAAGCTAACAAATGAACCTCTCTCCATCATTGCATAATGGAGATCCAAGGCCATAGTACAGGATTCTGGCCTCCTTTGCATAAAGAATTGCCTATTGTAAAAGCAGAGCTGAACAGGAATGTGCAAATTAAGGGAATAGCATATATAATGGGCCTATAGGCTTTCGTGTTGCCCATGTGCGGCCTTTTAAAGCATTGTTACTTGTATGCACACTTAAAATAAGATTTCGTTTCACGAAAATGACTTGTTTATTTTATTGCTAAATACGTGTCTGTAAGTGGGAGGTATTGGCGATAAACCGGTTATCGCATGGATTGCTCAGTATCACTCTGTGTGTCAGGTCAGATGCGCCTGGTCTTTAATGTAAATTTCAAACCTGCAAAAGGAAACCACATATATCCATTGGCCTGCTTTTATTTTTTCATCTGGTTCTGTGGATTTTTTATTTTTATTTATCATTTCTAATTTTATTTATTCATTTTTGGTTAATCCTTATTTAATTATTTTATCAAGCAGTTTTACAAAGTTTCCTTGGTCCAAATTTAAAATCTTGTTCATGTCCCATCCTGGCAAATTTGCGAAAATGAAAAACAATGTGAAGTAATATTACCTGGAATTACTGTACTTGTAAACTATCAATGTGTTACCAGTAAGTTTCTTGGACTTTGCGATAGATTTCAAAGAATGTAATTCTTAATTTAGGGGATCTAGTTTTGTTTAAAGGCATATAAAACTAATGTTCCTGGGACCTTAGTGGTTACAGACCACAGTTGTGATTGGGTAGTTGCCATCCCAACGGAGATAGTCCGTAATTGTGAAAATACTGTGTTTTCAGCATGCTGTAGCTTCTGTTTAAATATGTTAGCTAAGTCAGGTTTGCTGCATCACAGAGTTACTCCATTGGTGGTCATATTGGTGCACTGTCTTTCAGGCCAGATGGGAACTTTATGGTAGGGAAGGACAATGATGTGACCCTGGCAAGCACAGAGTTCAAACACCTGTATAAAGCTGACATCCAGGTGTTGTTTCGTATTTCAATTATCACAAATTAACGAGCTGGGAATTATATGCAAAAATCAATCTTTATTTTTCTGGCATTTTTATGTGTTAAATGCCGTTCACCGAATGTTAAAATGCCAAAAATGCTGATTTTTTAGACTGAAAAATGCTTAAATGAAAAATAGAAGCATTTATAACTGTGGTCTGTGGCCTAGTTATGTTCCCGCGTACTTAACCTCTATATTTCTAAAACTTCCGCTCACATTGAATTTTCCAGGACCAGCTTTATGTTGACAGAACATTCCTAACATCTCCATGAAGTTGCTTCAATTTCCAGTAATTTTCCCTAGTTTGCCTAAATGCCTTGGAATTCGTCAACATTCATAGTGTAAAGACTTCCTCAGTTATTAATGAAGCAGTGCGAAATTGTGCATATTTGCAACCAGGACCCATCGTATGACACTGCCTACAGTTTGTATTTCTATCGTTAGTAGATATGATGGTGGACCAAAATGGTCCCGATGAAATTGATACTTTTGTAAGGGGGGGGGGGGGGACTTTGTAATGATGTTACCCATTTCCACTGCAAATAGTTGTTTATACGATTCATATCGCCGAATCCCATTGAAATAAATCATGCTACATTGTGTTTACTACAAGTGAGTGGACCATTATCATGCAGTCGTCAGTTGTTATGTGGGTGCAATGAGCTGGGGTCGTCCAATTATTTTAAGCATAGTATTCCAGCGTTATGACGATGTGCTAAATGGATTGTAGCCGTTCTGCAACAGTCAAAATATGCAAACTGTCAATACCCTGCAAGCATTTACCAAACATTTTTATACCTAATTACCTCGAGGCTGGAAGAGTCTCTTATGTCATGTATAACTTACTTCTTTTTTTTTTTTTTTGCACGCACCCAACATTCGTTTGCCAGAAAGTTATTCGCACTGTAACTGACACAGCTGAAGTGATTCTAGAAAAGTTACATACTAATAGTTATTTGGGGTTCTCACAGTGCGTACAAATATCTTGTTTCAGGTGCAAAATATGGAGATTCTTTTCATATCACAATTTGTTACGTGTGTAATTGTAAATGAATTGAAAAAAAAAATTGAGTCAGTTATGACTGAATTTTTGCATGTGCAACTTGATCACTTTAATATTGTTATTATTGTGTGACATTTGGGGTGGCATGTGTGATAGCAACCTATAGAAGTGTAAGAATCGTGCTAAATCATTAAATCATTAACATCTTTCTATTTCTGTCATATTAGGAGAAACACGTGTATTCATGGTGAACAATTTGGATAGCTTTGGCGGTGATCCCATGCCCTTCCAAACCGGGCAAGATGTGTCTCATGAGGTGTCATCTTTCTTTCTAACTTTCTTTCTTTTTTCTTTCTTTCATTCATTTTGTTCATTTATTTTTTTTTTCAATTAAAAGTAGTGGTTGATGAATACATTACTGTAGAGCTGCAAAATGCACTTTTTGTAGTAAAACTAGAATTTAGGTAAGTAAGATACATTATATTCCCGAAGCAAATCATTAAGGATTGCTAGATTATAAAAAAAAAACTATTAAATGTCCACAATATTCAATGGAAATTAAAAAGGGTAAACTTTTCAGGGATATACATAAAATATGGATAGGTTTTAAAACTTCAAAGGTCAACAAAAATGTATATACAGTAAAATTATTGTTTCAGCAGGTGGTCCTGCAAAAATCGGGTGGGGCGGGTGGATCTGTTGATTTGGGTCGGGTATTTCTAGTGTGTTGCTTGACGAGCCAGAAGGGAGGGGGTTAAGCTTGTGGTTTGGCTTGTTCTTCCATTGAAAACAAATGGAACATAAGGATGTCAGTCTTTATTTCACGGTAAGGCTTTTCAACAGTTCTGAGAAAAATCCAAGAGAGGGCCCCAGGGTTTGTGTTCATAATGAAGGGGCCTCATATCGAGACGTCCTTCAGTGTACAGGTGTGTGCACTGCACGTGTGCTTCGCCTCAGGGACATGGCTATGGAACTTTATAAAATGGTCAAAAGAATCACCCCCCCCCCCCCGGTATTATTAGACCTCTTCAAGCTGAAAAGAAGTAAGTATGACGTAAGAGATTCTTCCCTCCTCGAGGTTCCACGGTTCAACAAGGTCAAATTTGGCAAAACATCCTTTAAATGTGAGGTCGCTGAACTGTGGAACCACCTCCCCACTCATTTGAAAAAGAGACTTCTGTTACAGCTTTCAAGTCTCCAATCGATGAATGGACAGACTGTGCCTGCACTTTGTGTATAGGGTAAAAAATATATGTAGAAAGAGTCTTTTTAATAGCTGCTTCCACAACGGTACAGCACATCCAGAATTGTATTTTTATGGGCTGCAGCACTGCTATAATGAGTACATACTAGAGTATTTGAGATTGTAAACTGATCTTACTGTACATAACTTTTAGTTGAAAGTTGAAAATATGGCTTTATGCCTTGTAATGTCGGAATAAGTGGCCCACGGCCGGTGTTTTTTTTTCTTTTTTTACTTTACACCGACTTCACATAAAGAGACGTCTATGTCTAGGCCTAGTTGTATGTCTATTGCATTGATAGCTAAAAGGTAGGGGAATAGTTTCGCACTGGCGATGCATAATTATACACAAGCATAGCTGGTAGGAGTCATGCGTGTTTAAGTTCCTTGATATAGTACAATCTTTTCGAGGTGTTTACTGTACTATACTCCATATCCTTGCCCCACATTAATCATCTTGAATTACAACAC